>JAUPFT010000015.1:40765115-41365115 GCA_036936625.1 Parnassius smintheus behrii
TTTCTTATTTATAAATAAACTGATAAAAATTGTAACTGTTACAAAACTTTTATTATTCTTAGAGCTTAAATAAAAAGATTTTAAGATATGTATTGGTCAAATGAAATGAAAATGAATTGTTTGATTATTGCGTGAAATGGCGGTATTTAATAAAAGTTGACAGTTTTCGTTGACTATATCACGTTATAGCTTGACCAAATCAATGAATAGATATTGTTTGGCGATACTAACAACTAAACACGATATTGCTATTTCTAGATATTATAATAATATCGTAAAATAATTTCACTACACACCGCTAGCAGATTGCGGATATTTGACTTTGACTTATATAATACATTCGCCATCACCTTATGCCAAATTTATGTATTATACAAATGTTCGCGGCTTTTTTGTGTGATTGAGTCACTCCAGTCGCACCTCAACTTATTGTAGCTGAGTACTAGAGGGTATAGTTTTGGTTTTCATATTTTTAATCTTATTATAGCGCCATCTACTTACTGCTGAAAAAATAATAAGTACATAACTGATCAAGTTATAATCAATTTGTACTATTATTTATTCTGTGACACCATTCTATTAAATACTTATTGTAAATATCAAAAATTGTCAGATGAGCGATGGTGAAATTGTGCGGCTGAAATTAGTCCGAACTTGAAATATCTAAACCATTGGCCACTATCTACATGATTTACCATAATTGTCGATTTTGTTAAAATTACTAACAGTAATGGGTACACAAAACTGTGATTAAGACAGAAGATCTCTCTGTCTATCGGCATAACAATATTTCACCAATTTATTTTTGTATCAAGTCCGATATAAGTAATTAATAATTAAATGCATTCTGAGATTTTCGTATACATAATTTATGGAATATTTCGCGATACCGTTGACGCAGCATTTTTTAACTTTTATGAAATATTTAAAATATTTTGTCATGCAAAAAGATAGCTTTTATATTTTCAGACAGTCCCGGTTTCATCACTCTCATGAATACATGAAAGTTCACTAGCGAAAAAGTGCTACAAATATCAAAAAAGCAAATTTTAAACACAGGTTTATTTTAATTTTATCTATGAGTGGGTCTGCATTGACAGATCTTGAAAGGTCTAAGCCGGTAATCGAACCAATCTAAACGTGAATTTTATAGTAAGTAGCAACCTGAATTTGATCCACGCCGTCTCCACTCGTATTTCAATTAATTTCAATTTGAAGTTTCGATTTATCACGTTCTCGATGGTGAAGTAATACATCGCAAGGCAACCTGCATATATGACAAGTTAAAGAAAATCGAAAATCAATTTAAGGTATAAGCTAGTGCCTAAGAATTTATCTGAGGAAGTACTTCCCCCTTTTTTAAATATATAGAACAAGGGTCACAAACGAACACACAGCCCACCTAATGGTAAGTGGATTTTGTGACATCTACATGCATCCTCAGTTAAGAATCAAAATGCAGATATGTGGCCATTCCTGAGGACTAAGATAGAATGCCTTCTATCCAAAAAAAGGGTGTCCTGTTTTCTACACGCACCATACGAAACACAGTAGCATTACACTGTCATTCTATGAGAGCATGCTCCGATCCAGCCGACCTATTCGTGCTACAACTTTGATATAGCCACAGCGTGGATCTATCACGTTTACCTATTCTTTGTCTTTGGCTTCGCTTAACGTGTCAATTTTTTTTTGCGATGATTGCGACGAAAGCGTTAAGAAGAAAATAGAAAGCACTTGACGAATTCAAGCGACAGTGACGACTAACAAATGTGACGATTCCAATGGGATTTTTTTTCAAAACTTTTTGGTCAATCTGATAGAGTAATATCAATAACTTATATATTTCGGTATTCATTTCAATACATTTCTTTTATGTTTACGAATAGGTTCTTCATTTAAGTCTATCTCAACCGGCCGACAAGCAACGAAATGAAATTAAAAATGTTTTTTCTTTTGCTTACCACTCGCGCACATTTCCTTATAAACTTGAAAATAATCGCAGAATTCCGACTCTAGAAACTCGGATACCAAAATCAATTTCAGCAATGTAGAATTTCAATAAAAGAATACGTTGAAGAAAATTACATTTCATTGACTTATGTACAAATACGTATTGACTGTTTACCAATATATATATTTTCAAAATTGCTACTTTTTATTGACTCCATATCAAGCATTATGTAAACTTACTAAAACAAGATCAACTAGGTCTTATACCTAGTTGACTAACAAACCGTGCTTTGTTTTTTGTAAGGATATTGATAAACAAAATATAACACGACATGATCTTACATTTTGAGGATAAAAGAAAATACTAGACAGGAACATTTAAGCCTCATATTTGTCTAGTATTAACTTTAATAAAAATTAAATGAACATTGTATAAATGCAATAAAGCACCGACTTCATAATGCGAAATTATTTTATTGTGCTTAGTTCTTTGAAGTCAGCTTCTAATTTACACCAAAATTAATTTTTTATCCTTTTGTGTTGATTAAGTGTTAGGTTCTTACATACGAAATTGGCGTTTTGACGGGAGGAATATAAAGTCATATTTTTTTGTAAAATATATTTAAAAATCAAAGTATGCACCGTTGTTATCCATGCACTTTGTCACCTCATAGGTAGTTTATTGATTCTTTACTAAAAAAACCATGGGGGCGAGAATCAATAAACTCTTTGAAGGTGGTTTGGACTGCCGCATCAGAATGATTTCTTATATTTACGCGAACACTATACGCCGTATAGCGTTCGCGTATTCTGTATTCTGCGTAGATTGGACCAAAGACAATAATTAAAAAGCTGAAGGTACTCCGGGCTAACTTTGACATCGGGACGTCAGTCACCCCAGTCCCCTGTGACCATGGGTGCTGGAAAGCACCCGAAACGTCGGGTATTAAAAATAAATAAAACGCGATAAAATCCGTAAAAGTAGTTTTAGTTTTAGTTAATCAATGATCAGAGTTGAATTTTTTCCTTGTAAGAAGTTGTCCAAATTCTGGAAAAAATGGTAACCTGTTAGACTAATCGCATCTCATCTAAATTAGTGGTTGTTTGTTGTGCAGTGTCTGGTCATGCGTTGTCGTAAAGCAGCAGTGGCCTAAAGCGATTGACCAATCTCGGTTGCTTAGCAGCTAGTTCTTCCTTCATGGTTTGCAGTTTCTGACAATAGATATCTGCCGTAATCGTTTGACCAGATTTTAGAAAGCTGTAGTGAACGACACCAGCGCTAGTCCACCAAACACTCACAAGTAACTTTTTCTGAGTAAATTTTCGTTTAGGGTAGGATTTGGCTGGGTTTCCAGGGTTCAGAGATTGCGACGAGCACTTCCGATTATTGTACAGTATCCACTTTTCATCACAAGTAATGATTCAATTTAAAATCCCTTCATTTTCGTGTCGGTTGAGCAAAGTAACACAGCACTCGACGCGTGTTTGCAAGTTCGATTCACTCAATTCATGAGGTATCCATTTTTCAAGTTTTTTTTTTTACTTTCCCGATTTGCTTCAAGTGGATTAATACAGTTTTAGTACTTACCCCGAAGCATGCAGCTATCTCTGAAGTGCTGTGTGCTGGATTCACATCCACAACAGCCTTTAATTCTTCATTTTCCACTTTGGTCTCGGGCCGTCCACGGGGTTGGTTCTGAAGGTCGAAATTTCCAGAACGAAAACGTTGAAACCAAAAACGTACTGTGCTTTCTTTTGCGAGACCAGCGCCGTACACGTCATTAATCCTTCAAGATGTTTCTGCAGCACTTGTGCCACGGTAGAACTCGTAATCGTAAATACACCGATACTTCATGTTTTTTGTCGTTGTTGTGTTTTTTACTGCCTCGTTGGTCTAGTGGTTGTAGTAGTGCGACTGCGGATCATGCTGGGTTTGAATCCCGGGTCGGGCCAAAAAATTAATTATTGATTTTTCCGTCAAGAAATTCTCGGTAGTTGCCCGGAGTCAGGAAGTTGGCGGTGTCTCACCTCCCGTGCCTCGGAAAGCACGTAAAGCCGTTGGTCCTGCGCCTGATCTCTCTCCGGTCGTGTCGGTTTACCGTCCCATGGGATTATGAGAGTGAGGGCATAGAGAGTGCACCTGTGCTTGCGCATACACTTGGGCTCTATAATCCTGTCCTGCGTCGATGGCTAGCCTCCGTTGAGGCAGGCCGCCATGGCCGGAATTCGGTCTGGAGGACATTATTATTATTTCATGTTTTCCAATGTGCGGTAATAAGCGACGCCAAAGAAAAAATAATGAGGAAAAAACAAATGAATGACTATTTTGAAAATTCAAATATTCTAGCTAAATGAATTTATAAATTTGATTGTGGAATTCTTATTCAAAGAGGAGATATTTCAGATCAAAATGGTCAGTACGACAAAACGCTGATTTCATATGTAAGGACCCAATATTATACAATTTCAATGTTGTCTCAGTAGTTGCATTAAAAACTTCCTCCCCTATTTCACCAACCTTGAAGGTAGAATTTTCTTCCAAATTTATAAACTACAAAATAAAAAAGCAAAATAAAAAAGAATCTACAAATTCAGTTCACCTGTATATCGATACAATATCGTGTAAAAGGCACGCAAAAAATACAGTCGAATTGCAAACCACCACCTTCCTTTGATGTCGGCTAAAATAAAACGCAGATAAATTGGTAATACTATTTGAGTTTCCACGTTTAAGTTTAATACATACTTCGATAGTCTACTTGCTAAGCGTGGTGATGACATTTATTGCAAACTTTTAATTTTACAACAAATTAAAATTTTCATTAATGCAAATATTTTAGTTGATAAAACAATAGTAGACGATATGAAAATCAGGAAAAAGGTAGAAAAAACTATAACAGGCAACGAGAAGTCGGGTTGTGCCATGATTTACGATCGGTTAGCGGATTATGCAGAATCAATGCAAATCTGAAGATATTGTTATATTTTTTGCTGAGATGAAAAAAACTGAAGGAGGATTGGTAAGAATTGCAGCTCGATAAAATATAATAATAATTGTTTGTAAATCAAAAAATGCTTTAACTTAGGAAGATGCGATGTAATTAGCATCGATGTCTAATGAAAATTATATTATTTAAAAGAGAACTTGTATTTTCTTTTTTCTTTAATGGTTGCTTCAACATAAATTGTGACTGAAAAGCAGTGCCGCAGACAACTGCATAGCCACTACCCGATTCTCCGTATACCTATTATATTAAAGCAGTTATTTATAGGTTAAGTGATATCATACATAGAGCTGATTTTATAATACAATCAAATAATTTGCTTCTGCATGCAAGCAAAATAAAATGCCTTAAATTTTCTTTACCAAATGTAAGGCAGGTTACCACCACTCATATTGAATTGAACAACAAAATGCTTCATTAAGAATATTCTACAGCTTTTCTTGGTAGTTATATACAAGTTAAATTTAAGTACTGGTATCCTTATAAACTAAGAAAGAAACGAATTCCAGTCCTGAGCCACATGCATCCATCTACTTCCTACATCTCCTACCAAGTTATCAGTCCATCTAGTGGGGGGCCGCTCTAGACTTCGCTTACCAGTACGAACCTATCATCCCCATCAGTAGTCGGTTCTACAAACTATATGGTCGTCTTATTACCAATTTAGCTTATTGATTCGTATTCATTTTCGTACAATTAAATATTATTTTCTATAGTTTTATCACATTAGTTAGTCACTACTGTAGCTTTGACTTGGCACACAAATAAAGAAGTAAAAAATGGAAATAATAGCCTCCGTATCACTTGGCAGAAGATATATATTTTAATTTTTTAGAAATACAGACTTCCTCACATAATGTACATTGTAATATTGATGCGAGAATCCAATTGTCTACAACAAACTTTATTGTTTTGGAGTAGTGTTTTGGATATTACAAGTAGTGCAACAAAGTTAGACAATCAGTTAAAACATAAACTTCCCAATTGGAAAGCTTTCAAAGACAAAGCTTCGGAAAATTGTCAGCTAAGTCTTTGATGTTCAAGTTCTAGTTCTCATCAAAATTCGACTGCTGAAATTAAGTCCCATAGGTTGCCTCATGGGGGGTTTCCCATAAATTAACTACGCTTGGCCGGCCGGTTGGCAACTCTTTTTTTCAGTTTCACTCTTTCGCCTCTTACCTCACTGCATTATAATGGGGTATTAGTAGTTAGTTTATGTTCTTGTGTTTTAACATTTTATTTTATGTCATAGACAAAATAATATAACAAATATATTTTCATGGTTTTTTTCCTTGGAGTCAATCTGAGTGGGTGCCGCACTCTTGCCGATTTATGCCACTAAATGGAAGTGCGCCCACCTTTGTGTTCCAGTCTGAAGGGTATGAAGAGCCAGTACAATTGCACACTGTGAGGCATTCCATCCTATTCTTCAGAGGTGTCAATGTATCCGTAGCTTTCTTCTTTAATTCTTTATTTTTAGTAAGTTGCAGTAATTCTTTTTGTTTTTGTTTGTAGTAGCCACTAATACGACCAGGTGGACTGTAACATCGTTGATTAGTATTATTTTATAAAGAAAACATAAACGTTCATATTTAAATGAAATTTCTTGAGAACAAAAGCAATTTAATTCCAATCCAAAATAATTCGCAGTGTAGGGTGCTTGTTTTCTTACTTTGTTGCTTTGATAAGTTGAGAAAACTTTTTTCATTGCTCTACGCAGAAGAACGCATCTTCATATTTAATCACTGCCTTATATTTTTTGTAATAAAACAAATAAAAACATAATTATTTATGGGTGCTGAAGTCTACACAAAGTTCAGCCCATTTACGTCTTTACTAATTTTTTATCAGTTAATCATAACATTGTTGTACCATATTGTATATATACGATACGATTTATTTAAATAAGCATACGATGCCCCTCTTCTAGTAATGTACCATTAATGTTTATACAAGACACGTATTCCAACTGTAAGCGGGACAGAATTTAATTACTTCTCCGTAAGCTAATTAGCTGTTCTTTAAATTGGAATATAAATATATTCCAATTTAAATTTCTGGTCAATCGATGCTCGATCAATGATTTATGTTGTATCCTTGATACAACTTTAATGAGGGGCTACCATGATAAAAACTCTATGCTCCAGAAGCAATCGGTTTGAAAACAGAATTTCAAAATATTTTATGAATCAGATTCAATTAAGCAGATATGGTTTCTTTTGTACTCCTTTCGTTTTAGCCTTATTGAATATAAAATATATTAGGTACGATATTCAAAATTTAACTAACACTAAGTTCTTTAGACAAAAATGAAACAGAAATAAAAATAAAACCGTCAAAACACGAAACGCATTGATGAACTAGACGCGTGACGCCAAAATCCCGGAATACACATGGGGAAAAAAGAGACATGAAACGTCAAACGTGATATAATTTTTTTAAATAGTATAATTTTAATTTTCTTGTACAATATTTTCGAGGGTCTGAATCCAACCCTGGCCTAATCTTGGTAACGTAACTAAACTAACTGTAAAATAAAACTTTAAAAATGAGTTTATATAATAATTTAATTGTAACAAAATTAATATAAGGTTATTTACCGATGATACGATATCCCACGTTTTTTTAAGTCTTTGTTTCGTTATTTTGCATTCTTTTACCACGCAACTAGACATATTTATTACAGGCAAATCTGTTCTGCGCAAGCACCACTATCGACCGATTCGCGTTGGCCCTAAACTGTAATTTGAGGGCCAGCGCACTGAACCGTTTTAGTTGTTCGGTCGGTCCGGCCCTTACGCTAGTAATATATAAGTCAATGGTTAAAACTAGTTACATATTATGGTTTGTATGAATGACACTCAAAACTTTCAATGCTGTTATCGTATGATGTTTGTTGAGGTCAATGATTTCAAAAGCAAGGATAGGCCCATCTAAATATTTTAGATCAAGAATACGCGTGACTCCAAAATCCCGGCATATGGGAAAAAAGAAACATCAAACGTGATATAATTTTTGCAAAATAGTATATTTTATTTTCCATGTACAATATTTTTGAGGGTCTGAATCCAACCCTGGCCTAATCTTGGTAACGTAACTAAACTAACTGTAAAATAAAACTTTGAAAATGCGTTTGTATAATAATTTAATTGTAACAAAATTGATATAAGGTTATTCACCGATGATACGATATCCCATGTTCCTATTTAATCTTTGTATCGTAATTTTTGCATCCTTTTACCACGCAACTAGACATATTTATGACAATATGAAAAAATATGGCATAAGATATAATAGTACAACCATTTATTGACGCCAGCAGTGAAATTACAGCCAATATGCCCTGCGAAATGTGACGACCTCCTAAGGCGAGAAGCCCATGTCCAATAGTGTACCGGCTGATAAGTTATAATGAAGCTAGAATAATTGTATTATTACAATTTATTAATAAATAATAATAATAATAATAATAATATCCCACAATTATCACACACAACGCCATCTAGTCCCAAGCTAAGCAGAGCTTGTGTTATGGGTACTAGACAACTGATAAACATACTTATATATTTCTAAATACATAAATATTATAGATAAATTACACCCAGACACAGAACAAATGATCGTGCTCATCACACAAACATTTGTCCTGGGTGGGAATCGAACCCACGACCTCCGGCATAGCAGTCAGGGTTACTAACCACTAGACCAACAGGCCAGTCATAAAGGAAAATATGTAAACTCTTTTTTAATATTTTCAAAAATGACATGTGAACACACAAGAAAACGCACCGCATCTGCAATTCTCCTGGTGATGTAATTGTTCATGGGCGGCTTACTATCATATGAGCCGCATGCTAGTTTGCCCACTCTCCTATGACAATAAAAATAAACGTATTGAGGCAGCGCGACGAAAATTTTCATGATAGGAAAACAAAGTAACTTTACTTTATTTATTCTTTAAATAAAATTTTCAAAACATATACATATTAAATGTTATGAAAAATCATAAATATAGTTATAATTAAAACGTGATAGTTAGAATTTATAGACAAATCTGTAATACGCTAGTTCATTTTAATTTTAGATTTTCACCTATTTCTTTTGACTCGGAAATAGTAAATTTAAATTATTCAATGGAACTTAAAATAATGAGAGACGCAATGAAACTTATATAGTAGTAAAGTTTTATTCACAACTTTATTGCAATTAAATTTTATAGTCAGACAATTTTAGAACTCCACAATTCACTTCTAAAGTACTCGTAGTTACAAAACTACACTATCTTTTAATTGCTGGCAGTTTAAATATTCATTTCTTATAATCTAAAAAGTTAGTAGTACTTAGAAATTGTCCGTTTTCCCACCTATCCGATTACTTCTGTAACGAAATAATTTATACGAGTAAATTTTTCGATGATTTCTCGTAAGTGATGTTAATGTTAATAATATCAAGTGAATGGTGATAGGTTTAAAAGTAGCATAGATAATTCTGTATAGACGCTATATATAAAATGGAAATATTCGCTTAAATTGATATCGCTGCGAGTTAGGCGGTTTTCTGTGTGATATATATGACGTGTAATATATATTTATGGCCCAAATAGGTTAATGGCCAATTACTCCAACGCTACTCAATTTGTAGATGCCGTTAAGTGTTGACCGTGACTTTAAAGTGGCGTTGCAAGAATATCCACTACCCCATATTATCACGTGGTTGCCGTAAGAAGATATAGAGGAAAATTGAAACAGGTGATGGACAGCGGCATCTTCCCAATAACAACCTAAAATAATAAAAAAACGCAGACTCCGACAACGCAGACAAACGCAAACGCAGACATCGTATATGACATAGATGAGGCAATATATGGGCGTGGCTTAATTTTAGCAGTAAACTTTTATTGAAATTGTATCTTGTAAATATAATAATAAAATACTTTATTCAGTTAACGATCATACATAAATTATACCACGTTTCACGACTTTCGGCCGCAGCTTTGAAAGTCTCCTAAGATCCTCCCTACAGCTATCATCCGCATGAGGTCGACACATATGCTCAACCAACCAGTACAACGTCAGATATAGCCAAAAGGCAGTTAAAATATAATAGTAATAATTTGAATTCAGAAAGGTTTTGTGTTACTGGCATTGAGTATATACATTTTTCGATCATGTTTTTCTCACCAACCAACAAGTTGCCTTCAATAATTCAAGGGTGGGAAAGTTACAGCGATATATTATTATGTTGTTATATATAACATCATTGAGGACAAACAGTCAGCAGTCCCGTAATAAAGAGACCCACCTTGATCAAAGCTACTTAGGTTTGAGTCAAACCAAGACGCAGAGAGGGCCAAAGAGAATAGCGACCCACCAAACAACCACCGCATAGACGCAATGCTGGAAAACGCAACAAGCATCAATACGACTATCGTCGGGCTTTCACCATCCTAAGGTCCCTCATATAATCTCAGCAGACATCACCACCCGCACACACCCATTGATCAGAACCACAAGATGGGTCGAATCAGGCGCAGCACACCCGAAGATCCATCACAAGACGCAATACCGCAAGTAGCAGAAAGCATCAATGCAACTATCATACGAATTGTGCCTTCTCACAACACACCCACATTATCCCTATCGACTTTGACAACAAAATTAGTATTGTTGTTAACTAAAAATAACACCAACGTATCATAGTAACACGCTACTAAGTCGCCAATAGCCAAAAATCCACGTATATTAGTGCTTATTCACTAAGACATGAAGTTGATTATGCTTGCCACACTAAAAGTACTACCAAACACACTCACCCCAATCCAAAAGATAGCCGACGTATCATAACACTATGCGTTACGACACCGCCCACAAACAAAATGGGTGTGCGATGTCCACGGGCAAGCCGTATTGCTACAACAAACTCGCTTACCACAAGTACTTAAATGATATGTCTAGGATATTGGTATTGGTTAGCGATACCAAGTTTACCCCGGTCTCGAACACTGTGATAAAGTCTACTCGGCACTATAGTAATCTTTTAAGTCCCATTTCTATTAATATGATGTTATTACGTATTTGCTTATGCATCATTGAGACCTTCCATGATAATGGAAGGTCTCAATGATGCATAACACACACACACACACACACACACACACACACACACACACACACACACACACACACACACACACACACACACACACACACACACACACACACACACACACACACACACACACACACACACACACACACACACACGCACGTGGGATGCGTCTCCAGAAATTCCCTTATTGTTTAAGCATTCCTTCACGAACACTTTCCATCTATACAAGAACACGCTCAATAATTTATTAACTTGTATTAATGTTATTTATCTTTATTATGATAATATTCTCGGCTAGTATTTCTATTATTTAATATATTTTAAAAAATTAAGATAATATTATGCCTTTACTATTATACTTAGTGTCTGAATTGAATTTATTTTAACTTTATGCTTATAAATGTATTTTTATTACTTTAAAATATTAATTATAACATATTTTAATCGGCTTCATATAGAAACTATTAATGCACCGTCACAGTACCATCGCACGAGATTTAATTCTACGTAGGTAAAATATAGCAACACAAACTCTGTGAGCATTTCGAGCGTCTACTTGTTGCCATTATTAAGATCGAGCATATAAAGCAAAAAAACACGTTTCTAGTAGGGTCTGCCCTAAATTTTTTTATTATTTGTTGTTATAGCGGCTACAGATATACATATTTTGTGAAAATTATGTATATCTGTAGCCGCCGCATACAGCCCGCTGACAGACAGATGGTTACCCTTCGAGTACAGAACCCTAAAAAGCCTGTAAATAGCAGTGAAAGGCATGTCGATTGTTACTCGATTTTTTTTACGATAAACGCGTAATATTAAATATCATCCCTTACGATATTAAATTTCACACAATCCACATATCCGAAATATCTCCTTAGAAGATTATTATTATAATATAACGTTCCATATTGTATTTTTTCCTTTATAAATATAAGATGCTTATTGGATAGTAGATGTAAAATACTTTCTCAGCGAAGATTTGAGTACATCGTAAGTAGTCTAAGCACGTACAGAGAGATCACAATGGCTTTGTGATCAACTTCTTAAGAAATTCTCCGAGCATGAAAGTTTCATAGATACTCTATTTACTGAACGTGGTGCTCTAAACTAGAAAGCATATTAAATAGTATATATAAAATTGAATATGCCTTAAAAATATGATCCCCGCCGGCACCAATGAAATTGTTAATTGTAATTTTTAAGTGCTGATTTACCACGTGCTCGGCGGTGAAGGAAAACACCATGAGGAAACCTGTATGTCTGAGCAATAAGGAAAAAAATATTTCGAAGACATGTGAAGTTCGCCAACACGCATTGGGGCAGAAATGAGGGGAGGCCTGTGCCCAGCAGTGGGACGTATATAGGCTGTCACTTTACTTTTTTTACTTACTTTTAAAAATATGATTAGGTTAAGTTATTTTACATTGTTGTGAATATTAACACCTAGTAATAAATAACGTATTCTATTAGTCTATCTAACTAAATGCTTTAGCCAATAAAAGTCAACTACTGGACATAGGTTGAGAAGATTTTGTGGAAATTTTCACTACAGCTCAACCCAGCAGACAACTGACGTAGATTACCGTGGTATCAAGGCACTCAAACGGACAAATAACTTGAGGCTTATATCATCACTAGACCACTTATTATATCGTTTCTCGTAACAGTTCACATGCTTAGAATATTAATATGAAAAATTACACCACAATTTCACAAATCAATTTAGTTTGGATTTTTAACATGTCCGTGCTGCAACTATATTATAGTTACAGCACGTATGGATCGGCTCGACCGGGTAAGGCCCACGCTCTCAGAGAATACCAGCGCAAAGAACCGGAGACCCCATTTTTACTGGAAACGAGTCATTCCATATGCTTCGTTTCTGGTAAAGGTATAGTCCTCAGGGGTGACAACGTATCTGCATTTTGATTCTAAATTGAGGATAGATGTAGATGTCTGTGGGCCACATCAGCCATTACCATCAGGTGGGGTGATTGCTCGTTTATCAAGCTTATCACAAGCAATCCAATAGTGGTTCGGTAGTGGTCCGGCAGAACTTAATTTGTACAAAAGTGACTGACAAATGAAAAATGAACTGAAGTATTATTAGTATTATTATCTCATAGGGATGAAAATGCAGTAGATCAAACAAATCACAAACCCTGACTGATAAATGGTAACACTTAATTGGCTGCGGGCCAGTTCTACGATTAGCTGTTATGTTAAAAGCCTCTTATGAATTACAAAGTGGCTTAATACCGTTGAAAAGCGATTTGATAATTTATTTTATTAGTTAGTAGATTTACAAAGTCAATACAATTAACTAACAAACAAATAGAAGTAAAAATACAGATAGACTATTACGTTTGTCAATTTTTTCTTTACATTTTGTCTCACTTTGTAAAAACGTGTAGTGTTAAAGTTTATGTACTTATATGATCTATATCACATGTTCGTACCTATTAGATAGACTATGAACTGTTATTCACCGGATTCAGATCGGCAAATAAGGGCATAATTTTGAGCACCATCCATAATTTTAAGAACCCTATAGTAGCAGAGTTATAATATCTACTACCGTATATGATCCTGTGGGTATCGAAGGAGGCGACAGAGGAAAACTAAACATGGAGATGGGCGGTGGCATCTTCTAGAAAACAACTTACACAAAATAACAAAATGCGGTTTATATTAGAAAAGCATAGCTTGAACCTGGGACTATCAATAAAACCCGTTATGTAAGAAGTCGAATCAAGTTTATTCACATAAATAATCAAGTTGTGAAGGGCCGGCATTAGAGAATTCACTGACCTATATCATGTCGCATGTGTCGTGGAAAGGGACAGAGGAAAATAAAAATTAAGATGGGATGAAATCTTCAAAATAATGAAAGCT
Source organism: Parnassius smintheus behrii (assembly GCA_036936625.1). Lineage (NCBI taxonomy): Eukaryota > Metazoa > Arthropoda > Insecta > Lepidoptera > Papilionidae > Parnassius > Parnassius smintheus. The sequence continues at coordinate 40,779,080 of JAUPFT010000015.1, forward strand.
GCGGCTGCGAAACCGCCTGCCAATTGTGAGTATTATGCATACGAATGAGGCAATCTATATATCACGTATTTAGAATATCCACTACCCCATAATATAGTCCCGTGGGTATTATAAGAGGGGATGTTGGAAAACTTAAACAGGAGATATGTAGCAGCATATTCCTGATGACAACTCAAATAATATATATTTGCAATTAGAAAAACCGCCTGAAAAACGAGGCAACAATAGCGATTTCCAACATATGAGGAAATCTATGGGGGAAGCCCATGTTCAGCAGTTAACTTTTATAGGCTGTTATAGATGGAATGAATGGATGGTGGCGATTTACGTAGAAGGATTTTGTCCAGCAGTGGACTTTGATAGACTGTAAGAAATGAATGAAACAGCAATAATCTACAGTTTAACCACACATAAAACAAAAAAAAAACACTGGAACTGGTATTTCTTTTCTTCATTTTTTTCGTTTCACCAATTTGTCTTCGTTGAACTTTTGTAACAAATTGTCATTTATTATGACTTTCTAAACTTGTAGGACAATCTTTACTATTTATTTAACCGTGTATTTTTTATTTGCTATTATTCACGGCATTTTTTGTTTTCTCAATTCTGACTGTATGTTTTTTGTTATTGTAAGCCGATGTTCATATTAAAAAGATCAGACTTTGAGAAAAAATGCCATCCCTAAACAAAGCAAAACAGGGGTTGAGTTCTTTGATAAAACTATTTACGTGATATTAAAGTTTAAAGTTACGATCTATACACGTCCCACTGCTGGACACAGGCCTCCTCTCATTTCTGAGAGGGTTTGAGGGCAAATAAGTGTCCGCTACGCCGCTGCCTCAATGCGTGTTGGCTATCTTCACATGTCTTCGAAAAATTTTTTTCATATTTCTCAGACATGCAGGTTTCCTCACAATGTTTTCCTTCACCGCCGAGTACGTGGTAAATTATTACTAAAAATTGCAATCAACAATTTAATTAATGCCGGTGGGGATCAAACGCGGGTTACTCGCGTACTGTGAAATTTACAGCGAGCGCTAACCATCTGAGCTACCATGGCTCCTCTGAGCTACCACGGCTCACGACACGACATTAATAGTGTGATATTCCGTCGTTACTCAAAAGTGGTAAAGACTAACTTTTGATAAAAAGTAAATCTGACTTCAGACAACTAAAACGAATAAAATACTTTCAGATTCCGAAGTCGGGGATTTAATTCTTCTATACATTCAATCTTAGCACCGGCAAAAGTAAATAAGCATACATCCAGTCTCGGACTGGGTCGGCATGGATCGGAATGGGTCGATTCGAACAAGGATGGGTCACGTTCTCAAAGAATACGAAAAAAATAACAGCTTTATGCTGCTGTGTTTCCTTTGGTGAGTTTAGAGAACCTGGGACTCTTTCTACAGAAAACAGGGCATTTCATGTTATACAATCCATCGCAAGCTTGACGTCTGTTATATAGTGTTTTATATGATATCAGTGGAGAAATGTGTAAAGCTTATTATTCTTCAAAATAAACTTCTAAAAACAACTATAACCGGCAATTAGAGCATGGTATTGGAAGGGATGTAAGCATAGATAGACTCTCGGAAAAGCAGTCTGTTTCTATATCTAAGAAACTTTTGAGAAGAATAAAAAATAACACAGTGTACCATAAATAGGAATTATAAATTAAAATTAAAGTTAATTTTCAACAGTTTCATTATTTTTTAATTTGTATTTAAAAAATAATGAAACTGTTTTGTATAGTACTCGTATGTGTTTCGATGACGATGACGAGCTTACCAAATATTTTAATAGCTATATATTCATACATGCTCGTATAGCTTCAGAAGTTTCTGATAAATAAGTGAACATACGAGTACATAGAAACATACGCGTTGAATATAGAACTTGGTCGGTTTTTTTACTAAATTAAAATGTATTCAAATTCAATATATTAATTATAAAAGATAATATCAAGTTGGGTTTAAAAAAATTGTAATAAGTAAATAGGTTTTACACACACACACACACAACTATCACACACAACGCCATCTAGTCCCAAGCTAAGCAGAGCTTGTGTTATGGGTACTAGACAACTGATAAACATACTTATATATTTCTAAATACATAAATATTATAGATAAATTACACCCAGACACAGAACAAATGATCGTGCTCATCACACAAACATTTGTCCTGGGTGGGAATCGAATAAGGAATAAGCGTTTTACATTCCCTTTCCAAAAATATATATATATATATATATATATATATATATATATATATATATATATATATATATATATATATATATATACAAATAATTACCTACAACAAATGTAGAAGGATTGAACGTTATCACTAACAAATAATTATATCTAACTCAAGACATCTTACGTTATTGTCTCGTCGTTTATTGTTGGAGATTCAAAATATATTGTTATGCTAATTGAAAGTTTCCATTGTCTTTACGAATATTTAACAAAGCGATTGGGTTATATCTAAATTGAAACAGCAAAATACGATTTATTTCAATTGATAATCGGAAGGAGAATGTGGTGAGTAAGCCTGTTTTATTACCTAAAATAATACTTACTACTAGCGACAGACACTACCTATGCCTGGATAAGATTTACTAATGTGGCGTTATTGAGATTTAATTTAGTCAAAGCCAACTTAATTTATCAATTTTATGTTTTCTTTTTTTTCAATCTTCAAGTTTTTTGATTAAATATAGCCTAGATACCCCAGGTATTGCGCAATATCCAGTCGTAAAGTTTCATTACTATCGGTTGAGCCATTCCGAATATTAACCCACAGCCAGAAAAATTTAAAATGGTTATATATATTTATACATTGAGGACACATGGGCGTCGAAAGGGATGACTGTGGGAAATATCAGAAACATCTTATGCCTTCCGAAAGTTTGGCAGCATACCATAACATTTATACCAGGCGTAAAATAGTTAGCGTAACTAAAGCGTAATTTTAAAAATAAAACATGATCTTAAATCATTTTAAAGTAACTGTTATCAATTATTTTGTAGTAATCCTTCATATCCGCGCGTCCTTAATTTTTTAAATTATTACTTCGTCATCATATTAATCAAATCAAAAGCAATATTAATTCCATAAACCTTTCTAAACCCCCGTAAAACCAATAGTAGTAATTGCAGTTTTAAGTACTAATTTACCACACGCCAGGCGGTGAAGGAACGTATCTTGAAGAATCCTGAATGACAATTCAATTAAATTTTATTTATTGCCAGAGTATAATACATAAAATAATGATCTTATTAGCTATTAATGAAATGTACCATTATAATGGTGTGCAATATCTTTACTTATATATTAATCTATTATCATTATTATAATTTAAAAAGTTAAATTATTATAGAAGCATGAGAACTAATCTTAGTTACATGTTTGCATTTATTTATTTAATTAATGAATGGCAGCTACCTAAGTAACTATTAATAAATATTTAAGCGTTAAGTTGTTAAATTAAATAAATGTCAAATACTTCAAAAAAACAACAAAATTTCAAAAAATTACAATAAATAGTATATATCTAAAATATAATTAACAAGTTATTCTACATTTCACCGTTATTAAATACATATTATAATGTTCATTTCTACAACCAGTGTTGAAACAGCTAGAATAGTTTACTTTAGTAAGTTCCATAGTATTACGTCGTATGGTATTTTGCTATGGGGACACGCGACTGACACTGAAATTATATTTATTTTACAGAAGAGAGCCATTGGAGCAATAAATAATTTAAAACCAAAAGATTCACTGAGACAAAAATGTAAGGAAATTAATAAATTAACTCTGGCCTCTCAATGCATTTATGAAAATGTAATGTACGTACACAAGCATAAACGTAGTTTTGCAAAAATAAGTGATATTCATTCTGTAAGTACTAGGAACAGACACAAGCTAGTAGTACCAGTTACTCGACTCCATCGAGTCAGTAATTCATTCTTGGGGCGAAGTATATGCTTTTACAACAAAATCCCATAAAATATACAAAATTTGTCATACGCAAAGTTCAAAATTTTTATTAAACTAAGTTTTTATAAAAAGGGTTTTATAAAAACTTAGTTTAATAAAAATTTAGTATAGTGTAGTATAAGTATTATAATATCCTATACTATTAAAAGAGCAATTCTTGTATATATATATATATATATATATATATATATATATATATATATATATATAAAATCGGGATCTCGGAAACGGCTCCAACGATTTTCACAAAATTTAGTGTCCAGGGAGTTTCGGGGATAATAAATCGATCTAGCTAGGATTTATTTTTAGAAAATGTCCTTTTGTCAGTGTTTTAGGCAATGAAAAACTGCTACAATATCGTTAGAATAAGAAGGTAAATTTTGACAGATTGTTAATGATTGTAAATAGCTTAATTGGTATAATGGGCGGTCACAGAATCGTAAAATTCCGGTTCGAGCCCAGACCGACCGATCCACTTTTTTTAAATTTTTTTTCAAGTTCCTTTCTTTTTTGAGAAAATCTATTTTTTCGAGCCCTTTTTTTAGTATTTTTTAAAAACACGAAAATTTAAATTAAAATAATTGCACTTATGATTTTTTATTCAAATAACCAGTTCCGTTTTTTCTGTTATGTCACTAAGATCAAAAAATATTATTTATATTTCATCAGTATGTAATTTGTATCTAAATGTAATTTCCAAAACACACGAATTAAAATAAAATCGAGCAAAAAATACCGAGCAAAGCTCGGTCAACCAAGTACTTAAGGAATTTTATGGATGATAATAACCCCTGGGAAGGGTGATCGCTACCAAGCTATTTCTAATTTGTCTTGTGTTGATAATTGTAAACATGATTGTAAGCTATTATTTTAAAAAAAAAATTGGTTGCCTGTAAAGTCGGTATACGGGCGAAAGTTTTACGTGACAACGACTTTGAGTGGTAAAATAATTTTAATGTGAATATTCATTCGTATAGTAGGAAGAAGGATGAAATAACACTTTTTATGTCTGTCTCTCTCGCTCTTAGGCGGGCTAACCATGCCCGAGTGGAAGGGACGCGTGCCTCTCACTCGCTCTCATTGTGAGCGCATAACGTGAGCGGAGCGTAACGCAGTTTCTTGAAGTGCCACCCGGCAAACCAATTTATAAGACGTTGTCACGTCAAAAATAGTCCCGCTGGATTTCTTGCTGGTTTTTTCCAGGACAGAGGTTTTTTTTGCGAACCAGTGGTAAATGAAAAAATTGACTTTCAATAAGTATTGTTTATAATCTATATTGAATAAAAAGTTTCCGGTTCTGTTTTCGTTAAGTTTAATAAATTTTAAATATGCAAAATTCCGCTGCTCATATCATCCCTTGGGGGTCGCAAGAGGCGACAGAGAGAAACAAATCAGAAGATGGGCAGCAGTGTCGTCCTAGTAACAACTAAAATAAAAAAATTCAGTTGCCAACCTGCTTGCCAAGCGTGGCAACTATGCCGAATATACCCCTATGAGACAAGCTATGGGGGAGATTTATGTTCAGCAGTGTACTTTAATATACTGTAACGGTAGCGATAAAAAATCAGTCTGAAGTGTTATAACATTGCATTAGAGCTAGTACTCGCTGCCTAATAATTCCATAACCTCGGGAAAATATATGAATCCCGTGACCAGGATTAGGACGTAAAAAGACTGTAAATTAAAAAAGAACAGTGAAATTCGTCACTTATTTCAATACATTTTATGAAGTAACAAAATAGAGCTTTTACATTAAAGTGATTAAATGGATGTACGTGCAACATAGCTCACTGTAATAGACTTTATAAAACGTGCCTTGATAATGTGAAGTTATTTGTTTAAAGTGGATACGCTTGGGCACGGCGCCAAGCGGTTGAATATAATGTCCCATTTCACATTTCCCTCAGTTTTCCCAATGAAAGACACTATCTCTTAAATATTTAGAAGAGAGCGGCACTCAACGACGAGAAAACCACGGTTTTGGTATTATAAAATATATGACTTTTTTTTACTTTAGTATTTGTTTATGTGCGAATTTCATTGGAATATAGAAATGTAATCAGTTGTTTGCCCTAGTAAGGATCTTATACAATAATAATGTATACAATATAAAAATATTAATCAAAAGGGAACACAATTTTTGAATTTAATTCTACCATTGCTCTTTAAGTAAAATGACAAACGAACTAACGAAACGAGTAGTCTAATGGTAAGGCAATTTTTAAATTTACTTATTATTAATTACCGACGTTTTGGGCGTTTTCTACGTCCATACTCAAAGTACTGCCTCTTTGGTCTAGTAGTTGTTGTAGTGCGACTACTGATCATAATGAGACCCTGGATTCCAATCCCGGGTCGGGCAAAAAATCAATTACTGAGCTTTTCCATCAATAAATTCTCAGTAGCTGCCCGTAGTCAAGAAGTTGGCAGTCTCACCCCCTTGCCTCGGAAAGCACGCAAAAGCCGTAGCCGGTCCAGAGCCAGATCTCTCTCCGGTCGTGTCAGTTTACCATCCCATCGGATTATCAGAGAGGGAAAAGAGAGTGCACCTATGCTTGCGCATAAATTTGAGGGATACAGGTGGATCAGGAACAGCTTTCAGGCATTCCTTGGGGGCTTAGCTTATGTAAACTAGCGGATTTGAGGGCCTGTAATAAGGATAATGATGATTAAAATTAATATTTCAATTTTAGTGGAATCTTCCTTGCTGCTTTAAGACTTTATATAAAGTAGTATCATATACTACAAATTTTTTTATAGAAGAAGGGGCAAACGAGCATGCGGCTCACTTGATTTTAAGAGATTACCGCCGCCCATGATCAACCGCAACACCGGGAGAATTGCAGGTGCGTTGCCGGCTCTTTAGAAAGGAATAAGCTCTTTTCTTGAAGGTACCCAGGAGGTATCGGTCCGGAAAAATCGCCGGTGGTAAACTATTCCACAGAGAGGTTGTATGCGGAAGAAAACTCCTTTTGAAATGTACAGTGGTGGACCGCCAAACATCCAGATGGTGTGGATGGTATCGGGAAGTTTGCTGCGTAGTACGTTCACGAAATTTGGCGGCTGGGATTAATCCGAACAATTCCTCAGAGCACTCCCCGTGGTATATGCGAAAGAAAATGCAAAGAGGTGCGACATCTCTTCGCAGCGCCAGTGAATCGAGCCGATCGGAAAGCACTCGGTCGTCGACGATTCGAGCCGCTCTGCGCTGGATGCGGTTAAGTGGAAGGAGCTGGTACTGGGAAGCCCCAACCCAGAGATAGGAACAGTATTCCATGTGCGGCCGAACCTGCGCCTTGTAAAGTTGCAGGCGGTGTGCCGGCATGAAATACTGTCCCGCTCTGCTGAGCACGCCAAGCTTTTTAGAGGCCAATTTGGCCTTCTCTTCCAAGTGACCACGAAACTGCACGTCACTCGATATGTCGATGCCGAGAATTCCGATACTATCTGAGGCAACAAGGAGAGTGCCTTCAAACTGAGGAGATACGACAAAGGGGTTCATTTTAGCGGTTATTAACGCGCAAACTTGTGTCTTCTGGGGGTTAAACTGGATTATATTTAGTCGCTCCCAATCCGAGACTCTGTTTAGCATAGATTCGACTTCAGACACAAGTTTGTCCCGATAATCGAGACATTTTCCCAAGAAGTATTGCCGCGGGCGGTGTACAGAGCATCACTGGTGCTGTCATCTGCATAGCAATGAATGTTACGGGTTTGCAACATATCATTGATATGCAGAAGAAGCAGCGTTGGCGATAGTACGCAGCCTTGTGGAATACCAGCATTAATTGGCTTATAATCGGAATTTGCACCGTCTACAACGATCTTGATTCTCCGATCTGCAAGAAAGCTGGTGATCCAATCGCACAATTTCTCGGGAAGCCCACAGGAAGGGAGCTTCGAAAGAAGCGCTTTATGCCAAACCCGATCGAAGGCCTTCGCAATGTCCAAACTAACGGCCAATGCCTCCCCCTTGGACTCTACTGCCTCCGCCCATCTGTGGGTTAGGTAGACCAGAAGATCACCATTTGATCGACCACGGCGGAAACCGTATTGGCGATCACTAATCAGCTGGTGATCCTCAAGGTACCTCATGAGCTGGCAGTTTACAATGGACTCCATTGTTTTCGAGAACAAGGAGGTGATGGCGATAAGCCCGTAGTTGGACGGGTCTGAGCGGTCGCCTTTTTTAGGGATCGGGTGGACGAAAGCCGTCTTCCATGATTTTGGGACTACGCCTATGGAGTAGGAGTACCGGAAAAGACGCGTTAAAACCGGTGCAGACTCTGGAGCATGCGTCCTCAGCAAAATTGGGGGGGATTCCGTCAGGCCCACTCGACTTGTCCAGGGATGTTCAGGGAGAGGAGTACTTTGCGAACCGAGCGCTGTGTAAAATGCACTTCTGGCAGGGAGCTCTCACACCGCGGGATGGTCGGCGGCGTACTCCCCGCGTCATCGAGAGTCGAGTTGGACGCAAAGAAAGAGCCTAGAAGATCGGCTTTCTCCTTTGCGGTGTGGGCCAGTGAGTCGTCCTCCCGTGCAGAGATGGAAGAGATGGCTGACAGAAATTCCCCTGGACAGCCTTGGCGAGAGACCAGAATGCACGGGTTCCAGAAGGAAGGCGAACTAGTTTCTCGTCAATTCTGCCTATGTGCTCTGACTTTACCTTTGCAATGACTCTTATATATTTATTTAGATTTATAGTATTCGTACCCCTAATATCGTTGTAGGGTCATCAAACTTATATGCAAGTGAAGTTGGCATTTTGAAAAGAACTTCGTTTTACACCCAATGGGTTACACTCAACATGTGTGCAGTGATAACCCCTCAATCACTTAAACGTATTATTTTGAGGTGTCATAGGTCTATCAAGTGACATTGAAACTCCATAATAACAATTTCTAAGTCCAAAGCAGTCTTTTAGAAAAAATTTAATAAAACGAATACATTCGTATGTATTCATACAATTTCAGCATATTTATGGAATAATTACGAAAATTTAAAGTAAGTACACAAATTCAAAAATAGTTTCATTAAAAATAGTGATGTACATGCTATAAATACTATAAGTACAAGCTAGTAATAAAGAAGAAAAAAATAGAATTCCCAGAATATGTTCAAGATCTATCCATTTATAAAAAAGTTTTAAAATGTATACACAGGAAAAAATCAATATTTTAATGAACTTCATAAAGTACTTTCCTTATTGAACGTGTTGTCCAGGTGCTGTTAAATTCAAATTTTGTTGACTTTTGACTGTGATCCATCAATGTCACAAGGTGAAAAAATATGAACTGAATATACACGTAAAAGCTTCGGAACGAACGAAGCTACAAAAGTACTTAGCATAAAATAATCGCTCGCCGACAGGCAGCCATTTTGAAGATTTAATTTTTTTTAAATATAATATAACCAAAATGTCTTATAATATTATAGCATTATTTATTAGCATAATTATTAAGAAATTAAGACTCATGGACAGAAGAGCCTTATGACCGTAATTTGACTACAACACCTCAGTTCAAACCCAACCAGAGTAGAAAAAAATTATTGGCCTTCGGATCAGGATCTAAACTACCGCACGAGTGTTAAATCGGATACGCACCTAGAATCCTCCCTGAATGACAATAAAATGGTGACCTTACGAGCCTTTTGTTTCACCCTACACTCTCTAGTTATCATCTTTTATTACAATTCCATTGTAAAAACATTTTTCTTTATGCACTCGAACTCCAATGAATGCAATATAATATAATGTGTATTGTGTGTTTGTGTGTATTTCTATACTTTTTTGATCTGGTCGGGATACACAAATACTTATAAATATAATGAAATATCTACTAAAATTTACAGCCTATATACGTCCCTCTGCTGGGCGCAGGCCTCTCATTTCTTCTAAATACTTGATGTTTTTTTAGGGCAAGGAAAGGAAACTAACACCACACTGACCGTATTTCAGAGTGAGTTGAATTTCAGCGAGAATTCTGGCTATATTCTACACCAGGAGACTATACTGTTATTTGCGAAGATGCTATAATAATGTAACGCTACCCATTAGCCCCTCAAAAAGAAGAGTATTTTTTGAGTTAGAGATTTAATTCATTTTTCAAGATATAGTGACAAAGATTACTGTCAAAGGTAAAGGATCCTGAGCGTTTGATGTCAATTTGACAGTACGCGAATAACCTGGATTCGTTCCTGTCCAGCAAAAATGAAATAGTTAATGGCAATTTGTGCAAAACACTTATTCACCACGTGCTCGTTGGTGAAGAAACACATCCTGAGGAAGCAATGGAATGGTGCGGCGGACTAATCGTTACCTCTCTTATCGGTCTGCTAGAAACCACATCGGGAGGGACGTCTGAGGTTAGTCGTGTAGTGTATATATTATAGTGGTTGTTACTTTGAACTCGTATATTGTACAAGAGTGACACCTTGTACAATATATGATCTATTCATAATCTGAATATGTTATGTTTGAAAATTTATGGGTGCATTTTATGTCTCCTAGCTGATTTCTACCACGATGATGTCCGGATATTATCAGAAGCTACTGACTGCACAAGGGTAATGATGTAGCAGTAATTTTGTGAGATATATGACAAATGTATAAATATAACTTTAAATTAAATGCATGGGTCGGCGAAAAAGATAAAACAATTTCCTCATAAAAGCTTTCAAAGTATTTACAAGAATTAAGGTCTCGACCTCAGAAGTAATTACATTTTATAATTTTTAGTTTTTTAAGTCAGTGGTAAAAAAAAAACTTTCAGAAAGTATTAACTGTTTTAAGGTTGACTGAACATTGTCGATTTGTAATAAGCAATGATATCCACTAAACAGTCAACTGGAGAACCGCTGTCTTTTTTGAAATCATATAATACAATTATTTGCAGCTTTAATAAATTACTCTCATACAAAATAATATGAAAAACCCTGCAGGTCATCCCTAGAACTTCCCGCTAATTTCAAATGCAAAACGCTTCAAATTTCACCAAATTATCTTGCGAAATCTCAAAGCTATGTTAAAAAAAAACTTTTTTTTTCTTTTCATTCTTTCTTCGACATCTCACGAACGAATGAACCGATTTTTATTTTCCAAACGGCGTCCGAAGTCATTTTTTAATATTAAGAGCTGATTAGTTTTTGAAATCGATCGGTGAAGCCGTTTAAAAGTTATTTCAAAAAAACAGTTTCTCAAAATTTTTATTTTTGAGATTTCTCAAAATCTACTCGTCCGAATCAGTTCATATTATCACCTAATCTATTCCACATTGAGATCTTTAGAACTCCGTAGAACCGCATCACAATTGATTAATATGTTCAAAAGTTATGAGAGGTTTACATACTTACACACACACAGACACACACACACACACACACACACACACGCACACACGCACACACGCACACACGCACACACGTACACACGCACACACGTACACACGCACACACGCACGCACGCACGCACGCACGCACGCTCGCACGCACGCACGCACGTACGGACGCACGCACGCACGCACGCACGCACGCACGCACGCACGCACACACGCGCGCACGCACGAACGCACGCACGCGCGCACGCACGCTCGCACGCAAGCACGCATGCACGTACGCACGCACGCACGCACGCACATACGCACGCACGCACGCAAGCACGCACGCACGCACGCACGCACGCACGCACGCACGCACGAACACACGCACGCGCGCACGCACGCACGCACACAAGCACGCACGCACGTACGCACGCACGCACGCACACACACACACACACACACACACACACACACACACACACACACACACACATCCGTACAGACGTCCTCGTGAAATAGCTTCCTGGGATCTTAAAACGCCGAGATCTAATGAAAACTCGATTTTCGAAGATACTCACTTTACGAATAAAACTTCCGCTTTTTACCTATGACAAAAACAGAACATTTAAAAAGCCCATCAATGAACTGATGTCTGTCAATGTCCTCTCTTTTCGAAATACAATCCATCAACCGAAACAAGGAGGTGTGTATCAACAACACGCGCCGCGCTATTTATCTTGGAGCTATCAGAAGAAACAAATTAAACACTTTAATACATGGGGCGTGACTAAAAAAGAAAAGGGGGAACGGAAAAAGCCCTATCATATGGTCTCCAATGTTTCATAAATATACTGGATGTGTCTCCGATATGTTGAGCGTAGTTGATATCCTTTTTAACTCATTATATTAACAATAAAAACGTACTGTGAACGTTTAAGTGAACCTATTATCCGGAACGGACGAAAAAGGACTAGGGAAAGGGCTAGGATTTCATAGGCACTGTCGGAAAAAAAATCAGGTATTGCCATTATCGTACAGTTGATTACGGCTATTCAAATGCTCTGTTAAGTACTATTATTTAGTAGTGCTGTACGAAATGAGAATCTGTACTCGAGTGAGTTGACACTCGCACAACGTATCATAATCTGTACCGGGTAATTTTACCCTCATCAACGTTATCGTCTTCACCATCCTTTACATGTAAGAAATAATATCTGATCAATCTCGGGATGTTTTTTGGAAGATATGAAGGGACCTTTTATTTTATATGAAAACGAAATCTGTGAAAACTAGGATGAACTAGCAAAAAATGGTGTTCGAAATTTATTTCATTCTTAACATTTGATCTCGTAGATCCTCCCATTTTATGATTTCAAAAGGTTTAAAAAAATTTAAACTTAAATATGATATTTATTAATTTAATTTTTATGAAATTTAAAACATATTGCATCTAGTGAACTTTAATTCCACGGTTGCCGTTTACTGTCACCCACGACTAGTGACGCCGGTAAAAAAATGTGAACTCCCCTTCGATATCCGGATTCTAAATTTGTAGCGCAACTGCGGTGCATCGACATTTAAAGACTGCGTTCTTTTGAATGTCATTAGAAACGTTAGAGATTATTCGATTTTCTTCGACCCATCGATGGCAATGATAAGTTGCTTATTTGCATTCTTGTTATAGGAATGTAAACGTTGTTAAATAACGAATTACATAAATAAAATGCTTTTAACTGCCTGCTGCTTATTTAAGACCTAACTTAAACTAACTTCAACTAGTCTTAATTTAGTTGACACTTTAAAGCCAATAATTTACCGATGGCCAATTTTCTTCAACAAAACTGTAAATAAAAGCAACGATTCGTATCTTTTTCCTGTATATATTTATAACACAATATATTTCCTGAATTTTGTTTTATGTTGTGTTCTTTTTTTAGTTTGTTCAGTTTTTAGTTGTATCCTTTGTTTATTTATTTTGAAATATTAGGTGAATAAATTCAATGATAAAATTTATACAAGTAATAAATTATATATTTTAATTTTTACGTATTATTTACGCATCGTATCAGAAAAATTGGTATTTAAACATTAAAAGTGTATATAAGTTGTATGGCGCTTTGTCTAACTAGGACTCTATCTGGGTTGGTACCACACTTTTACATAATTGTGCCGACAAGCAGCAGTACATCTATAGATTTGCCGATTCAGAAATTAAGATGTATAATTAGCGTGTATAATTACAGGCTTTAAGATATTTCATCTTAGTCCTCAGGATAGCAACACATTTGTTGCCATCTTATGTGAAATTTGCTGCTTGATTCCATAAATTGCAGCCGACTCTAACTGACAGATAAAGCTTTAGCTTGTTTTTTTCTCTAATTCAATAAAAAAGTTGTAGTAGTTGTCAAAAGGTTATAAAACTTATTTTGAGTTACGTTTGAGGTCCATATTACGTCAAATCATGTTCTTCGACATTTTTATTATTTTTGATCTAATGATACCTTTCTGCATTGCAAAATTATTCAATCACCGCGACAGTTTCCGAATAATAGGAAGCTACTGCTCTATAGGAAATTAATAGTGTCACAAGTGTATACGCAAATTTAGTTTTGATGTTAAATTTATGGGATAACATCGTAAACAGACTGATGCAGTGCCGTATACATAAAAAATGAATTTGAACCCAGAACCTGAATGCATGGTCAGCTTTTATATATATTTTCATGAATTTAATCGATCAAAATTCCACTTCTGAACATAACCATCTTCGTAGATTACCTCACAGGTGGGATATTTGTCACATTTGCCACGGTTGCTAAGTTGATAACCGCAGTTTTTTTATTTTGAATCTTTATCAGAAAAATGCTGCTATCCTCTACCGGATTCAAATGAACCCTCTATTGCCTCTTGTGGCAACCTCGTGATGATAATATGGGTTGTTGATTTCTACTACATCGTTACTACACGACGGTTGTCATATCGATTATCATCATCATCATTACCCTTTACAAGTCCACTGCTGAACATAGGCCACCCACAAGGAATGCCACAAAGCACGCTCCTGGCCTGCATTCATCGACTTCCTGCATGTCATACCAGGTCGTTACTCCATTGGTGGGGGGATCGATAATAATAAATTAAAATAAGAGAAGAATTATATAAAAAAATAAATAAAATTATAATAAGACGCCACCTGGAGATATAATTGAAAAATATACCGCTATTGAACTGGTGTTAGTTATTTTAAAGGAAAGGCAATGCCTTTTTTAAGACTCAATCCAAACAAATCGTTGATTTATAAGACTATATCATTATTAAAAAATTGAGATAAGCATTAGGTTTTATAATAACGTTTCTTTGATAAAACAATGTAATTCAGCCCAAACCAACTAGTAACACAAATGAGAACCAAATATTGTTCTAAAAATTTAAAATACCCTAATAACGATATTGCAGCGCTTATAAAACTGATCAAATTTAGTCTAGACATATCAGTTAACTCGAATGTCTGGTATGTCCTGTCGACTTGGCTAAATTTAGTCGCAGTCAGTTTCGAATACGTATTTGAAAGATTCAAATACACATTTCAATAAATTAAAGCAAATGAAAATTCATTTACTTCTATTTTGTTAATTGTTTTGACGTAAAGACGGTTGTGTAATTCAGTTAGGTACGAGGGCGGCACTGAAAATTTCGGGAATCAAGGAAGTGACACAACTTTACTATTTAAAAATGTATTTATTGCTTTTCGAAATATTTTCCGCGAAATTTGACACATTTTTCCATACGATGGATTCAATTATTGCAGCAACCATTCCATTCGGAAGTTGAGGTCTCCCAAATGGCCGTTTTGTAGGCGTATTCCTGAATTTCGCGGTATGTCACATGTCGATCTTCCTCAATCAGCTTACGCACAGAATCAACGTTTTCTTGGGTGACTGCAGTTTTTGGACGACCTTGACGGGAATCATCACTGAGCTTGACGTCCACGTTAAAATTCAGCAAACCAGCGATAAATTGTGGTTTTGGATGGTGCTTCATTACCAAATGCAGAAATCATCCGGTCAACACACTGTTTTTGTGTTAAACCACTTCGAGAGTCATAGTAAATCATCGCTCTTGAATTTTCTCGAGTCAATTCCATTTTTTCAACGACTAAACAAGTTTGACTAAACCTTATGACAAGGCAGAGAATCTTTTTTTGAATAAATAAATGGTATTCGATTTTTAAACCAAGGAGTTTTCAATTAAAAAGATTTTAATATGACAGGAACAGTGGAAATATTCCATTCCCGATACTTTTAGTGCAGCCTAGTACTAGACATTTTATATGATGGTTAGCCACTAACCGTAGATATCTGTGCATTATTACAGGCATCTCAACAAACTATGTAACTTTCAAAACTGACTTTACATTACATAAATCGTTACTACACGATTATTGAACAAAGGAAGTAGAAGGATAATTAGCGTTTACAACTACAAATTAAATATATTTTATTTAACGTAGTCAATAATTTATATATTTGTATTATTTTTTTTATCAAATCGTTAAATGAATTTATAAAAGGATTAAATTTAGAAATAGAAAGGACAGTACTTGACAGTTTTTGTAATGCTGATTGGTGAAATCACATGTGATGTAAGCATATCCCTCTGATTATCCTCTGGGTGTATTTCTTCACCTCCTTCATATTTTCTTTTTCTCCTATACATTTTGATTTTTCAACACATGCAAAGCCATATTATAGATTTTATGGTGCATGGTATCACATTTTAAGCTGTAATTTTTCATCATATAGGTTTAAGAAAATGAACCGATTGTAATGATAAAAATTGAACAAGAACACACATTTTGTTATGGTAAAACCATATTACAAACCATAATAAACCATTAAATAATATTTAAGCATACTTAACAGGTCATCCAGTTTAATGGATCGGCATGTTTAAAAACTTTTTTAATTACACAGATTCTGACAGTAAAGTCAAACACAATTCCGCCGAAAATTTACGACACGGCCTGCGAAGTTTTTACTGTGCCATTTTAAAAACCGAGTTACGAAGAGGAGACAGGTATTTTCATTTGCCGAGCGATGAAAATTGGAAAACATAAAAATTATTGCTGCAGCACCACCAATTTTTCTGTTTATTTTTATTTTTTGTTTTTGAACTTTTGCTATGGAGAACCAGATCTTATTTTGATCACATCCGCCAGTCTCAACGGATACTAGCCGTCAGTGCAGGACAGCGTTCTAGTGCACGAATGTATGCGCTAACGCTGGTACTCTCTCTACTTTCATAAACACCACCGGAGAAAGATTAAGCGCAGGACCAACGGCTTTCCAGGGCTATGAGGTAAAACACCGTCAACTTTCTGATTCCGTATTGGTACTGAGAATATATTGACAGAAAATCCCAATACCTGATTTTTCGAACGTACCAGGACCTCAATCATCAGCAACCATGCTTTACGATTACTAGATCAACGAGGCAATCAATCGCACACAGTCCACTTGATGGTAAGTGTAGTTATCCTTGATTAAGAATCAAAACGCAGACGCGTTGTCACCCCTGAGGACTATGATGAAACGCCTCGTTTCCAGTAGTAAAGGGTCTCCGGATCTCTATACTCACCATACGAAACACAGCAGTACTAAGCTGCCATTTTACGCTGGTATTATGTACGATTTCCTCAGTTAAGTATTATTTTCATATTTGTCGCGCTTAAATATCAATCACTCTTTTTTCTATATATTTTACTTCCTTCAGCAATCACTTTATATTCTTACCTTTTAAGTACGAAAATTATTATATCTTGAGATATTTGTATTTGGTATTTGTATTTGGATCTTTGGGGCGAGACAAGGACTTAAAGTACTTTAGATAATCTCGTCACTAAGTATCAAATCAATAACTGTAAATAGAATAATAAGTGAGAATGGTGATGGAAACATACCTTTTGCTCTAACTGCTTTTGATACGTAATAGACTCAATAATTTTACTCAAAATAGTTCCTTTTGTCATGGAAAATTAAATAAGTTAACTTTGTTAATGAGAATGGGAACTATTGAGGAATCGACTCAATTAAAGTCAAAGAGGGCCGGACGTCTATTTTTGGATTATTATCTTTACCAGTAACAAGGCAATAAATGGAATTTCGGAATCTCTTTCTGAGTGGTGTCCTTACGTTTAGTTAGTATCGATGAAAGCTTATCGATAACGACACGAATATCTTTTGCAACAGCGAAACCCATGTGTATTAACATCATTCTTGTTGTAAGTACCAATTGAATCTTAATCGAAATATAATATCTTGAACCCAATTGGCACACAAGGTTTGATAATCAATTGTTTGATTGTTTTGCAGGAACTGCACTTTTTTCAGACTAATTACAATTGTGTTTTAAATTATCCTTCTTAAGTTCGTATAGAATTAAGTGTGATATCGATATTTTGGTAATAGCTAGTGATGTATTTAAGCGATATGTGAGGGAGTAACATTTCCGAATACGCTTTCCTGAGTGAACGAACCCGAGAGCGAGACGTGTCGTGGCTCGTGCCGTTCTATATTTAAATTGAAGCGCTGACTGAGGGCGCTCGCCTCCCCTCTTCTTTTGTTCCTATTTCAAAATTCAAAAAATAGAAACGAAGGGTGTTTCGGGATGTGCGTGAGTCAGTGTCGGTCTAAACGCCCGCGCGTGCGCAACATCCATGCGTAGTACGCGCAGCTATGTATTCGGACTAATTTAATTCGTTTCATAGTGGTGTACAGTGCGTTAGCCTTTGGCCCTAATGGATTTCTCGTTTGTGTTTGTGATACTTCTGTGTTTTCCTCGCCATCCAGCTTTCTGTCTGTATGTATTACGTAAATTATCACCCAAATGGTTTACTTTAATTTATATTCAACACGGGTATCTAATATAGTGTGTCTATTTATCTTGTTCGTGTTGAAATTTGGTGTTGCTGAAAAGTGATGTAGTCAGATGAACGGGACACTGAAACAGCTTTGTATTAACATAATGATTTCTTATATTTACGCGAGCACTACACATGATTAAAACTACTTTTATGGATTTTATCGCGTTTATTTTTACTTTTTATTTTTCATTCTCGACGTTTCGGGCGCTTTCCAGCACCCATGTTCACGGGGGGCTGAGATAACTGTCCCCCGTGACCATGGGTGCTGGAAAGCGCCCGAAACGTCGGGAATTAAAAATAAAAAGTAAAAATAAACGCGATAAGATCCGTAAAAGTAGTTTTAATCAAGCTTTGTATTAAGTTTCAATAATGCTATATTTTCAGCCATTTCTATATTTAACCGACAGTTTATTCATCAATATATTAAATTAACGGAAACTACACGTCGTGTTCTTTTTCTCACCACGAAAACTTTCATGAACAGTTTTCACCCGAAAACTCATGTCTAGTGTAAAATTAATGAATGCGGCATGTCGACCTCGTTCGGACGTGTTAATAATTCGCATGTCGGTATTTTGCCTAATTTTGAGGGAACGGGTTTGGCCACTTCAATATGTCGGGTTTAACGAGCTTGGTTATCCAATTTCACAATTTTAGCTTCTACCTCGTTACGTTCATACACAAGCTTAACTTGCTCTAATAATTTATAAACAATAGTTAGATTGTTGGGTGTGTTGGCAACCGCAGTTTTTTATTCACATTCTTAGACAAACGAGCACATAGTCCACCTGTCAATAAGTAGATGATGTGGCCTATAAGTGTTTACATTTATCCTCAATTAACAATCAAAATTCAGATGCGTTTTCACCTCTGAGGACTGAGATGCAATGCCTCGTTTCCAGTAAAAAGGGTCTCCAGTTCTCTACACTCACCATACGAAACACAGCATTAAGCAGCTATTTTGACGCTAGTATTCTGTTAGAGCGTGGTGCTACCCCGGTTGAGCCGACCCATTTGTGCTGCAACCATAAAATAGTTGCAGCGTGGCTCTACCACTATAAGAAATTTTCTAGTTGTTGACGACACTGCTGACCACCTTCTGATTCGGTTTTCTCTTTCGCCTCTACAACACTCACTTGATTTTGATTTAATCAGCAAGTAGTACTTAAATAAAAAATTTTTATAAACGATATATAAAAATTAAAAAATTAATTAATTAACCAAAAATTAATGTCATTACTAATAGAAATTATATAATAATAATGAAATAATTTATATCACAAAGTCACAAACAACCTTATTGTGTTTATTGATTTACTAATATTTTTAAAACAGTGAAACGACACAGCAAGTGCAGAAAAATTAATTTTTGTTATTTATATTTAAAATACGTATGAGAAGACTTGATAGATAGATATAGATCACGATTTGTATTATTCAACAAATATTTTGTATATTATAATATGTATTGATAACAAAATAATAAGTCTTATAAGTAAGTTTAAGTATATTACACAGTATGGAACTGAGTTAATGTATAAATGGTGTTTAGTAATAGTTCATGTATAAATGGTGTTTAAAATATATAAAGTTTTTTTTTACTTTTTATAAGCCAGTGCTTGACCACAATCCCACTTGGTGGTAAGTGGTGATGCAGCCTTAGGTGGTGACGATGATGATGGTGATGGTGATGGTGGTAGACTGTCTTAGCGTAACAAATACCTATTCACTTTTGCCTTGAAGACGCCCAGATTGTATTCGGATGGAAAGATAGACGCCAGTAAATTATTCCACTCCTTTGCTATACGCATTCAAAGGCGAAGTAAACCGTTTGTTTTTAATGCGTGGAATATCGACAGATAAATTAAATTTAAAGTAAAGTTAGCCTATCTGTATCCCACGGTTGGGCAGAGGCCTCCTCTAATGTTAGAGGGGGTTATGGATTAGTTACTCTGTCGTTCTGCTACATTTCAATGCTAAGCAAACTGTCTTCTGTCTCTGTTCATAAACTGGATCAAACCGTATCTAAAATCGGAATAATTCAAACATCTATAAAACAACGAGCAAATCTCGATTTTTAATTTACCTAAACATACTAACAACAAAATCCTTATAAACTGATAGGTTTATATTCATTTAAAATTTTCTCTTTTAAATTTTTCTTAGTACAAGGGATTAAGCGAATTATTCATCCATTCTCAGCATCGATATTGACGTAGATATTTACGCCTGAAACTGATATCGACAGCGATAAAAATCTAAATATCGAATGAACAACCGTTGTCGTTAAATTCCGATATTACCCATCACTAATTACAAATGTAAAACCATTGAGCTTGCGATGAACCTCGCAATATCGATATTCAAATTAACAATATCGATATTTTTTCATAAAGCTGAAATGATAAACGAACTTACAGTTCACATGATCGTAAGCGGCCACTGTAGTATGTGGACATTAAAACAAATATAAATAAAATATTTATCACCTGTAAAGACTTAGATGTAATGCCTCGTAGCTTGTAATTAAAATAGCTGTCTAGAACCTTCCAACCGAAACATAACAGTGCAAGTACTACGATTTGGCTTATAACAGAACATTTAAATTTACCGACAACTTACCTGGAAAATCAGAACTTCATTTCAACCCTTTATATTATATAGGATGTATAGTATGTAAGTACTAGATGGGTTATATTG
Organism: Parnassius smintheus behrii; assembly: GCA_036936625.1. Classification (NCBI taxonomy): domain Eukaryota; kingdom Metazoa; phylum Arthropoda; class Insecta; order Lepidoptera; family Papilionidae; genus Parnassius; species Parnassius smintheus. The sequence goes on from JAUPFT010000015.1 coordinate 40,800,032, forward strand.
TTAATGACCCGGATAGCTCTGGAGATAGCCACCGCTTAATTTTATAGTTCGCAAGAAACTCGAGTTGAACACTAAATCGTCGAAAGAAAATAACGTGAGGTTCGTACAGATTTTACATTTTTTTATTTTTATAAACCTTACCCCCAGTCCAGTCCATCATTTTCTCAGAGGCATTTTACAAACGTAAACATCATAAGGACAAACATCTCGACCCGGAGCAAATATTTGTAGGTTATACATGTACTTGTTCCGTACAAGATTCGATCCCACGGCCCACAGCGCCGCAACTCAATGCTAAGCCATTGTGCCGTCGACTCCGTTGAGGCTTTAAGAATATTTCAAGGAAATGTGAAATCCACAAATAGTCTCCTGATCCTCAGGAGGATGTTCATACCCAAGAGAAATACGTATGTAAGTTCTGAATTTAAAGTTAAATAACGTTACATCCTATATACAAAAATACCGCTCCTGGGCGCAGACGTCTTCTCGTTTCGGAGAGCGTTTTGAAGCAAGGAAGTTTCTAAATTACCATTGTATATCTACAGGATTTACTGGAGACATTCCAATTACATAACTTATTTTCTCTGAACCGAATTTCGATGGAGTATAATATAGCCACTGCTCCAAATACGCAATTCGTGCGCGTCCGTCTAATAAAATCATAATACCATTTCGGATACGTGTCAAGGACATTTACATTTGGAAATAAAATGTACGGACAATTGTATCAGACAGAATGGTACTTAATTACATACGTAACAAAATTTACATTTTATAGAAATGCTAATATTTAAAAAAAATCCTATTATAGAATAGAATAGAATAATTTTTTATTCAATATAGGTTAGAAATAATTCTTATTGAAAGTCAATATTTTACTTTACCACTGGTTAGAGAAAAACCTCTGTCCTGGGAAGAACCAGCAAGAAACCCAGCGGGAATTTTTTTTAAATAAATTTTGCAATATCAAGGGTCACAAAATATTTACAAAATTTGTTTTAGAAACAGCTTGGAAGCGACCACCTCATTCCCAGGGGTTATTATCAACCATGTATTCATTTATATCATAATAACCCTTTTTATACAGTTTTTGTTTAATTAAATATTTAAGCTTGGTAATAGAGAGACCTTGTATATTTGCTGGGACTTTGTTGTAATAGCGTATACATTGCCCCAAGAATGAATTACTGACTCTGTGGAGTCGAGAAACTGGTAGCACCAGCTTGTGTTTGTTGCTACTAGTGTTTACAGAGTGTATGCCACTTTTTTTACTAAAACTACCTTTATTTTTGTAAACAGACATCAAATTTTCATTGATATACTAAAAGGCCATAGTTAATATATTTATTTCTTTAAATGTTTCTCTAAGAGACTTATCTTAATCTGACATACGGTAGTAGAAACCCTCACCTTAAAATTTCACAGTAAATAAACAAACCAAGTTAGTACCGCAACGATACGACTGCAATCGTTAATTGCAATTAATTTATTAACAATTGACTTATGTGCTCAGCGGTGAAAGAAAACGTTGTGAGGAAAACAACTGTTGTTATGTATTATAATAACTTTGTGTTTGCTATTGCTCCCATGCTAGATATGCACATTAATATTTTGAGTTGATATCAGGAAGATGCTACCCATCCCCTATTTCAATTTCCTTCGCCTTTTAGGACACCCACCGGACGATGTGAAATACAAAATTTAATATTTCATAAATTTAACAAAGATCTAAAGGTTCCTAACCTAACCACGCTGGAAACATGAAACTCAAATTTGGTATGTAAAATTAAAATGGGCTCGCTGAGTTTGCGGCGAAAAACTATTCTCATTAGAGAGGGTTGTAGGTCCGGAAACTTGTCCCGGGCTTCCGCCAGAGTACGTCAGAAATATTAAGACGGCTTCCGCGGTCGGTTCCGCTGCAACGTCACTTAAGCGATACAAATACATTGTTGGGACTTTCGAACATTCGTACACGAAGATATTAATTTACTAGATTCGTTCATGCAATCCGCCACTCGTTAGTCGCTTCCATATAACTAGGTTTCACAACTTCGATATAATATTACGTTGATCACATGCTTATCATAAGTCGCAATCGTACTCTAGTGACTGTTCCAGTCGCACGCTGCATATTGTCTTAATTATATTTAACAAAATATTGCCCCAACAAGCTATAAAATACTATATTACTGAAACAGAAAAATATTTATTTATTTAAACTTCATACTATTATGTATAGGCGGACTTAATGCCTGAAGCATTCTCTACTTTGACCTTTGGGTGATGTAGAGATAAAAATATGGAGTAGGTGTGTGAAATGCTAAACGACAAGAATGTAAATTAAAGTATATAAATACAAAACAAAACGATACATAAGCACATACATATATTAATAATATACGTAAAAATAATATCAAAATAATCATACATTATAATTATATATTTATATACATACATAAATTAATCTATTGAGTTTATTCTGCCAGTTTTGGTTTGGTCATGTAGCAAGAATGAATGAGGAAAGAGTGACAATATATTTATTATACGTAGTACAGCCATGCTGCAGTTATATTAGTAGTATAGTTGTAGCAAGAATGGGTCGGCTCGACCGGAGAAGGAGCACGCTCTCACAGAATACCAGCGTAAAATAGTAGCTTAATGCTGTGGTGTTTCGTATGGTAAGTGTAGAGAACTGGCGACCCTTTTTACTGGAAAGGAGGCATTCCATCTCAGTCCTCACGGGTGACAACGCATCTGCATTTTGATTTGTAATCGAGGATAGATGTAGATGTCTATGGGCCACAGCAACCACTTACCATCAGATGGACTGTGTTCTCGATAGTCAACTATCTCCTGTAAAAAAGACGAAGCAAATTTATATTGCAGAAGTGAATGAAAGAGTCGGAAAGGGACGTGCTTGGCGAAAGTTTATCGGCCAAATTGGCGATATATTGAAAATGGGCCAAATTAGGAGTGCCCTTAACTGACAAGCATGTGTGCGTAGGTATATGAATGTGGACGAAGCGAGAGAGGTGTATCAGGATCGTGCCAAGTGGAAGTCTGTAGTCTTTTTTTATGGAAGAGTGGCAAACGAGCATGCGGCTCACCTGATGGTAAGTGACTACCGCCGCCCATGAATAACCGTAACACCAGGGGAATTGCAGATGCATTGCCGGCCTTTTAGAAAGGAATAAGCTCTTTACATGAAGGTCCCTAAGTTGTATCGGTCCAGAAAAGTCGCCTGTGGTAAACAATTCCACAGAGAAGTTGTACGAGGAAGAAAATTCCTAGTAAAACATACAGTAGTGGACCGCCAAGCATCCAGATGGCGAGGATAGTATCGGAAATTTTGACGGGAGGTGCGTTCATGAAGTTTGGCGGCTGGAAATAATCCAATCAATTCCTCAGAACACTTCCAATGTTAGATGCGATAGAGAATGCAAAGGAATGCAACATACCTACACATCACCAGTGAATCAAGCCGATCAAAAAGAACTCAGTCGTCGACGATTCGAATCGTTCTGAGCTGGATGCGTTCAAGTGGAAGGAGCTAGCACTGAGATGCCCCAGAGATGAGAACAGTATTCCATGTGAGGCCGACCTTGCGCTTTGTAAATTTGCAGGCGATGTGCGGGCATGAAATACTGTCTCGCTCTGCTGATCACGCCAGGCTTTTTAGTGGCCAATTTGGCCTTCCCCTCCAAGTGACCGAGAAACTGCACACTATTCGTTATGTCGACGCCGAGAATTCTGATGCTAGCTGAGGAAGCAAAGGGTAAAAGCGCAAACTTGTGTCTTCTGGGAATTGAATTGGACTAGATTTAGTCGCCCCTAATCCAAGACTTAGTTAAGTAAAGGCTAGACTTCAGACGCATGTTATGTTTTTTTAAGTAATGGTCGCGAACCTTTTCGAGGCAGAAATATCTCACTTACATATAATTAAACATATGTACAAATGCAATCACAATCTGCCACTTATTCTTGTGTACATGGACTGTTAAAATCTTCGATTCTGTCGAAATTCGGTTGGTGCTGCAGTCTCTTCAGCCAAATTGACTCTCAGTATATCGAAATGCAAATTTTTTTGTACAATAGGCCTCCGTTGGCTATACGAGTATAGGATGATATTACGAAACCTATCCAACTGTAGAGAAATGTAAGATAAGGTAATGTTATATCCTTCAAACCGCTGCATTAAAAGATATTTTCAAGCCACTGGATCGAAAAGGATACGGTTACAACGTCAATGGAGTCTTACCGCCACTAACCTTTGATTTGCCGACAATATAGTTATTATGGTAGAATCGCTGGAGAATCTCAAACACTATGGTCAATGACCTCAATTTTGTTTCCATACGGAAAAGTCCTTAAAAGCATGTGTAATGTCTACTTCGGTCAAATATTTACCTAAGACAAATTTTCAGACTAGGTAAGTCCAACTTCGATGGAGAGGTAATCAACGGATCCAACTGTTTGAATTTTATTTCTTTGAATATTATTCAATGTGTAGTATTCCTGTACGTCAGAGAGGACATCGACGCCCTGGTAGTCTTGAAGGTTTGGACCTGTTCATCCTTTTGCTACGCATCGACAGCGACGACCATCCGCGCGTCTACGGGTACCTCTATAGGTCTCATAGCGGTAATACCGAAACAGACCGACTCATCGACCACGTCCGAATCCACGTCCACAGCTACAAGTTCCTTGCTATAGCGGATTCCATCCGCAGAGATCGTGAATCTCGACGATTTTAACGCCCACTACGCCGAATGGCTTGGTTCGCGTTTAACCGATCATGCGGAGGGATCTGTTCATGATTTTGCCCTGGCATATGGTCTGACACAACTGGTTACTTCGCCTACACGGAATCCAGATGTTTAGGATTATGCACCTTTCCTGTTGGAACTGCTGCTGACCTTTCATCCGGACAGATATCAGGTCTCCACCGACGCTCCTCTTGGCTCCTCGGACCATTGTCTATTCCAGAGTGTGGAGCCACTCACGCTGAAATCGCGGTTGTATTCTGTAGGTTGCTTTCTTGTTTGGCACTATAGGTCAGCCAATTGAGACAGGATGCGATCTTCCTTTGAATCCTACCCTTGAGGGCGGGTTTACTTCTTGCCGCCCGATCCCAACTTTGTTGCTTATTCTCTCGCTGATGTGGTATTTCAGAATATGGAACTTTTTATTCCTTCTGTGGTGACCATCGGAGGCAGATCTCAGCCATGGTTTAGTCGCTCCTACAAAATAGCATCATGCTATAAGCAGGAGTGCTACAGGGCCTGAGCTGATGCATCATTGCCAAGGCAAACTCACAGCACATAGGCAGAATTGGCAAGAGACTAGTTTACCTTCCTTCTGGAACCCGTGAATTCTAGTCTCTCGCCAAGGCTGTCCAAAGGAACTTCTGTCAGTCATCTTTACCATCTATGCACCGGGAGGATAACTCACTGGTCCATAACGCAAAAGAGAAAGCAGATCTGCTGGGCCTTCACACATTATAATGACGATAAATTCATAATTGTATTTATATAAATCATAAACCAGAGATTATCAAACTTATTTCTTTTACCGCCCCCTTTGAAAATCAATTATTTTTCAACGCTCCCAATTTTCTATACACTCCTAAAACTTAAAAATCATAATTTCTTTACTTTAATTGATTTAGTTGTGGTGTGCTATATTAGTCGGTTCTGGTTTTTAAACGTACATAATAAACTAAACTACAATTATTACTAGTGAGAGCAATTAAAACGAAACTTTATAATATTAAAAGTAAATAAAGTTACAGCCTATATACGTCCCACTGCTGGGTTCAGGCCTCCCCTCATTTCTGAGAGGGTTTAGGGCAAGGAAGTGTCCGCCGCGCTGCCCAAATGCGTGTTGACGAACTTCACATGTCTTTCGAAATATTTTTTTTCATATTCCTCAGACATGCAGGTTTCCTCACGATGTTTTCCTTCACCGCCGAGCACGTGGTAAATCAGCACTTAAAATTGCAATTAACAATTTCATTGGTGCCGGCGGGGATCGAACCCGGGTTACTCGCGTTCTGTTATATTTACAGCGAGCGTTAACCACTGAGCTACCACGGCTCTTATATCTATCTATAATATTAAGAATATATTTAAATCAAATTAAAATAAACAAAATAGATATACGAGTATAATCAATTTTAGTTTTAAACCTAATTTAATGAATTGGATGATTTTTTGATATCAAGTTCGATTTTACTCAAAAACAGTCGTAGTTCGCTGCGTTCGATAACATGCAAACGATTTCTTTTTTTAGTAAGCAGCGTTGTCACAGCGCTAAGTCTATGGTGATAATAGATTTTATCGAAAAGATTAGATCAAAAATCGTTGAACAATTGACCACAATCCAGAGTACAACTTCGGGATCGACTTTTGTAGCCCAAACTCTTGGTAGCCCTTTTTGAATTTGATTTTTATTTCCTCGTTCGTCGTCAGTTCTATAAGTTCTTTTTTCAGTTAGGGTGATACTGCTATCTACTGGATCTAATACCCATTCTGCTATTTCCAAATTCAGAATGTCCTGGAATCTTTCAATGATAGCACTGTAGAGATTTTCCAAATATTGGCAGAAGACAAGTAAGTCGTCGTTGCTGCAAGATACTGATAAGTTGGGAAAATTATGGAACTCACGTCTGCCGATATTCTTCTTGTGTAAGAGCAGCTTGGCTACGAAAGCAGCGACGAGATTTTTTGTTTTGATTTAGTTCAAGTCATCGCCTTGAAGTTGGAGATTCATGTCATTGAACAATTTTAATTTAAGTGAAATTGAAAGTCAACCATCGCCCCCTAAAACAAGCCGAAGCCCTCATTTTTTTCTGGACCCCTCAACGCCCCCATCTAGGTTTCTAACGCCCACAAGGAGCGTAAGCGCCCACTTTGAGAAAGACTGTCATAAACTTTACTGTTTAGTGGCGTTGTAAGAGTGTACATTACCACATTACCATCCCGTTAGCTTACTTAAACTTAAAACTTAATATTACAATTACGAAATCGTGTTTGTTTGGATTTCAAAATTTCAATCGTTTTAAAGCTTAAGACAAATTCTAATGTAATTACCTATACTGCCCTTCATAAATTCGCTACTCAACAAAGTACTAGTCTACCACTTAAAAACTCTCAATCGGTAATCGGTTCTTGGCGCTATATGGCTGGCTCATCGCCACTTAACTTTCTACTGCGGATATTGAAGAAATTACACGATTTAATTCCTCGATCCCTTTTCCAACATCAGACAACCAGATAGTCGACGGGTCTCCACCCATCCACCCTTTCATTGTCAATATTCCTCACGATTTTTCTGAAGAGAAATATAGGGCGGGATTTTTTTTTACTTCTGAGGATCGCTAACGTGCAACTGGCACTGGTAGGGCTGCGGATGTATGCGCAAGCATTCCCTTTGCTCTCTCTATATGCTGCAAAAGTGGAAGACCTTGGGATTTTAGCCGATGCGAGTTCAACAAAACCCGTCTAAGCCTAGATCTCTATCAGAATATCACAGGAGGAATACTATGAAGTTTAAAATTAGCTCCTGTAATTCAAGCTTGCGATGTCGTGTAGTGGCAGTTGAGAATTTCCACTACTCCATATCTTCCCGTGGGTGTCGTAAGAGGCGACAGATGGATACAAGCAAGAGATAGGCAGCAGCATCTTCCTGATAACAACTGTGATATAATAAAAAACTGTGGTTGCCAACCCACTCGCCAAGCGTGGCAACTATGGCAAATATCCCCCCATGAATAACGACGCAAACAAACGGCCCCCAGTCCCCGGTGGCCTCGCTATTCCTGGCTACGGTGGCGACCATGGTAACGGCTGGGCAGGGGGTGCTAAGGATCTCCGGTGGAGGTTCGGTTGCCACCTACGACGACTCGACCTGGCAACATATAACGCATGCACCCTGAGGACTGACGAGAAGATACTGTAGTTGGAAGAAGCGGTAGACATGTTGCGCTGGCATATTATTGGATTATCCGAGGTCCGAAGAGAGGGTGAGGACACAGTAATCCTCAAGTCCGGCAACTTGTTCTATCACCGGGACAATCTGTCCCAGGGAGGTGTCGGATTTATCTTCCACAAGTTTCTCGTCAACAACGTTGTAAAGATTGGGAGTGTGTCGACGAGGGATACTCAGAATCACCAAACGGTATTCGCTGAAGGTCATACAGGTTTACGCACCAACCTCTGCACATCCCGATGAGGAGGTGGAGGAAATGTGTGAGGATATTTCTAGAGCCATGCATTCCTTCAAAACCCACTACACGGTGTTGATGGGAGACTTCAACGCAAAACTAGGCACAAGAGAAAGCGGTGAGCTGAAGTTAGGGAAATTTGGAGTAGGGCAACGGAACCATAGGGGCCAGCAGCTGGCCGACTTCATGGAGAAAGAAGGACTCTTTATGATGAACACTTTTTTCCAGAAGCGGCCCCACAAGAAGTGGACCTGGTCGAGCCCCGACGGTTCGACAAAAAATGAGATCGACTTCATTATGACGACCAGACGCCAACTGTTCAGTGATGTCTCAGTGATCGCAAGGGTGAAAACTGGCAGCAATCACCGAATGGTTAGAGGGACACTGAACCTAAACGTTAAGTTGGAGAGATCTCGTCTAATGAAGTCAACGCTCCGTCCCCCTCGTGCTCTAATCCAGAATCCCAAAACCTTTCAGCTCGAGTTACGTAACTGCTTTCAGTGCCTAGAAGATTGCAATGCAATGGACGATATGAATGACAAGCTCGTGGAAACTGTACACGCGGTCGGATCTAAGTTCTGCAAGACCGGCTGCAGAAGAACGCAAAAGCTTTCCGATCACACTCTTAATCTCTTGGCTGTTAGACGGGAGATGAGGCTGCAATCGTCAACAAATTTGACATCATACAGGCAACTGAACAGATAGATCTCCAAATGCATGCGGCGAGACTTACACAAATTTAATACTGCTCGTATTGAAGAAGCGATTGAGCGAAACTAGGGCTCCAAAGTCTTTGCCAAAGATCTGTCTGCCAGTAAGAGCCAGTAAGAGCTGTCAAAGCTAAAGACTGAGTGTGGCAGCATCATTCCGGGACACCTAAGATTCTGAGTGAGATTGAGAGGTTCTATGGGTGTAACGATCCAATAGCGGGTATTATCCGACACTATTCCGATGATATCCCGGACGTCAGTCTGAGCGAGATTAGAATGGCTCTCCAGCACCTTAAAAATGGCAAGTCCCCGGGCGAGGATGGAATTACAGCGGAGCTTTTGAAAGCGGGTGGAAAACCGGTACGTGAAGTCCTTCAGAGGCTCTTTAATTCCGTCCTCCATGGTGGCACTACTCCGGAGGCGTGGAGCAGAAGTGCGGTGGTCTTGTTCTTCAAGAAAGGTGACAACTCCCTCTTAAAGAACTACAGACCGATATCCCTTCTGAGCCGCATCTACGTGCTGTTTTCGAGAGTCATTACGAATCGTCTCGCACGCAGACTCGACGACTTCCAGCCTCCCGAACACGCTGGTTTCCGAAAAGGCTTTAGTACCATAGACCACATACATACCCTTCGGCAAATTGTACAGAAGTCCGAAGAGTACAATCTGCCACTTTGCCTGGCGTATGTGGACTATGAAAAATCCTTTGATTCCGTCGAAATTTGGGCGGTGCTACAGTCTCCTCAGCGGTGCCAAGTTGACTGTCGGTATATCGAAGTGCTGAAGTGTTTGTACAGTAGGGCTACGATGGTTATCCAAGTACAAAAAAAAAGTACGAAACCTATCCAACTGCAGAGAGGTGTAAGACAGGGTGACGTTATTTCCCCGAAACTATTCACCGCTGCATTGGAAGACGTTTTTAAACTACTGGACTGGAAAGGATACGGTATTAACATCAATGGCGAGTACATTACTCACCTTCGATTTGCCGACGATATAGTCCTTATGGCAGAATTGCTGGAGGACTTAAGCACTATGCTCAATGACCTCAATTGTGCCTCCCAACGTATAGGTCCTAAGATGAACATGGACAAAACAAAGATCATGTTTAATGTCCATGTCACACCTATGCCGGTAGTTGTTGGGAGCACTATGCTCGAAGTTGTTGACGAGTACGTTTATCTGGGACAAATAGTCCGACTAGGTAAGTCCAACTTCGACCGAGAGGTCAATCGACGGATTCAACTCGGCTGGGCAGCGTTCGGGAAATTACGACACATCTTCTCGTCAGGTATACCTCAAAACCTGAAAAGCAAGTTGTACAACCAGTGCGCGTTGCCAGTGATGACTTACGGATCTGAGACGTGGTCCTTCACTGTTGGCCGTATGAGGACGCTCAAGGTCGCTCAGCGAGCTATGGAGAGGGCTATGCTCGGAGTTTCTCTGCGTGATAGACTCAGAAATGATTATATCCGCAGTAAAACCAGAGTGACCGACATAGCCCAAAGGATTAGTAAGCTGAAGTGGCAATGGGCCGACCATATAGCTCGAAGAACCGCCAACCGTTGGGGAAAAAAAGTTCTTGAGTGGCAGCCTCGTACCGGTAGGCGTAGTGTAAGGCGACCCTCCACTAGATGAAGTGACGACCTGGTAAGACATGCAGGAAGTCGATGGATGCAGGTGGCTCAGGACCGTGCTTTGTGGCATACCTTGGGGGAGACCTATGTTCAGCAGTGGACTTGTAAAAGGGCTGTGATGATGATGATGATGAATTCAAGCTACAGCATCTCTCCCTTTATAAAGTGAGACAAAATAATTATCAAAAACTACCAAATTTAAAATAACTTAGAACATCTATGAAAATAAGTACGTTATTGATACTTTCAAAATATAATTCTCCTTCGACTACTTCTTCATCGTCAGCCCATTAAAGATCACTGTCGGTTTAAAAAGACGATATGCTTCAATCCTTACTCCAGACAGGCGTTTTGACGATAACAGAAGACCCGCAACTTTGACTCCGCTCCGCTCCCCGTCGCAGGCATAGATATTTTACGTCTAATGTAAATGAGATGTATTTACTGCCATCTATCGGAAGCCGTAAGTTTTCAGTTTATAACTGATATATTATAATAAGGCAATAATGTTGTTGATAATGATGATAATGGTGCTAGTGGTGATGATGATGATAATAGTATTATGACAATCTGTTAGAATACGCCATAATAGTCTGATAAGAAACGACGTGGGTTAAAATAAATTCAATTTCACAGGTTTTTTCTTTTAATAGCCTATTGGTTTAATTTATCAAATCAAATTATTTATTTGCATCAAATATGGTAAAAAAGGTGAAAACGACAGTAAAATATATTTTCAGCTAGTTCTCACAGACATGTAAAAAAATGCGGTATAATATAAATGAGGTGTTTTTACTGCCATCTATCGGAAGCCGTAAGTTTTTCTCTGGTATTTTAGATAGTTGCCTATTAAGACACCCATGGTACGAATTGCGGTAATGTATTCCCTTACGCCACCACCACATGGCAAAAATATGTTACAAAAAATATTTATCACTAGTTACAAATAGATAGATAAAACCAAATATCTGTTAAGACTATAATAAACTTGTTTACTGACAGCTAACAATGCAAAAATAACAAACGAAATGATTTGTTGATCTAACTGAACAATATTTTAGCAGTAAAATACTTTTATTTGTGAAGATTACATAGACAGAATCATTGCGCACTTGTTTTGCAACTCTATATTTGACAAAGAATTAATATATATTTGATTAAAGACAATGTTTCAATTTACAAAGGAGGCAAGCAAAAGACAATCACTTTTAGTAACGGTAGCAAAGCGAAAAGAAAAATATCACAAATTTCTAAAAGAAATATTTATGACAAAACATGCTTTGAATTGAAATTTCTAAAAGAAATGCTTATGATAAAAAATGCAAGACCTTACGCTAAATTTCAAATAGATATAATTTTCATAATGAAAGTTTTAATCATGATATAATTTCCACCTATATCCCTATACCATTAATAATACAGCTTAAATAATGTATAAGGCATAAGAGCAAAGATAATCGATTTTAAATTATAAAATACCTTTTTGTATAAGAGAAGGCAAACGAGCATGTGTTTTACTTGATGTTAAATGACTTCCGCCATCCATGATCTACTGCGACACCAGGGAATAGCAGGTGCGTTGACAGCCTTTTAAAAAAAAAGGTAGGTTATTTTCTTAAAGTTCCCTAAATCATATTGGTCTGACACAATCGCTGGTGGTAGTTGATTAAACAAGAAAAACATACTACCTCTATTATACTTAAACTCCTTTAGTTATTCAAAACAAATGAGTAAATAAATGAAACAAAGAGAAATACTCAATGCTCCATAAACCAAGTTAAGATCGACTATTCTAGACGACTACGATGTAACAAAATTACTAATTCCACTTTGTTCACTTTATAAATTGCTTCTAAAGCTTACACAATCACGTTTGAAGTCCCTACTGAACCAAAGTGTCTATACCAAATATTACACAGATTTTATTCGGAGCAGAAAATTATACGGTTACTTAATGTCTATGAAATGAACACGTATTCGTGAAGAAGTCTTGTATTTCGGCGGGGAATCGTCGACCCTTGAAGACCAGTGAAGTCCAACGCGGACAGACAACGTTATATATATATATATATATATATATATATATATATATATATATATATATATATATATATATATATATATATATATATATATATATAACAAAACTATTATTTCCAATTCTAACAGTTTTGTCTTAAACTTAATCCTATATTCCTGACGTGACAAACAAACTTACAGTGCAACTGAGGGTAAAGGGCTACCATAGTCTGCAGTCTCTTGCAACCGACAGAAAACAAAAAAGTCTTCAGATGTGTTTGATCAGCGGAATAAGATGGAATTTCTCACAGCCTTTTATCAATTAGCATACTGACTCTCACGCCCTTCCGAACAGAACGCAGAACTGCACGCATTACTATTAGGCAGTAAAAATAAGTACGAGGGTTGAATCTACACAATGTATGGGCCCTAATCCTAGACTATAAAGAAGTCCTAGTGCCTAGTACGACAATCTTATTCTCAGTTATCAACCCGTGATAATCCACTGTTGGATATCTTGTTGGACTTGGGCTCCCTCCCATTGTAGACATAATTGTCACGCTTGCCTTTCCTCTCAAGCGTCACATAATTGTCACGCTTGAGAGGAAGATTTGTAATTGAAACACCATCTCTCACTCCCATTACGTCATGCCAATATGCTCATAAATTGGGAAGAGTTTAGTCTTGTGAATACCACTGTTTTTCTTGGTATTACTATTGACTTGAAGCTTCAACGAAACCCCCATATATCTAAATTAGCAAGCAGACTTAGATCTGCAGCAAATGCTGTAAGAAAGATTAGGAGTCTCACCAATGTTGAGAGCTAGATTCGTTTATTTTAGTTACTTTCATAGCGTATTTTCTTATAAAATTTTGCTATGGGGTAATACGCCTGACATTGAAGTCTTATTTGTTTTGCAAAAAAGAGCCGTTCAGGCGATTTATAACATAAATAGTAAAGAGTCCCTCTGAAAAAATATGTCTGACCCTACAGACTATCCCTGCAACTTCCCCCTAATTTCGCTCCAAATTCCACCCACAAAAATAAAAAAAAATTTGACAACGATTTCTCTTGAATGAATGAACCGATTTTGATGCAGTTTGCGGCAGTTAATTTTTTTTTTTGAGCTTAAGAATTGATTAAATTTAGAATCGATCGATACATTAGTTTAAAAATGATCTCAAAAAAAATTTTTAAATGATTTTTGAGATTTCTCAAAATCTATCGCGCTGAATTGATTCAAATACATACGAAGGGACATCCTCATAGGAATAGTCAGAATAGCTTTTTAGGACCTCAAAACGTGAAGAGAAATCTGATGAGAATTCGATTTTCGAAAACCGAGGTAAAACCAAAAACTTTCCAATTTTTTGAAAATCATTGATTTTCCTAGCGGGAAGTTGAAAATGACTTTTAATAAGTATTATGTAATAATCTATAATAAAAAACTATCATTCATTTATTCATTCTCATTCTCATTCTCATTAACTTACCACGTAACGTGCAGAATCTTTGGCTTTGTTATGTTCGTTAGTTTTGCGAACAACAAAAATCAATTATTTTGTCTATCTTTTTACTTACTGAAATTTTAACTTCTTCTAAGGTACGACACAGTAGTAGGTAATTTTCTCTGTTATTGTTCCTGTATCAGCATTTGAATTTTCTTTTTTATGTCTTTAAGTCTATTAGAACAAAAGACTCCCACAATGCCGCTAAATCGTATTCAATGTGCGCTCATTTCCATACTATTAAACGTTACGTCCCTCAGAAAATGAAAGGAGCACGCACGATTGGAGATAAAAAGAAATTCAGCATTGCTTTCTGATTTCGTTTACTTTGTTCTTCTACAACCATATCTTTGTCAACAATTTGTATGCTCCATTTCGATAAAAACATTAAATAATCGGAGAATTCTCATTTTGCATTGATTTTCACTACCAATTGATAATTTGCAAAAAAAAAAATTATGTAATTACTTTGTTGTTCAACGCCTCCCTTTTTCATAAGATCCTTTTCCGTATAAGGAAATCTATGGAAAAGCCTAGTAAGTTCAGCAGTGATCTTTTATAGGCTGTTATGGCTAGATTGAATTTTTGTCTGGAAAGAGGAATAGCGCCTCTATCGGGTATAAATGGAACTATGTGATTAACGTACAAAGTCACTTACGGCGATTTAAAAGAGATAGAAATTGCATTCTTGGAGGACTGATTGTCATAGTACATGTCTAGTAAGAAAATCTCATTATTAGGTAACTCTAAGCTCTGTAAATAATAGCTATAGATTCATAGAAACGAGAAAACTAAATGTTACTATATTATTGAATTAAAGCTAATAGCACTTTTCCAATTAAGGCAGCCAGCGTCCGAGTTACTATATAGGAATAATCTAGGCTATCGTATAGCATCCGAGCTTTATTTTCAATAGGCAGTTCAATAGAATGATTCTTTAAATCGACTGTACGTGCATTTACCGCGCCAAGCTCGTTGATAAATGCATTATCCGGCGAGCCAATTTACTAGAAATACCGATTAAAGTCTTAACATCCAATATTTGTTAATCCTTGGAACTTGAATACAACAATTACTTTAGTCTGTTTGATACTCTCTCCGACAAATTCGAAAGTTTTCATTCTTGTTCTTTCGTATCTAAAGATCGCGACTACTGATATATTTTAATCAACTCGTACCGACATACAGTGAATCTTTTCCCATTGTAAATCGCACTACAAAACAGAACTCTAGTCGTGTATCTTCTGAATTTCTCTATGAGGTTTTTATGTTACCTTCCTAAATTTAATCATATGTTGATGTCCAGGAAGAAGAGTGCTTTGCGAACAAAGCGCTGTGTTAACCGCACCTCCGGCATGGAGCACTCACACCACGGGATGGTCGGCGGCGTACTACCCCCATCATCGAGAGTCGAGTTGGATGCAAAGAAAAAGCCTAACAGATCGGCTTTCTCCTTTACGGTATGGGTCAGTGAGTCATCCTCTCTGTGCAGAAATGGAAGAGATTTCTGACAGAAATTCTCCTGGACAGCTTTGGCGAGAGATAAGAATGCACGGGTTTCAGAAGGAAGGCGAACTAGTTTCTCGCCAATTCTGCCTATGTGCTCTGACTTTGCCTTGGCAATTACTCTTTTGAAAGGGGTCTCCACCCTTTTGTTGTTATCTTACCTCTCATTCGATCCAAACGGTTTACTAGATCATTTGTCACGCATACAGCAAAGAAGTTGGACAAGTTGTCAGCATCTGCCGTTCCATTTGATTACAATGTGAGTGTCTTCAAGGCAAGAGTGAATAGACATTTGTTAAGTCAGTGCGCCTCACCATCTTTGGCTACATCACCACTTACCGGTGGGATTGTAGTTACGCGATGAGTTACAACAGTAAAAAATTATTCGACTTTCTTAAATACTAACGTTTTAGATCTTCTGTTATATTATATTTGATCCAAAAACATCGGAATCTCAAAAAATGGGCGCAGATAAAGACCTTTCCGGGCCAGCTGTAACCCTATTTTACGAATGCCTACTCACGACCTAATATTTTTCATCCCTCGTTTTATGTTAAAACTAAAATCATATAATTTGCCTCCCTTACGAAGAAGACTTTTAACGTTTTAACTATGTTGTACCAACGTTACGTTATGAAACGAAAAAAACGAATTATTTAGGAATTTTAAGCACAATTGTATAAGTACAAATTAAATAATATCCTTCACCAAAAGCAAAAATCGCTGCTTACCTATTTGTTCTATAATAAAGTCACCTGTTGTGTAATGAACATTTAAAATATAGTTTGTTAATAGTGTTTCCATATTAAATCGTATAATAAAGAGTGAAAATAATAGCTTCTTTTATTTAACATTTATTTTTTTATTTTTCTTATCTTTTTTTGTAAATAATAAAATAGTTTCTTTACAGAAAAATTTATAGAATTCTAAAAATTTTAAACGTAGCGTTGTCAGCTAATGGCCTATCATATATGTACTAATACTAACCAGTTTCAATCAGTCAAACTAGGCGATAGAAAAATTGTAAACAAACTTAATACGTCAATGTTTGTGCGTGTCACGGGTATTCGTATGACGAGTGACATAACACGGCGTTCCGTCACTCGTCATACGAAATCCGGTAACAGTACGCTGCTGCCATTTTACTACGGTGATATTATATATGAGTGAGAACCTTTCTCTGGTGAATCCAACCTTAACGTGCTGCGTCAACATACTGCGGCGTGGCTCTACTGCGTACAAACCTCATACCAACAAAAAAAGATAGACTTAACACCCACGTACGGAAGTAAAGCTTACACCAAACCAAAATCAAACTATTCTTTATTATAACTTCATTTCATTTATTGTAAAACCACGCACACAAATGCATCTTAAATAATTTTCAACTAACATGATTGAAGATGCATATGTGTGCGTACAGCAATGGACTTTTAACGGACTGATAAAGAAGGAGTGAATAACGATGTGTGCGTGAGTGCAAATCAATAATCATGTTTCAGCGTCACTTGATATGTACGTAGTGTTTTGTCTAATTTTCTTTCTTTGAAAGTACGAAGACGTAAATCGAGTCAAATTATTCGTAAATTCTTTAATTCTGCTAACACATAGTTTGTTATCTTCGTGCTTCTCATCATAAGGTTTTTTTATAGGAGAAGGGTGACAAACGAGCACACAGTCCTCATGATGGAAGTGGTCGCTGTGGCCCATAGACATCTACATCCATCCTCGATTACGAATCAAAATGAAAATGCGTTGTCATCTGTGAAGATTGAGATGGACTGCCTTCTTACCGGTAAAAAGGGTTCTCCGGTTCTCTACACTCACCACACGAAACACAGCAGCGTTACGCTGCTATTTTACGCTGGTATTGTATGTGAGCGTGGTCCTACCCCGATCGAGCCTAATCTACTAATATACATAGCTACAGTAAGGCTCTAACACTTAAAAGTTTACAATAGAATTGTTTATGCCTTCGTCTATTATAAATACTTACGTAGATAGTTTTTTTTATATTTTTTTTAAAAAATACCTGAAATATTTACACTCAATGACCATGATTAATTAGCATTATTTTACATTTATTATTTACATCAAACTGAATTTAATTCTAGCTTATCAAATAATAAAAACGCTCAAAAAGGGATTATCACTTCTTTGATAACATTAGAAACGTTTTCTGCTTCGATAAGCGCATGATCGTAGCTCGGAGGCTTTAATCGAGCTTTATTGCTAGCCAATTGAAAAGAATCATTTGCATTTAAATAAATGATCTACTTCACATGAATCAGCTTATTTTAGAGGCGAATAGAAGAAAAGTAAGGAATAAATCTTTATCATGATCAATGCTACTTTTTTATCTATTTTGTAAAGATTAAGAAAATTTAAAAAAAATAAGGAATTTGGTAACATTTTATAAGTTAAAACTTACCACAACATATTTGTGTGCCTTAATAGTCGACCACTAGCATCGAAAGTGCGACTACCTGGCGAAAAAATCCCAAGTTTTCTATCAAAAAATTCTCTCTAGTAGCCCGTAGTTAAGAAGTTGGGCGTAGTTAGGAAGTTGTTACAACCCCGTGCCTCTGTAAGCACGTAATGCTGTTTGTCCTGCGGAACTCTCTCCAGTCACATCGGATCGCCGAGCCGCACTATCAGACTATGGGAGTGAGGATATTGAGGGTACAGCTGGGCTAGCGAACAAACTTGTGCACTATTTTTTTTCTACCCTGCGCAGATGGATATTCCAAAATGAAATTCAGACGGGCCGCCGTGGCCTAAATGCGATTTATGATCTACGAATGTGTATTGTCTTGTTAGAATGTTGTCAGAAGTTAAAATTTAGTTAAATGATACTTGAGATATATTTTGAGCACATTTTATTACATAAAACCCAAAATAATAATTACGCTTAAATAAAACTACCTTAATTCTTTGACTCCATTTTGGAGAAGTTAAATAATGTTCTTGCCTTTATTTATATTGTAGAAAATCATGCGCTAGAAGTAAAACCTTATTTATTTTTTGTAAATAAAAATCTATTATTGATTTATTTTTATTATTAATTTATTGAGGAAGCACCATCAACTACATAGACTTAGAATAAACATACAGGGTCGACCTTACACTGTGGTATGTTTGTCGCTTTTTAGTTTCACGAAGTGTCAAATCAAACGATTATATAACGAAGTTTTCACTTAAGGTACTTTAGTTGACATAAACCGAATGACGTATACTACCCATCATAAATTTTAAAGCTTATAAATTTATTTTTCTACGTGATTCGTACGTCGTGCAAAAAGGATAAAGTTGCAATACTATGCAGAGAGATGGCCAATAAGGCCATCTCTCTGTATAATATTGCAACGATACCACAACAACCATAAATTAAATAATTATCATTACTGTCTTTGTTACGGAATAAATCGGAAATTAATCACTGCATACTTACTGGATTGTAAGTAAGTTTATTTAATGTAAATGTTATAATATTTTTCTGTAATATAAATATTGTAACATTTACATTAAATAATCTGGATAGGAAATCTAACACCTGCAACACCACCAAATTGAGGGTGTAGTTAGCTATGAACGAAAAATATTTTATTATTAAATAATTTCGTTCAATCGCTTGCTCTGGAAACATTTTCTGGCGTTGCAGGAGTAGTTTGTGGATCTCCATTTTCTTTTATATCCTTAAATCGCAACTGTTCCCATTTCCTGTTTAAAACACATATTTTATAGGTGTTTGAATAAGAACCAGCTATATTTAATTATGTATGTGTATATATTTATAACATGTATCGTAGTGTGTAATAGTAATCATACACATATTTTTGACTCAGTTGCACTTTGCACCCACAACACCTCTTCTTGAGAGAATGTCCTATTTGCATTAAGTCCGCCTTTTTGTACTTGATGTGCAAATAAATTATAAATAAATAATTTTACATTTTCAAGTCAGAACTTTATTTCTTACCACTACGAAATTATATTATTCTTTTTAATATATATATTCTTTTTTATTTAATTTATATATTCTTTTTAATATAAATTATTTGAAGTTGCCCATAGAAGTCTGCTTAAATAAATTTAACAGCCTACTACTGTATCCATTTTCCATATTATATATATTACGTCTTGCGTCTTATGGAAACCTAATGTAAGGGTTATTTATTTTCACTCTTACTTTTGTTTTCAAATAACTACCGCTAGATGGCGCTCGAAGCAGGAGACGATAACACTGGTAATTACCAAATGAAAAGTGACCCTTAATAGAATTTTCGTTCCCAGAAAGCATTACTTTTAACAATAAGTCACTACATTCCGGCCATTAGTCACGATTGATTCTCCCAGCAAGTTGTTACGGTACGTAAACACTATAAACTTAAACTCCCTAGAGCCAACAAAACGGACTATAAATCAGCTGTCGAAGCATTTGTTTACAAACTTCCACACGCGTTAAAGCCAAACGGTACTGTTCATAATGCAAAACATTTTTGGTGTTCCTTTCAGGTAAATTTGGCGCAAATAAAAAGAAAGAGAAAGCTGATTAGTAGGGTTTTCTACCAAGCCGCAAATTGATATTTTTTGTTATTTAACCTGGTTTATTCTTATATATTGTTTGAATATAAAGTGGAAGACAATGACTATTGTTCTATGTGTGTTCGTTATGAAGTGACATTTATATTATAGCATTATCTATTATATTTTAAAATATTTCTTGCTTTTTAAAAAAAATAACAAATAATATTCTTGTCGTTGATAGATATCTTTATACAATTGAAAACCTTATAAAAGGGTTGAGTTTGTCTACGGTTATCAAGTCATAAATAAACCAGTTGATTTTGGAGCTCAGCAGCACTATAGTCTATCGTTTTATAGACGTAATTTATATAAACTATATAAACTATTCAGATGACACGGTGCGACTAAGCCCCACGATAGATGCACTCAGAAAACTACTAAGAATCTATGAATTCTACGCAAAGATCCCGGCAGCTCAAGTAGAATGTGACGATGAGCGAGTTTGTGGTTTTTAACTTGGCCACTAAAAAGCAAGTCACCATGTCCCATTTAAGCTTGATGTTAGCCCAAATTCAAGAACCTAGGTCACTAGGTAACAGATGACTTAGACTTTGACTTAAAAAGGGAATGCAAGACGCTGGCTGATCGCTGTAGTATGCTGATCTACAGGTTCGCGCGATGTACTAAAGAAGTAAAAATAACACTTTTTAGAGTGTACTGCCAGAGCTTTTACATATGCATCTTGTGGGTTAGGTGTTTCCAACAGGCCTACAAGGTTCAGGGTGCTGTTATTGCCGCGTTATTGTAGTGCCTCTGCCATGTGAGGCACAAACAAGTGGCTTCTATTTCGCAATATGATACGTAAAATGTCTGCTTCGTTACTAAGTCAATTGTCTACTGTCTACTTATCAGTATCTTGAACATACATGCAGATAGGTACATTCTACCATTATGAGGCACTGGGTAAGCCTACATGAAAAAAGATAAATGTAATACGCGGAGTATTATAAATGTATTTGTTGAGGCTTGTAAATAAGGGTTTTTTATAAACTAACACTAGTTTATAAAAACATATTATTGTTATAAGCCAACATCTCACTAACATCCCTACGGACTAAGTCTGATAAAAACATTATTATTATAATTCACAGTTTATTTTTGGTATACGTTTTAAATCATCCCTAATTTGCAATAATGAGAACGAAAATACGGAGCGCGTCGCCTACGTGTCGACCCCACTTAAGTTTATTTCCATATTTACGATACGGAAAAAGTGCGAGTAATGCGATAAACGTGTACATTCAAATTCTTACTGGCAGCAACGTCTAATGGTATCCCTAATGTTTCTTGCCATTTCAATACTCCAGAGCATTTTGAAATAGGACAGCCTAAGGAGAAAAGATCTCACTCCAATAATTATATTACCACGTAAAATACTATCACCGATAACGTCAAAAACACAACGTATTTCATTTTACACATCAAATCAAACACATTTTGCGAGATGTAAAACAAAACTGTCGCTTGAAGTTACGTAATATATGAAATAATAAACGTCCTTAAATAAAATAAACACAACTTCTCAATTATAATGTTAGTGTAACAATTTTTGTCACTCCTATTCTATTAAAAAACGTGTAGGTTTCCTCACTATGTGTTCCTTCACTGCCGAGCACGTGGTCGGCACATAAAACTGCAATTAACAATTTCATTATTGCTGGCAGGGGTTGAAACCGTGTTGTGCGTGTACTGTGAAACTTACAGCGAGCAAGGGATAACCTTGGGCTACCACGCCTCTGGTGAACGGAAGATTATTAGCCCTCTACCCCATAAAAATTCTCTTTTAAACTCACAAAACATTCAATTATGTACTTACGTAATACGTAGGTACATAATTGAATTTTTTGTGAGGATGAATGTATACGTAGTACTGCTTACGTAATAGATATTCAACTTATGCTTAAATGGGTTTATTTATATGATATATACGTTTTTATATTCAAATATAAATGGGTAACTAAAAACTGGAACAGAATTTTTATTAAAATAAACTTATATATTTTAGGTTTTTTGGTGTAATAAAAATGGCAATGAAACACTTATTCTACCTAATACGAAATATATCTGTAACGAAATATCAAAACGGACAACGTAATTCAGAATGATTAATGCTCTGTAATAGGCGGAGTTAGCACGGTATAATCAAATATTGTTGCTACGGAAGAAAATCAAACCCTATTAGTTCGTTATTATGATACACAATTGGGATAGCTATCATGTTTCTAGTTGTTAATTACGGAAATGTAATCCTCAATTCGATATGAAGCTATTCTTCGCTGGGGTTTCTAAATTTATATAACTAGTAAATTATAGATACATCTTTATTCCTAGTATCGTTGCACAAGTTTCCTTAATTTAAAAAAAAACAGTTCAATTCTATCTTTTCACCAAGCTTTCAGTAAACTAAACAAAATAAATATTATTGGTACAAAACAATTTTGCGTGTGATTGTGTGCACACGTACGAAGTGAAACTTCTTTACGATATATACCTAATTTTTACTTTTTTTACATTAGTAGGTTAAAAGTAATCGTATTCTTATGAAGCCCTGGCGGTGAAATGTTATAAGAAAAAGTTACAAAACTTGAATTTTTTACGTAGGAAATTTCTCCACTACGTCTGTAAAGAAGTTCTACTTCAATAATAGATAAAAAAATGTTGCATTGCTCATAAAAATAGCAACAAAATAGAAACCAATAATCGGCTGGACCTGCTAACTGGCAGCATACTACCATCGTCGCCATAGATTTTGTTGCTATTTTTTATATAATAAGGATAAAAAATGAGTACACAGTCCACCGGATGGCATTGTATGATAAAAATTAAATTTACAGCTTCAACGTATACGTCCCACAGCTGGGCCAAGGCGTCCTCTCATTGTTGAGAGGGTTATATCCGCCGCGCTGCCCCAATGCGTGTTGGCGAACTTCACATGTGTCCCAATTACTTTTTATTATTTCTCAGTCATGCAGGTTTCCTCACGATGTTTTCCTTCACCGCCAAGCACGTGGTAAATCATAACTTAAAACCTGCAATTAACAATTTTATTGGTGCCAGCGGGAATCGAACCCGGGTTGCTTGCATACTGAGAAATTTACAGCGGGCACTTAGCCCCTGAGCCTATCCATGGATGGCAGTTGATGCTGTGGCCCATATACAACGTCTATCTTTGATGTCGAATCAAAATTCAGACGCACCGAACCCTAAGGATTAAGATGAAAAGCATTGTTTCTAGTAAAAAGATTCGCTCACCATACGAAACACAGTAGTACCTGTGGTAGCACTCAGCTGCTGTTTTACACTGATATTCTGTAAGAGCGCGGTCGTCCCGATAAAGCCTTTGTGCTATAATATAGCTGTCACATAGCTCTATGGCGTACATTATCTTGGTATGAATATACAATTATTTTTATCCAATTACGTTATATTCACAATATTTTATTATTATCACTATATCTGTCTTACAATTTAGCTTGTTTTTTTTTTAACTTTTACAATATACAGCCGAAATCAACCAAAAAAGTCAATAATACGTAGTAGTACCAAATATAATTTATAATATTATTTCAATCACGCAATTTTTCTGCGAGCTTATTGTAAATCCACAACTTTAGTTTCGACCTTCAGCATTGATTTACAGAGCCGTCTCTATAACGAGAGCCCTCGTAAAAATCTCAGCCCGCCTCGTAAAATACGAGTATATATCTCATTTACGCACACTTGAATCCTGTAACGAAATACATTGTTTACACCGTTGTGTATTGACAAAATAGTGTTGGAAATATATTTATTCGTAGCAACAACGAGGGATCAATTTTAAAATAAATTCGTTAATACAAAATATTATATAATATATTACATAACATAATAATTTAATTTATATTTACGTTAATATATTATACTATTAACTATAAAACGAACTTACAGTACACCTAGTAACGTTTTACGTGGCAGAGCCATACTGCAGCTATATTAGTAGTATAGTTGTGCACGAATGGGTCGGCTCCACCGGGGCAGGACCACACTCTCCTCACAGAATACCAGCGTAAAATTGCAGCTAAGCGCTGCTGTGTCAGATGGTCAGAGTAGAGAACCGGAGACACATTTTACGGGATTGGAGGCATTCCATCTTAGTCCTCACGAGTGACAACGTTTTTGCATTTTGATTCGTAATCGAGGATAGATGTAGTTGTCTATGGGCCACAGCAACCACTTAATATCCCATGGACTGTGTGCTCGTTTGTCACTCTTCTCTTATAAAAAGTGCCCACTACAGCTCGTGGGACACCTGCAACGAATTTTAAATAAAGAAGGCTGTATTATCCCTTCTGAAGACTAAGATGGAATGCTTCTATCTTCTAACCGAAACTCAGCAGACACGCACTGCTAACAGTTAAGTATTATAATGTAACCATAGGTCTATTTATTTAATTAGAATGTCAAACAAAGTAATAATTTTGTTTGCTACTAAGTAGTAATCAGAATTCATTCATTCATTCATTACAGTCTGTCATAAGTCTTCCTAAGTCATCCCTATTGATTGTCTTATTACGTAACTTACGACATCTTATTATAGTTGCCAGTTGGCAGGCGGATTGGCAACCTCAGTTTTTTTAAGCTGTAAAACAGATACTGCTGCTAATCTCCTGATTCACTTCCCCCTGTCGCTTCTTACGAAACCTTCGGAATGACACGGCATAGTGGAATTGTCCATGGTATTGTATTTCATTACTCAAACGGACTCCTAGACTGAAAAGGAACTCTACCACATAATTTGAACTACACAGTAATGTTACAAGCGTGGGGATCGATACAATAAAAACTGCCGAGTGAATTACCAAAATTGACTCTTTAATTACAGAACACTAAAACTACACTAATAATAAAACACAACTGTACTACCGATCACTTTATTTCGCAGTTGTATCGCTTCGAAGTATTCGCTTGAATTGCCAACTCGATAATGACTCGGGTCGCGGTCTATACTGGCTTTATATAGGACCTCAGATAGTTCCAGAACCTTCTACTGTATAAATAACTAGAATGTTCACATATATACCGGTCCCGACTGACTAAGTGTCGATAGTTCTAGAAAGTTCTAGCATGGAAATTTCTAGTAAGAGCTTGAATCTCCTAGTTCTGCTACCCGAAACTAGGCGCAAGTGATAACTATTGTCGTCGTGTACTAGGCGTTAACCGTGACGCGCAACAGTATTAAGTATCATCATCATTATCATCATAGTCATCATCCCAGTAATTTCACAAATCACGGGGCTAAACCATCCACACCATGGGGTTTTCGGTCAATCTAGTGTGGAGCCATCCTCCATTGCGCGTGCCGGCACGATGCTACCACTCTTGAACCCTTCTTTTTCACCGGTAGTCGGTTCGTCGAGTGAGTATACTGAATAAATAATTATTACTTATGGCCATTATATCTACTTACTGCATAGTTCAATTACATTTTAAAAGATATTTACCGGGATATACTTTGTTTCGTGAGAACTTTATTCGATTTGGCCGTATATTTTTTTTAATTACCTTATTTTGAAAAAGTCTTAACAAGTCGGGAGAAAATTAATCTTGACTTTATTTGGATAATTAAAACACCAGTTAGTTCTTCAAGCACCAGTCGCTTCAAAAATTGAAGTAGGTATATTAAAATATATTAATGTATAATTTAGGTCAGTAAGGATTTTTTTATAAAAATAGAAAAGAAAAACGCATAAAGGAACCTAAAATCTCCAATTTTATAAAAACTATTCCAATTTTATATGCATATTCCCTAGCAAATCTTACAATGTATTGTAAATAGGGAATTCGTAGTTAAATCGTAAAATCAGTGTAATCTGAACGAACCCTTTGAGATTGCTACGGTCCTGTAGGAATAATAATGAGGTGGTTATAGCTCGGATTGCTGATAATTTTGATGTTATGCTTTCAGTTCGGAACCCCAAAGTTTATTGTTTCGTATATACATAAAACGTTATCAAGGGTTAGGTAAGTAAACGATTATTTTATTATAGAGTTACGATAAATAAACATTTATTAAAGGCAAATGTAATAAATATTTTTATTGATTCAATGACTTTTTCTGCCACCAGGGCGGCGGCATCTAAAAATGAGGTGGTATATTTATATATTTGACAGATTTCACAGTGGGAAAGTTAATTTTTTCGAAATTTGTAAAGATTAGCGTTTCTTTCTATCCCATTAGTCATATTTTATATCAATTAGATTAAAAATAAATAAACCAATCCACAGATATTCGTAAAAATAGAAAAATCAAAATAATTGTTAAAAATGTACAAACAATTGAAGAACAAATTACAGAGAGGCATTGTCTCACTCTGGTTAGTGATTACCGCCGGCCATGAACAACTGCAAAACCAGGGGGATTGCAGATGCGTTGCCGGCCTTGTAAAAAGGAATAGGCTCTTTTCTTGAAGGTCCCTAAGTCGTATCGGTCCGGAAAAATCTCTGGTGGTAGTTGATTCCACAAGGAAGTAAGGAAGGAAGGAAGGAAGAAAACATCATTGTTTTGTATATTAATATAATACTCTAGAAACTGATAAACTTTTACACAGCAACCAGTAACACTGTTTGCGGATGATACCACAGTGACAATACCATGTAAAAGTCTAGAGACCTATGAAAATGACATTAATAACTCCTTAAAATTAGTTGTAAACTGGTTGGACGAAAACAATTTAAAAATGAACTTAAATAAAACAAAAATTATCCATTTCAGTCAACGGAATCCTAGCATGAGCCTAAATGTACACTACAATAATGATGTTGTAAAAGAAGTTGAAACTGCAAAGTTCCTGGGTCTCGAAATAGATAAACATCTTAACTGGAAAGCACACATTAATACTTTATGTAAAAAAAATTAGTAAAACCGCATATGCTTTACATAATTTGTCTTCAATAGTATACACGGATGCACTCCTCACTGCTTACTAGGGCTTAGCAGAATCCCACCTCCGATATGGAATAATATTTTGGGGTGACTCAACCGAAAAAGAATCAGCGTTTAAGGCTCAAAAAAGATGCATAAGGGCGATGTTTAAGCTCAAAACCACCGATAGTTGCATGCCATATTTTAAACAGTATAAAATACTGACATTACCTTGCTTATACATACTAGAAGTAGCAGTGTTTGTTAAATTGCATCCGAAACGTTTTAAACGCCTTGACCAAGTAGTTCCACGTAATAGACGCGACAATACCCTTTTATGTCATCAATCTGCTAAGACAGCACTAATGCGCAAAAGTATATACTGCATGGCTCCAGTCATATATGATAAAATACCAAAAAGTTGGAAAGAATTGCCGCTATCGATACTTAAAAAAAGGCTTCGTAGCTTCTTGACAGTCAAAGCATACAATAGCGTAACAGAATTCTTGACTGAAAAAAATTTTTCATTTTGAGATTAAGACCGTATAATGTTAAAAATTTGAATTATGTTTGTTTTTGTGTTATTATTTTATTTTGTTATAGCTGTTTAAATGATAAGTTTATATTTCTGTATATTTTGCATGCCTACTGGTAAAATATGGCTGAACTCACTACCTATATTTCCATGTACTGTACACATATTTGCAAAATAAAATATCTTTATCTTTATCTTTTATTTAAAACTAAATTATCTATTAAATGACATTGTGTAACAAAAAAGTTAAACACAGTGTCAACTAGCGACATCTAGTGATTTTAAGATTATTATTCCTCATTATTAATACATTGAAAATACCTACCAAACACCAATTAGAATATTGACTGTGTAGTGACAGTGTAAGAATTCCACTACGCTATAAATTTACGTGTCGTAAAATGTGACTAACGGAAACTGAACCAAGAGATGTGAAACAGCAGCTTCCTGAGAGTGAACTGTGGTTGCCAACACGCCTTCTAAGCGTGGCAACCATGGAAAAATCCTCCCTATGTGACCATCCATAGGGGAGGCCTATGTTCAACAGTGTCAGAATGAGAATATCGTCAAGATATCGGAACTCGAAAAACTGTTTATCGATGGTAAAGGTTTCCGTGTGGCAACCTCGCCTCGTACAGGTAAGTGATAGGGCGGCTCCTTATTAGAAGGAATGACTATGAGTGATCGGGTAAGATATGTAGGAAGTCGATGAATGCGGACGAGTTATATTAGTATTAGTAGCATCGATCACTATTACTAGTGATCGATGATTAGTAGTGATTAACATCGAATTAACATTAACAATAACATATAATTAACAACTGATTATGTTTCAAAGCTGTGAATTAGTTTAAAACATTTCGAAAACTTAACAAAAATATTGAAATTACTTCGCCAAAGAAATATGTTGAGCATAGAGTTAATAATAATTACGGCAATAGGACGAGAAAATATCTAGTACCACGTATTTTCAATGAGATATTTTCTGAAAACGAATATAACTTATATAATTATCTCAGGATATTTTTGTTACGTTTCTATGGTGTACACATTACTTGTTTTTTTTTGCATGTTGTATCAAAAGAGTATCGATTAAGATTAAAAAAAAAATATGAAAAGTCTGAACCATCTCATAATGTCGGTAATAAACGCTCGTGGAAATACGATGAAAAAACTGAGGCGCAGACTTGGCAACCAGACGGGGATTTTTTGCTCGGTAATTGACACAGTTCGCGAAACTGGAATACGCGGTCGGTACGTAGGTGTAGGTACCACAACAAACTGTTTAAAAATACGCACAAAGCTCAACTATCATATCCGCTATCCACTTGTGTTGGTACGTTACATATCGTGAATATGCTATCATTATCATGAATACATTATAATCTATGTGGTAGAACCTTACGGTCTGTGAAGCATTCCACCTCACTCCTTAGAATGCAGACGGACGGACTCAGGAAAAGCAAGAAATAAGTCCTACCATCTAAAAACATGGTGAGGAAACTTGTAAATCTAATTAATGAGAAAAATCGAGGACACTAGAGCAGCATGGCGGACTATTACATACTCCAAGTTCTAGAAAAGAGAGAAGACTTGCAGGCACTCTCTAGAATTGAGAGAAGACTGAGATTAGGGACTTAGCAGCGAACATATTTAGGCTGTAACTAAAATAACCTTGAACTTCACAATATCTATTAATTTAAAACGCCTCGCTTGTCTTATAGTTATAAACGCGGCTGTTGATCATGTGTTTCCGAGTTCAAATTCCGGGTTAGACTAACATCAGTTACTGGGTTTTTTTAAGAGTTTCTCAGTAGGAGCCCAGAGTCAGTTAGTTTGGGATATTTCACGTCCATGCTTCAGAAAACACATACAGTCATTGGGCACGCCTAATCTCTCTCCGGTCATGTCGGATTGCCATCCTGTCGGACTGTGGATCAAGGAGTAGAGAGTGCACCTATGTTAGCACACAGACTCGTTCACTATGCCCTTCCTGCGCATATGGCTAATCTCCATCGAAGCTGGCCGCCGTGACGGGAATTATTTCTGAATTATTCATCATTTCATTTAGAGGCAACATAATTATATTGATATTATGTATATACATATATCGGTTCACTTTACTTTTCGAATAAAATACATTATTTAAATTCTTAAAAAGCAGAAACGTTTTCCAAGTCAATCATTTAAAAAGAAAAACGCTTATTTATACGCTGAAAGTGATTCAATTCGCTTTAAGTGACGCATTTGTGACCCGTCAATATAAAAAGGACGACCTCAATCACTTCTTGAATTACTTCGAATATTATTAAATATTATTCTTATAAAATAGGACGTTAGGTATTGGATATTAGACTGATTATGTTTCTCTGATAGAAATCTGGGGCTTTACTTTGAAGTAAAATTTGAATGTGTAAGTGGATCAGCACCAAGCAGAAAAGTAAATGTCTTTTACCACGTTTTTAATAATTAGCATTCTTCTCTGTTTGGTACATATTTTTCAATTGATTTTAAACTGATTTCTCGATGATCTAGAAAGCAGGACAGGTTAAAATGAATTATAAATTCGCTTTTTTGTCCGTCTGTTCGTTTATCTTTTCCATAGTAATTTAAAATCCGAATTTAAAACTTACTTTTTGATAACTATAAAACGGAAAGAAAAAAGTGTCTCTTTTTATTAACTTGCCTTTGCAACTTGATTTTGCAAATTCGAAATTTTAACATATCTCCTCGTTTCAACGTCTTTAGAGTCGAAAAGTATGGTTTTTAAGAGGATGCCCGTGTGTGCATGTACGTATGTATGTATGTTCGGATTCAATTTTCCCCTCGTGTAGCTCGAGAACAAAGAGTGTTGACATGGGACCAGTTTCATTTAACGCATAATTATGTAACTTAGACCTCATTGAATTTTGAGCCAAAACGGTCAAGTCGTTTTTTGTGCCGAAGGAAAAATTGTATAAGATATAAAAACATATGATATATTTTTATTCTTTCCACGGGGAAGTCAGTCGTGTGGATCATTCGAGTCGCACCTAGACCGCTTTTTCCCTTTATATTTCTTCTATATAAAATATCAACAAAAAAATTAAATCAATCATTTTTGTTGATATTTTATTTACTTGAACGGAGAAAGAATATGTCTATTGGTTAAAAACAATATGCAATATTTTAATTTGAAATCTGATTCAAAGAAAAACATTCGCAATCAATATAAATATGATATAAGCTTACCTATTAAAAAACTGTTTTTCTATAAAAGTACCTATATTACTGCTATTCGTGTATACAATCATTTACCACCAGCTATTAAATAATTAAGTGGAAATATGTTTAAAACAAAATTGAAGAAATTGTTAATTGATAATGTTTTTTACAATCTCAATGATTTTTTTAATAAAATTAATGTTAGTAAGTGGTAAATTTTAAATTTAGTTTTTTAATTGTTGCATATCCGAAATGGGTAAACTGTTGAGCCTAAAACTATATTGTTTGTACTAAAATCATATTGTACACAGTTATGCAATAAATGTATCTTTATCTTCATCATAGATAACGAAAATTAAAGGTGGGGGAGCATCAC
Source organism: Parnassius smintheus behrii (assembly GCA_036936625.1). Taxonomy (NCBI): domain Eukaryota; kingdom Metazoa; phylum Arthropoda; class Insecta; order Lepidoptera; family Papilionidae; genus Parnassius; species Parnassius smintheus. The sequence continues at coordinate 40,831,240 of JAUPFT010000015.1, forward strand.
CGGTGCAAAATAGATTTCTAGACGGATCAATCTATCAAGTATTCCTTCTCAGCTTAAAATTTTATACACCTATGCAGATCGTAATATAATTTCTTAAACTACTATGAAACCGTGTAGTGGCGGAGTAAGACTATCAATCAGCCCATATCATCCCGACAGAGGGAAATGGAAGCAGGAGATGAGCAGCAGCATCTTCCTATAAACATCTGAAAATAATAAAATATACGTGGAAACTACGGTGACATCCCACCTAATGAGGCAGTATTGGGGAGGCCGTGAACTTAATACATTCGGATTTCTAGGAGGTGTATTGAGTAACCAATCCACTGCTCCAGTGCGTGTAGGCAGTCTTAAAAACTATCCATCCATTCATTAAAAAAACATATGAACATAGACTCCCATAGATCGCCTCATAGGGAGGATTTTGCCACAGTTAACACAATCGACAAGCGGGTTGGCAACCTCATTTTTTTATTATTTGGATTTTTATCAGGAAGATGCTGATTCCTGTCTCATCATCATCATTTCAGTTTCCCTTTGTCGCTTCTACGACACTCAAAGGACGATATGGTGTAGTGGATAATCTTACACCGCCACTACACGGCTAGACTTCCCATCCTTATTCCTCAGACATCAACTTTTCTTTTACCACCGATTATGTGGTAAATCAGCTTTTAAAATTGCAATTAAAAATTTCATTGGTGCCCACAGGGATCAAACTGTAGTCACTCGCATATTGTGAAATATACAGCAAGCGCTTAGTCGCTGAACTACCACGGCTTTTCCTAATTTCTATAAAAATATACCAGTATTTACAAAACACCGTTATCTAATAAAATGATTTTACTTATTACCATTCATTCAAGATTATTCCAATTTGATGGCTAAATATTGTACGAAGCAATTTATTTGTAATCCCTTTTATTGTCAATGAAACCATTAAAAGGATATAGGAGCGGCGTTTAGTTCAAACCAACGTATTCTCATTTTTCTTAAATGGCATAAACATAACATTATTTAATATAATATTCACCTTTTGTGTATTTGATTACATTAAAAGTTTACTATACTGTGAAATTTACAGCGAGAACTAATCATCTGAGCTACTACAGTACGCGAGCAAACCGGGTTCGATCCCCGCCGGCATCAATGAAATTGTTAACTGCAATTTAAGTACTGATTTACCACGTGCTCGATATTGAAGAAAAACATAGTAAGGAAACCTGCATGTCTGAGAAATACGAAAAAACATATTTCCAAGACATGTGAACTTCGCGAACACGCATTGGTGCGTGTTGCGTGGCTGACAATTCCCTGCCCTTTAGGTTTTAACTTTCTCAGAAATGAGCAGAGGCCAGTGCCCAGGAGTGGGATATATATAGGGTAACTTCAACTTTTAAATTTAATAACCTTGAGTGTCTCATAGTAGGAAATATTTGTCAAAATCGTATAGCATCTAACGATACCATGGGAGTACATTATTATTCATATTATGTCAGGTACTTTTTGATTTTGGTATAAAAACTTATGGATTGTGTTTTGGGAAGGTTGTGTTTCACTATCATTCTAGTATCATCATCATCATCATCATGACTGATCACACCTCTTAAAATGTCGCCACTCCGTCTATTAGGGAGCTGTCTTACACTTTACTGGCGGGTTCGAGGCTACAACTTGAGAACCTTTCTTCTCCGTTGTCGGTTCTCTACGATATATGGTCAGCCCATGCCGCTTGAGTTTATTAATCTGTTGCGATATGTTGCTTATTCTGGTTCTACTGCACATCCGCCTTACGAAGTCGGTCACACAAAATGTAGCTCATTGAACGACCTTGAGCCATACTCGTTTATTAAATTTAATTCTTATTAAGTATAAATTACTTCCACATCCCATTTTTCTTTTATAAATATAGTACACTATTTATAACGATAAACTCTGTAGCACAGATATTACATGCTATCGGTTGGTTTATATTAATACCCAAAAAATAAAACACTCTCGACTGTCGAAGAAATGGTAATCTTCTTTATCGATACAATACGCCTTTTTTAGACATCTGTGTCCCTTTTCTACGTTGAAAGCATCAATTATTCCTTAGAGAATAAAAATTATTTTCCACAGTCCTTTGTAGAATAATTGTAACAAACGATCACATCCTCTACCTGATGGTAGTTATATGATGTTACCCATGAACTTTTACATCTATCCTCGATTATGAATCAAAACGCGGATGCGTTATCACCTGTGAAGAATAAAATGCATTGCCTCGCTTCCAGTAAAACTAGAATCCTGTTCTACATTTGACGTACGAAACATAACAGCTTTAAGTTGCTATTTTACACTAACATTCTGTGAGCTCGTGGTCGTATAATACAGTATTGCCATATTATACCGGGAGATATATTGAAACAGGAAATGGTTAGCAGCATCTTTCTAATATGAACGCAATAATAATAAAAAACTGCGGTTTCCAATCCGTGCACTTTGCAAATTTGCCAAAAGCTTTTTTCCATTGGAGGCAATAAAGGAGGTCAGTGTTCAGACAAAGACTTCTGAAGGGCACTAACGAAACAAATGAATAATTAAAAAACAGAATAGAGGTTTTACAACTTGTTTGCTTGGTGTAGTTTCTACCTAGCTAAAAATTAAAAAAGTTTGTTTTTCCTAATAAGAAAGTGTAGTCTTTTTAAATTTCCATATGAAGAACTGGTAAGACGTGCTAGAAGTAGTAGATGTGGTGAGACAGGACCGTTGTTTGTGACATTCCTTGCGGGAGGCCTATGTTTAGCAGTGGACTTGTGAAGGGATGATATAACGAAAACATTTAATAACAAAATAAAACACCGTTTTGGAGTATTATTTAAGAACCGGAAGTGAAGAGAAACAGGAATCATACTTTTACTGCATTACTGAACGATCATTACCTTCAATAAGATACATTTGATTGGATTTATGTGTATTAATGCAATCAACTCGCTAACACATGTTTGCAACTACTACTGTGAATAACATTAGGAAACATGGAAAGCTAATGCTAATAAGACGTAAAAGCTATTAGTGTTATGGCCCATTAGAGAAGCAAAGCCTGACTTACTGAAGCATCGCTACAGAGAACTCAACCGATGCGATGTTGCGCGGTTTTGGCAGTGCGGTAACAAACCGTTACGATTTAATTACGGCAGCAAATGCATTTCTCATCACTGGGAAAGGAAATTGTAATAATATAAAACATGTTTCGGAAATTTGATGTTATATTATTAAAAATTTTAAAAAATTGAACGACAAACAAAAATCTCTTTCTATTTCTAATCGTAACAGATGAAAAGAGTCGCCACACTTACATAAAAACTATTTTATTTTTATACTCGGCTCTTTCGTTTTCCTTAAAATTTTTCCCCTTCTCTATGAGAATGTGGTAATTTTATTGTTACTGTACTAAGACCACCGAGTACCTGTGCAACCGTATAAAGTGATAGTTAAAGGATATCCACTACCCCTTATAGTACAGTTGGTGTCGTAAGAGTTGTCTGTGGGAAACTGACACAGGCGATGGGTAGCAGAAAAATTATAAAAAATCTACGATTAACAACCCAAGCGTGGCTGCTATGACAAAATCCTCCCTATAAGACAATCATAAGCAGGCCTATGTTCAGCTGTGTATTTTATAGGCTGTTACGGTGACTGTAACGGTAACGGCAGTACCAAAATTTAAACTCAGTTCGTTCGCATACTAGGAAGCCAACGCACTGTCTCTCAATTTCCATAGCTCAATTTTTATAAGTATTCCTTCTTAATTAGCATTGAATATTTTTTTTTATTTTAATATAAAGTTCAGTGAAACATTGTCGTAACGTGCACAGCTGAAGGCGCAGTTCGATTGTCACACGTACGTGTTATTCATACACTGATTAAACTTTGTACAATAAATTATACTACATGCAATTTGTGTATGAACAACGCCTCGACCGTACAAGATCAGTACCTATGTAGTAAACCTATATAGATACCTATATAGATAGTATTTTTAGATAGTCAAAATTTTGCGGTTTACTGAGTTAGACTATACTTCAAGTAAAACCTAATACAGTTAAAACACAACAGGAACCGAACGAAGGAGAAAATATCAACGTACAATTTTTTTAAAGTTAAAACGTCTAAGTTTAAAATCGTTTAAAACTTTTCTCGGAACAAGTTTTGCGTCAAATGCAATAAATTGTTATTTAAATAGAAATAAAAGTTTGCCTGAAGACTAAGTATAGGAGATAGAACATTTTCAATATAAGAAATATATTAAAGTTTATGGGTAAAATTTACTTAGGTGGATGACCGTCTCAAATTTCAGACTGGTTCCGATAAGCGTAGTATAAGGTAGAGAAAAATAGATGTAAATGGACCATTTCATGAAGATCTGTCAAACAGTCTACGTTTAGTAGCTGACGAGCTCACAACTCAAGTCTACTGCTTAACTTTTTTATAGGATAAGGGGGACAAACGAGCACACAGTCCACCTGATGGTAAGTGGTTGCTGTGGCCCATAGACATCTACATCTATCCTCGATTACGAATCAAAATACAGATGCGTTGTCACCCGTGACTAAGATGGAATGCCTCGTTTCTAGTAAAAAGGGTATCCGGTTCACTACACTTACAATACGAAACGCATTATGTGAGAGTATGATCTTTTCCCGGTGGAGCCGACCCATTCTTGCTACAACTATACTACTAACATAGCTGCAGCATAGTTCTACCATGTTTAAAGGCCTCCCTCAAAGTATTCCTTAAAAGCTGACTTTAGCCACCAGCATCTATCGACTTCATACATTTCTTGCCTCCATGATCACTTCATCCTGTGGGAGGCCGCTCTACACTTCTCTTGCCTTAACACACGTGGCTGCCACTCGAAAACCTTTCTTATATCAGTTACTCTGGTTCTAAAACGGAAATGCCCATTACAAAATCTACCATGTAAAGACTCCGATCCTGTAAAACATTATTTAAAATTTTTTCATATTTCTACTTTTAATTTCAGCTTAGTAATCTGACTTCAATTGCCGACATTCTGAAATATCTTACTTCAAATAACACCTAAAGTTGCAATGCAAAATACATCTAAAATGTACCTAAAAGTCTAAAAAAATTCTGCCCGTTAATTTGCCATTCAGAGGCGCTCGTAGGCAGGACGAGGATGGCCCATGAATATTAATGCAATGTTAGTTCGCAGGGTAAACAACACGCTTCACAAGATTTATGAGAGTATGGCAGAAACATTGTACGATATTAAAAATGCCACCTACAGAGTCATGCTGTTTCAAAATAAATAATTAAAATACCTGACTTTTAGTGGATAACATTTCGGTTAGAAATTACCTTCATATTTTCCGAATAACTGGGTCAAACAATAATTTATACTGTGTCTCTGTAATCATGTAGGGGCTGGACATTGAAGTCTTGATCTCCCATTGGATTTACTAAAACCATTTTCCCTATATTAGGTACAAATTTTTCGTCAGCATGCTAGTTCTAACTACTAACGCCAACCGTATACCATATTGTATAGCACGAACGATGAAATATGAGCGTAAAATAGCACCTTAATGCTGCTATGTTTCTTGAAGTGTAGAGAACCGGAGACATTTTTTTCTAGAAACGAGGCATTCCACCTAAGTCTTCTGGGATTACAACTCATCTTCATTTTTAATTATTAATTGAGGATAAATATAATATATGGGCCACAGTATCCATTGTGTTCGTTTGTCACCCTATTCATCCTTTAAACAATATACTCCCTATACTAAGAGTCCTATTAGAAGATTAATCTTATATAGAAGTATAAAAAAATTACGCCGCTCTTTGTTAATGAATGATGGAGATGCTGTCTTATCCCAGATAAGTCAGTTAAAATATATCACTTAAGCAGATAGAAGGCGTCGTTGCGAATATCTAGACATCAATCAATGTCTTTTTAGGTTAGTGGAACTTAAGAATGCTTTTACCATACTTTTTTTAAATATTTCATTATTTTTTAGGTATTTATTATAATATATATTACAATAGGCAAATGATACCGATATATTTTATGTAGACTATAATTACTATTACTGTTATATTGCTGTTTTAATGCTCCGTTATTTCTTCAATTAATGGATGAGATAGAAACTCATCTTTATTTATTTTTGTCTTGATTTATTCACTTAAAACTACTCTTCTACTTTACGCATTGTCCAAACCTATAGTTATTCTTTCTATGGATTAGCGTTTTGAAGCAATTTGGCTTGAGTCCCATTCACACATCGATTCGAACATCATCCTAAATATCGATCGCATGAATATAAAATAACTGTTGCCTTGTTAAGGAGGAGTACTTACAAAAAGTAAAAATGTTTGTTCAATATTTAATCTAAGAGGAAAATGTAAGATATTCCACTGTAGGGGACTCTCGTACATTTTACTTAAACATACAATCAAACACACACGAATTTACACTATACATCTTTCCTATCAGTTGGTCGACGACGTCTCGTAGGTTCAATCCCATTCTCACACCTCCGGCCCGCAACCACTGCCTTATGATATTACCATATATGGATTTTTATCGACGACGTTACGCGGGATCGAACCTACGAGACGTCGACCAACTGCTCTATAGGAAGGGTGCATAGTGTAAATGTTTACAAATTTATCCTCAATTAAGAATCAAAATTCAAATGCGTTGTCACCCCTGATGACTAAGATGGGATGCCTCGATTCCCGTAAAAAGGGGCTCCGGTTCTCTACATTCACCTACGAAACGCAGCAGCATTACTGCCCTGCCCCGGTCGAGCCCACCCATTCGTGCTACAACTATAATATAGCTGAAACGCATCTTTATCACGTGATTATAATGAAACAATTAAATTATTACATAAATATTTATATATTTTGATTACAAGTCATATACACGGCTTTGTACGTTAGTCAATCAAATGTTGTTTGATATTCCAAAGCATTGAGATGAATACAAATACATCATTACAACCGTATTACATAATATTACTGGATTTGCAAATTCTAAGCTCTGATAATCTTACAAGTTGTATTTACTGATCCGGTTACGCGTAGGATTAATTAGTTCGTTGTTTGTAACAAATTTATTTAACATTGGCAGGTTTATTCACTATCGCGATTTTAATGTAGGTACTATATGTTTTTTACATACTATTATATATTTTTACGTCGTAGAGCCACACTGTAGCTGTATTATGGCTGTACCATGAACAGGTCAGCTTGACAGAGTTAGGCTCTTATAGAATACCAGCATGAACCAGCAGAGTACTATGTTTTATATGGTGAATGTAGAGAACCGAAGACCCTTTTACTGGTAACGAGGCATTCCATCTTAGTCCTTAGATTCTTAATCGATGATAGATGTAGATGTCTATGGGCTACAGCATTCACTTACCATCAGGTGGGCTGTGTGCTCGTTTGTCAATCTTATTCTATAAGAAATATGCAATGCTTGGTTGTAGACATGTCACATATGTCTACAACCAATCATTGCATATGTTTAATATGGTAAAACCCATTCGCTTAGCCAGACAAAATAAACTCAGATTTAATAAACATAACGTAAATATTTACACTTGGGAATAAGCTACCTAAAACTGTTTATTACGTGATATATATACATTAAATTATAGAACAAAGCAAAACCAGTGGTTAAATTTAAAAAAAATTAAAGAAATATTTCTCTAATTTTATTTTTATCTACATTCCACGGGACAAAATGGAATAATGGATTCCATTTGGGTCGCAAAACAAGACGTTGAAAAGCTCGAGAAAGATCTTGTAGCTTCCAATAAATGGCGTTTACCATCTGTTTAACGCCAGGGGCAAAATAATCCGACTGGTCGCCAGTCAGCAGCCAGAAGCAGGTTCAAAGGTACGGGAAGCAGCGTCAGGGTTGCGGACACTTGGTTCTACAATCATCATCAAGATGACAGTTGACATTAAGCGTGACGGTTAACGAAAATCCTTCCCATCAGTTCCATAGATGAGTGGGTAGTTACAGGATGAGGAAGAAGACGAAGAAGATGAAGTCCTATTCTTTTCATACGCATATGATACTTTAAGTACTTTTTCTACACACCTTTCAAATATCTGTTTTTTTTTCCTTATTATTTTACACATTCCCACCTGGTGGTAAGTGTTGATCGATGATCGATAGCCTAAACTAAAGTAGGATAAGATGTTTTATCTCATGAAGGCGGGCGAGCCCTACTTGTAGTTGTGATATGTATAGACGTGTGCTTGTGTGCGTGACTGAAAATAGCCAAAGCATCGCAGTTGAACAAAATAAAGTTATTTTTGACTCCCGAGCTTACGCCTAGGTGGTTAGTTCCTTCAATAGAGCGAAAAGTTCGTGTGGTGGCTCCTTAATATTGGTAAATAAATCATTATTATACAAAGAACGTAAGGATATTGTAAGCCTCTCTGTTGAGCGAACAGTAGTGAGTCCGTAGTAATGGCTTGTTTTAAGCTCGAGCACCTCATTAATGTAAGAGTTTACAGACCTTCATGTGCTACTTACAAATACTTTGATAAATTGTTGAAGATGTTTTACTCAAACTTAGTAAACAGAAAATATCCGTTGTAATATGTGGAAACTTTATCATCAATCTCCTTGAAACTTCTTCGATTAGTATTATGTTTAGCTCATTGTTTTAATCCTATAATCTTGTTAATTATAGGTCAGCAGACTGGGACGGGATGCGATGTTTTTTACATCCTAACCTTGGAGGCTGGTTTGCTTCTAGCCGGATGATCCCAGTGTTGTTGCTGATTCTGTCACTGGTGTGGTGCTACAAGGAATGGAACATTTTATTCCATTGTCTATGGTACCTATCGGAGGCAGAATCCAGCCTTGATTTGGTTGCTCCTGCAATATTGAACGACGTCATAAGCAGGAGTTTAACAGTGATAGCGCCACGCGGCAGTTTTGCTGTTGCACGTATGGGCCGGCTCAAACCGGGGTGGTACCACGAACTCACAGAATACCGGAGTGACGTGGAAGCTCTGCTTCCGCGTTTCGTCTGGTGAGTGCAGGTGGCCGGAGACCCAAATCCCCCCCCCCCCATCAACATGGTAGCGGAATTAAATATTAGACTACCTTAGGAGGGTACCAGTACCCCTGGAGAATCCTTCGCTGAGCATCCACGACCAAGTTACTCCACTCCTGAGCGTGGGTGCTCAGGATGCCCCGTGTATTCGGGGGGGGGGGGGGGGGAGGGATAAATTCTGCTCAAGACTACAACTGCTCAAGGCAAACGCAGCAACAAGACCAAGGCGACCCCTGCCACGCGATCCGTGAATTTCTGCAATATCGGGGGACTTCACTCTAACCTAAATGCCGTCCACTGCCATCTCGAAACGTCGAGGCCGGCTCTACTCTTTCTGACCGAGACTCAGGTGTCCTCTCCGGCTGATGTCTCGTATCTCTCCTACCCGGTGTACAAACTGGAACACTCCTTTGTGCTTCGAGCTGGAGTTTGCGTTTACGTTAGAGAGGAGATCTGTTCTTGGCGCCTCGGCGGTCTTGAAGGTTCGAACCTGTCTATCCTTTGGTTACGCCTAGACAGCGACGAACATCCGCGCGTCTACGGGTGCCTCTATAGGTCAAACAGCGGTAATGCCGAAACAGACCGATTCTTCGACCACGTCCAAATGGCTACAGATTCGTTGCTACAGCGGATCCCCTCCGTAGAGATCGTGATCCTCGGCGACTTTAACGCAAATCACGCCCAATGGCTTGGTTCACGATTACTTGGTTGTGGTCTGACACAACTGGTTACTTCGCCTAGGCGGATCCCAGATGTGCAGGATCATGCACCTTCCCTGTTGGACCTTCTGCTGAACTCTCACTCGGACGGATATTAGATTTCCGTCAACGCCCCTTCACCAACACCAGCGCTCTAAAAAAGAAGTATAATTCCGCCTCTGGGTCCTTCGAAAGAGTCATTCCAAGGCAGATCAGAGCACATAGGCAGAGTTGGCGAGAAACTAGTTCGCCTTCCTTCTGGAACCCGTGCATTCTGGTCTCTCGCCAAGGCTGTTCAGGGTAATTTTGTCAGCCATCTCTTCCATCTCTGCACAGGGAGGACGACTCACTGGCCCATACCGCAAAGGAGAAACCCGATCTGCCAGGCTCTTTCTTTGCGTCCAACTCGACTCTCGATGACTATACCGCGGTGTGAGTGCCCCATGCCGGAAGTGAAGTTCACATAGCGCTCGGTTCGAAAAGCACTCCTCTCCCTGGACGAGTGGGCCTGACGGAATCCCTCCTATTGTGCTGAGGACGTGTGCTCCAGAGTTGGCACTGGTTTTAACGCGTATTTTCCGGTACTCCTACTCCCTAGGTGTAGTCCCAAAATCATGGAAGACGGCATTCATACACGCGATCCCTAAAAAAGCGACCGCTTAGACCCGTCCAACTACCGGCCTATCGCTATCACCTCCTTTTTCTCCAAAACAATTGAGTCCATTGTCAACTGCCGGCTCATGAGGTACCTTGAGGATCACAAGCTGATTAGTGATCGCCAATACGGTTTTGCCGTGGTCGATCAGCTGGTGATCTTTTGGTCTACCTAACTCATAGATGGGCGGAGACAGTAGAGTCCAAGGGGGAGGCATTGGCCGTTAGTTTGGACATAGAGAAGGCCTTCGATCGGCTTTGGCACAAAGCGCTTCTTACAAAGCTTCCTTTCTATAGGCGAGAAATTGTGCAATTGGATCACCAAATTTCATTTTGATCGGAGCACCAAGGTCGTAGTATACGGTACATGCTCCGATTTATGCTGGTGTTCCACAAGGCTGCGTGCTATCACCAACGCTGTTTCTTCTGCATATAAATGACATGTTGCAAACCAGTAATGTTCATTGCTATGCAGACGACAGCACTGCTGATGCTTTATACTCCAGCCGTGCCAATATTTCTCGGGAAAACGTCGCAGAGTACCGGAACAAACTTGGGTCCGAAGTCGAAACTTTGTTGAACAAAGTCCCGAACTGGGGGCGACTAAGTCATGTCCAGTTTAATCAAGTCTGCGCGTTCACCGCTAAAAAACCCCCTTCATCGTATGTCCTCGGTACGAGTTTCAAGGCACTCCCCTTATTGCCTCAGCCAGTATCGGAATTCTCGGTGTCGACATATCGAGTGACGTGCAGTTTCGTGATCACTTGCAAGAGAAGGCCAAATTGACCTCTAAAAAGCTTGGCGTGCTAAGCAGAACGGGACAGTATTTTATGCTGGTTCACTACCTGCAGCTTTACAAAGTGCAGGCTCGGCCACACATGGAATAATATTCCCATCTCTGGGTCGGGGTTCCCGGTGTCAGCTCCTTCCATTTGATCGCATCCAGCGCAGAGCTTTTCGAATCGTCGCCGACCGAGCTCTTTACGATCGGCTCGACTCACTGGCACTGCGAAGAGATGTTTCATCTATTTGCGTATTTTATCGCATCAACCACAGGGAGTGCTCTGAGGAATTGTTCAGACTAATTTCAGCCGCACAACTTCACCATCGCACATCGCGACGAAACTCACGATGACAGGCGGTCCATCACAGTGCAATTTAAAAGAAGTTTTCTTCCTCGCACAACTTCCTTGTGGAATCGACTACCACCAGAGATTTTTCCAGACCGATATGACTTAGGGACATTCAAGAAAAGAGTATACTCAATTTTAAAAGGCCGCATCTGCAATTCATCTGGTGTTGCAGTTATTCATGGGCGGTGGTAATCACTTACCATCAGGTGAACCGTATGCTCATATGCCCGCTCTCCTATGAAAAAAATTTATGGTAGATAAAATAGCACCTTATTTAGCCACTATTTTAAATACAAGCATCGAATCTGGTGTGTTTCCTTCTTTAATGAAACGTAGTAAAGTTATACCTTTATTTAAATCTGGTAATACATTAGACCCCACGAGTTTTAGACTAATTTCTGTACAACTATCAACTTTTAGTAAAATTTTTGAAAAAGATATTTTATATCGGATGTTATGTTTTTTTTAATATAAATAAATTTTAAATCTTATAAGGTCTCAAGGGTTCGCTCGACAACCAACGCCGGAGTTGAGCTTATTAAACATTTTTTTTGCATGGGAGAATTCAAAAGATGCTTTTGGGTAAATTTTGTGATCGTCCCAAGGCATTCAAGTGTGTTCATCATGGATATTAATCAGAAAGCTACAGTACTATGGTGTCAAGAACACAGCGCTTAAGATTATTATTTCATATTTAAGTAATAGAATTCAGAAAGTTATTATTGATGGTAAAAGTTCTTCCCGGTTGCCCGTACAGATGGGTGTCCCTCAGGGCTCAATTCTTGACTCATTCCTATTTTCAGTGTATATTAATGACTTACCTTCCTTTGTAGGGGATAATCATGATACCTATAATGATTACTACTGATGATACTTGATTTTAAACTTAGAGGTCTATCATTTCAATGTAACGAAAAGAATAATGCTATATCAAAATATGTACATTGGTTTAACGTTAATAATCTACATTTAAACGTCAATAAAATTAAATGTATTAAATTTACAACAAATACTGTTTAAAAACTGAATACCAATGTGTTTTTAAATGGGGAAGAACAGCTCTGTTAATTCCTCTGTTTTTTTTGACATCACTCTCGACGCAAAGTTTCAGTAGGGCCCCATATATCCAAACTAGCAAGCAGACTAAGCTCTGCAGATTATGCTGTAAAAATGATTAAACGTCTGACTAGTGTTGAGACAGCTAGATTACTTTATTTCAGTTATTTCCGTAACATAGTCTTATGGGATTTTGATATGGGGAAATGCGGCTGATTTAGAAACTATTTTTGTTTTGCAGAAGAGGGCTATAAGAGCTATTTACAAACTAAAACCGAGAGATTCACTTAGAGAAAATTTATAAGAAATAAATATATTTGAACTCTCCAAGAGACCAACTCTCAGTATATTTACGAAAATTTAATGTACGTTCACAAAACAAAGGTAGTTTGTTAAAAAAAGGTGATATACACTCTGTAAACACTAGGAAAATACACAAACTAGTGATATTAGTTTTTCGACTCCACAGAGTCAGTAATTCATTCTTGGGACAATGTATTCGCTGTTACAAGAAAGTACCAGAAAATATACAAGGTCTCTCCTTTTATTTTATTACCAAGTTTAAATATTTATTTAAACAAAAACATTATAAAAAGCGTTACTATAACATAGATGAATACGTGGTTGATAATAACTCCTGGGAATGAGGTGGTCGCTTTCAAGCTGTTTCTAAAATAAATTTTGTAAATAATTTGTTACCATTCACCTTGTTAAAAAACGTGCCGCTGAGTTTATTACTGGTTCTTTCCAGCACAGAGGTTTTTTCCGATCTATATTGAATAAAAAATTATTATACTCTATTCGCCTACTACATTAATAAGCATGCTCCTTCTGCTCCTCACAAGTAGGACTAACCAGCCATCGTGAGATAAAATAACCATAAAAATCGCTTCTAATATTATCGAGTAACAAAACGAAGTTAACCCATTTCATACATTCAAAAAAAACAAACGGATAGCTAATCAAAACGACAACGGAAAATTAAATTCTATTTTCGTAAATTTACCTATGATGATACCACAATGTTCATGTTATATGTAGATATGATATCTGTTCTATTTTGATTTTCTGTTTCAAGACATCTGATTCAAGACATAACTATGCTAACCATATTGTAGGAACACGCAGGATTCAAGAAGTTGAGCATGGTTTTTATTATCCTCGATTATGCATCAAAATGCAGATGCATTGTCACCCCGGAATACTAGGATAGAAGGCCTCATTTCCAGTAAAAAGGGTATCCGGTTCTATACACTCACCATACGCAACATAGCAGCGTTAAGCTACCATTTTACGCTGGTATTCTGCAAGAGCGTGGTCCTTCCCTGATCGAGTCCACCCATTCGTGCTACAACCATAATATAGCTACACGTAGAGCTATACTCTACCACGTAAACATGGTAGCTTGGATATGGAAAAGCATAAGCAATTCAAGCATCAGCACAATTTTAAACAGTTGAAAAAATAACAGCGAATTTTTGTTTTTATTTTTTAAGTTACTATTAATATTATATGACAGCTCTTGCAGAATTTTGGTGACAGAGTTTCATAATTGTTAAGAGGATATATAATTTACAAACCTTATTCATGACTAGGCTAAGTTAAAAAAGAAAAGTTTGCTGTTTTATTCCAAAATTCATTAGCACGCGACTCTACCCTTTTATTTCTTTATTTTATTTTCTTAATACACTTGTGAAAAATTTACTTACCACATACCACACAAAGAGATTATATTCTATTAATAAACTGTTGTTTTCATTTCGTTATAATCACTGTAAAAACAACACGCTTTTGTGGATGTAGCACAAATGCGACAGAAGGTCAAACGAGCACGGATACCAGCGTAAAATAGATTTTTTTTATAAAACAGAGAGCAAACGAGCATGTGGCTCACCTGATAGTATGGGCCACCGACACCCATGTACAACTGCAACACCAGGGGAATGGCAGATGCGTTGCCGGCCTTTAAAAAAAGAAGTGGGTTTTTTTATTGAAGGTTCGTAACTCATATCAGTACCCGAAAAATACTGTTGGTAACCGATTCCGCATAAAAATCGTGCGAGGCAGAATATGAATTATAATAATACTATATTTCGTAATAAGTGACATTTCAATTATTATCACCATTTTCGTTATGATCACGATTATTGCACACAAAATAATGATCTTCCGATTTTTTTCTCCCTGTTAAACGTAACCATGTTGCAGTTATAGTAGTATAGTTGTAGCACGAATGGGTCGGCTCGACCGGGGAAGAACCACGCTCTCACAGAATGCCAGCGTAAAATAGCAGATTAGGAAAGATGTTTCATCTCTTTGCATTTTTTTTCGCATATACCATGGAGAGTGTTCTGAGGAATTGTTCGGATTAATCCCAGCCGCCAAATTTCGTGAAAGAACTACGCGGCAAACGCCCCGATACCATCCACACCATCTGGATGCTTGGCGGTCCACCACAGTACATTTCAAAAGGAGTTTTCTTCCGCGTACAACCTCTCTGTGGAATAGTTTACCACCGGCGATTTTCCGAACCGATACGACCTTCTTGACCTTCAAGAAAAGAGCTTACTCCTTTCTAAAGGGCCGGCAACGCACCTGCAATTCCCCTGGTGTTGTAGTTGATCATGGGTGGCGGTAGTCACTTAACATCAGGTGAGCCACATGCTCGTTTGCCCCCTCTTCTATATAAAAAAAAAAGATTAACTCTAATGTGTTTCGTATGATGAGTGTAGAGAACCGGAGACCCTTTTTACTGGAAACGAAGCATTCCATCTTAATCCTCACGGGTGACAACGCATCTGCATTTTGATTCGTAGTCTGTCTGAGAATGTAGATATCTATGGGCTACAACGACTACCTATCATCAGGTGGACTGTGTACTCGTTTGTCACCCTACTTTTATTAAAAAAATATTCCACCAAGACGTCACCATATTTAGTATTAATTAAAATACAGTCTATCAAAAATCCGCAGCTAATCGCAGGATTCCCCAATAACCTCTTTGGATCTCCCAATACGTTTGTCGCCTTGTGGAGGTGGCGTAAAAGAATCCAATACCACATAACGTTCCGTGGATGTCGTAGGAGGCCACAAAATGAAACTTAGACGGTAGAGAGTTTTATAAGTGGTAAAGCCACGCTGCAGCTATATTATGGTTGTAGCAAGAATGGGTCGGTTCGACGTGGTCTAAGCTTAAAGCTACTGTGTTGCGAATAGTGAGTGTGGAGAACTGGAGTCCCATTTTACTGTAAACGAAGCACTCCATCTTAATACTCAGGTGTGACAACGTATGTGCATTTTGATTTTTAAATCGGGTATAAATGCAGATGTCTATGGGTCTCAGCGTCCACTTACCATCGGGCGGACGGTGTATTCGTTTGTCACGCTTATTCTATAATAAGGGGACATCAGTTTATTCTTCAAAACAACTCAAAATACTATGATAAATGTTCAATGAGGCATTAAATATAATACAATCGTTTATTACGAAACATTTGCTTCGAATGCTAGCGACCATTAAATTAGTAAAGTTTTATTAATAGGTTGAAAAATTCGAAACAAAATTTACGACTCACCGTCATTATTCTATTTTTTAATTTTGTTCTTCAAATTTTTCGCCTGAAATAATACAAGGAAAAGACGCAGCGACGCCGTAACGACATAATGACCTGTTCAGAGATTTCTGTCGTGTCAGATAGAACAGTTGCATTTTTGTATTAACAAACTAAAATATTTAACATGAATTTACTGAAACAGTTTTGGAGCACTTTTGTAGATCGTACTAAAATATTTCGTATACACTTGAGAAATATCGAGTTAACTTATGTTAGATACCTTTTAGCTAATCACGCACGCACACACACACACACACA
Organism: Parnassius smintheus behrii; assembly: GCA_036936625.1. Lineage (NCBI taxonomy): Eukaryota > Metazoa > Arthropoda > Insecta > Lepidoptera > Papilionidae > Parnassius > Parnassius smintheus. The sequence goes on from JAUPFT010000015.1 coordinate 40,847,748, forward strand.
CACACACACACACACGCGCGCGCGCGCGCGCGCGCACGCACGCACGCACGCACGCACGCACGCACGCACGCACGCACGCACACAGGCGCAACTGCATGATTACTAACTTGATTAGAAAATTGTATTGTATTGTATGGTACTAAAAATGTTCATTGGATTTAGTTTATTATATCTTTTTTCATGTACATGACACAATGTATATTGTCTAAGTGAAATACAAAATAATAATAAAAAACCATCGAATACACGGCGGCATCCACACACGAATACAAACACGAATGCATATACACACACTCGACTCTGCATGCAGGCACACACGCAGACGTTCACACTCACGCACGCAGCTCGCACGTAGAATCTATACGCACTTACGCAATACTACGCACTTACACATTCATGCAACTAACACACGCTAAACTTACGCACTATCGCACACACGAACACACGTACTTACATAAACGCCCACTGGCCCGTTATATTTTATTCATAATTTATGCTATGATATACTTTACTATAAATATACTAGTATGTATAGCTAAATCTTTTATTTATTTTGCTACAGCCAATTAGCTCGCATACCTTCAGCAGTGTCACATTATCATCAAGTAAATTCCACTACAAACGTCCACAGGAAATTGGTAAAATAAACAAGGCAACAGGTGTGGCGACGCGAGATTAAATAGAAAGCGTACGAGAGAACTTTCCTCTCGTAAATAATTCGCCTTTGAGTGAGTGTACACAGAGCCTTGAGTACCAACGTGATGTAATTGAGTTGTTTCAATTCATTTATACAATGTCATTAAAAGGACCGACCGTACAGACTTGCGCTCCATTTTAGGTAGTATTTGGCAGCTCAGAGAAGAGATTTTGTGGAGAGATGCGACAGAAATGGGAGGAGAAAGATTTTTTTATAATTTTTATCTTATTTCTTAGAGACGTTTTAGCACAGTTAAATTACTAACATTGCTATTTAATTTAATGCATCACATCTGAAGTAATTTCGTGCTAGCGAATAGGTTCGACATCGTCCATATTAAACTTAGTTGTCTATTTTTTCGAGTTCCCACAAAAAGAATACTTAGGCCATAAATAGAATTCTCATTTCAGTGGATATAATATAGTCATAAGAAAAATGCCGACATTTTTATTGTCCTCATTCTATCTGTCAATCTCAATATTACAGAAAAAGCTTTCGATGTCAATATTAATATAGTGCTGCCACGAATTTTCCGAAACCTTTTAACCAATATCGTTAAGGTTTTATTAGATATTAACAACAACTACGTTAAAAATGTTTCTTTATCGTGGCCTTTCCTTTGCTCTTTATTGAAAACCATTTTTTCTCTTAAATAACTAATAAAAAAGTAAAAATATAAGCCTCATTTCATTATAGAGTTATGGAAATCGTTTACAATAATTCCATGCTCTAAAAGATTAAACCTACGTTACAAGGACTAACAATTTGGGTTCACCAGTAAAGAAGATGTTACTGATGCACGTTCACTAAAGTTTGTTTTTATATAAGAGGAGGTAAACGAGATAAGTGACTACCACCGCCCATGTACAACTTCAACACCGGGGGAATTGCATGTACTTTTAAAAAAGTGTATGCTTCTCTTTAGAAGGTCTCCAAGTAAAATTCATTTCGGCAAAGTCGCTGGTGGTAGCCAATCCCACAAAGAAATTAAGCGAGAGAGAAAACTTCTGATAAATCTCAAAGTGGTGGAGCGGCCCATTCATCCAAATGGTATCGCGAGTTTTGATGCGATTTGTGTGTGATGCTGAAATTTAGTATAGTATCGTAGTTCGCCGGATGGTCCCGTTGCTAAAAAATCTTTTTCCCCACCTCGTCCCATGGTTGTCGCAGAAGTGAACTATATCAAGAACACCTCATGATCTTAAATAGAGGATACGTTTTTATAAACGTTATCGTAATGAGCGTCATCGCGCCTTCACGCATTAATTCGGTACGATTCATTCAAGGCAAAGATATGAACAAGATATATATATATATATATATATATATATATATATATATATATATATATATATATATATATATATATATATATATATATATAGAACATATATATGAACAAGATGGCTACTTTACCTTTAGATGTGTTAATATACTCGTATTAGAGGATTATAGCGTCATATATCGGAGACAATGTTTCGAGGCTAACTCTCGATCATAGCAGTCACCGACAGAAATAAAAGAGGTAACGTCGCCTCCACCAAAGTTAATTAAAGTGCGTTAATCGTTGCTTTAAATTTGTTATCTTAAGGCTTATAGACTTTTGGATTCGACCGGAGTCGCGGGTAATCCCCAAATATTTGACATCCATTTGGATTAAGCATCCCGTTATGCGCCAGTGCGGCTCATAAATCAAAGCGCCCTTTGTTTATACACACTAATGTGTAGGGTCGTCCAGGTGTCGGTACATTAATATTGAATGTCATTCACCTTTAGGTGTAAATGCCCCTCGAATAAAAAGAGTTAGGGTTGTATAAAAATAAATCTCCAATGGCACCTACATCTTATCGTAAAACAATGTTATTAGTCCCGTAATTCGACGTAACCACAGAAATCTAAATAATAAGGTACTATTTTTTAGATCTGTGGACATAACCGATTGTGTTGTCAATATAATTTTTTGGGTTAACGTTAAAATGACGTTAGAATAGCTTAACCGTGATAGAATTTGTTTTTTACGTTTTGAATCTCAAACTCGACTCATAGATCATCTCCATTTCCGTATTTTTATTAAATTTTGGTAACATTTAGCTCCTTAGTGGCGTTTATGAAGAGCCTTGTAACTTCTAAAATAATAATAGGGAACAAATTAGAACAAAAAATATGATATGCACTTTTTCGAAAGATTTTACTTAGACTATAAATTCTTTAAATCTATTCTCCAACTTCTAAGCTAAAAACTCTTTCTAACTGGAAACATGGTATTCTATCATAGTCCCCATGGATAAAAACGCACTTACATTTCGATTCTAAATCGAGGATAGATGTGGATGATTTTGGACCGCAGCATCCACTTACCACCATGTTGACTGTGCATTCATTTATAATCCTTCTATTTTTTTAAAGCTAAGACCCACTCTCGATCCAATGACTACACTTCACGTTATTGTATTTTTGTCAACATTTATGTTGTCAAGAAATCTTCTTTTTCTTCTTCTACTTCTTCATCGGTTCGTCAAAGCCCACTGCTAGACATGAGCCTTTTCTGGAAGGGTGGATCGCAGTACCAGACATTTCGCACCTTTGACGATGCGCCCCTTTGTCAGTCTGCGTATTTACGTCTGGCCTAAACGAGATGGTTATACCGCCAGCTATGATGAGCTTTTTATGATATTTCTTACTGTCATATTTTGATGTGTCTTTATCTGGGCGTATTCACCAGTCAAAACACGGTGATAGATATTCTTGCGATGCCACCAAACGCAAAATAAAAATGTAAAGAAAATTTTGTTCTAGTAACCCTACTTATATAATAATCAAATGACATGAAAAGAGACTTCGAAGCAAATGAATTTAATATCGGCTAGAAAGCAATTTTATTTTATATTGCAAATATTTCTCTTTGATTGCGTTTCATAACTCCAATTTAAAATTTTATTAATTGGAAACTGTCGCTTAATTTTATGAAATCTGAATTCAATTGCGACTTCATAGTATTCTAGATTCAAAACTATTTACAATTTATGAGGTTTTTATTAATATAAGGTTGTTTAATAAGTCTTTATAGTGTTGCACAATAAGAAATAACCGCTTCATTCAGTGGTGTCACGACACGCATGCTCTAAAAGTATTTTTTATAGGATAACGGTATCAAACGAACACACAGTCCACCTAATGGTAAGTGGATGCTGTGGCCCATAGACATCTACATTTATCCTCGATTAATAATCAAAACGCAGATGCGTTGTCACCCCTGAGGACTAAGATGGAATGCCTCGTTTCCAGTAAAATAGGGTCTACGCATCTCTACACTGACCATACGAAACACAGCTGTATTATGCTGCTATTAGATGTTGATTATTTGATGTTGATTGATTTCTGTGAGAGCGTGGTCCTTCCCCGGATAATATAACTGCGACGTGGCTCAACAACAACAACAACAACTTATTAAACCTAAATAAGTGCACCGTTTATAGAGTTTTAGTAGATTTAGCATTTCGAGTACATTTAACTGGGTAAAAGTGGTAAAATCACTATAATGGTTATAGTGAAAATTTTTAGGCAAAGGCCTCCGCTCATTTCTGAGAGGGTTTTAGGGCAAGGAAGTGTCGATCGCGCTGCCCCAATGTATGTTGGTGAACTTCACTTGTCTTTGAAATATTTTTTTTATTTCTCAAACATGCAGGTCTTCTCACGATATTTTCCTTCACCGCCGAGCACGTGTTAAATCAGTTAAACATTTCATTGGTGCCGGCAGAAATCGAACCCGGATCACTCGAGTACTGTGAAATTTACAGCGATTGCTCATCATCTGGGCTATCACAGCTCTTACTACAAAGGAGGCATTTGCAATTTTAATTAGAAATACTCTACCTAAATTAGTTTGTTGTCTGGAAAGCTTCTTATCGTGTAATACTGTTTTGCGTTTGATGCGATAAAAGGCGAAGCGAGGACAAGTACATTGCTGCATATTTTACGACTTCCATTCGCCTTTTTATTATAAGTGATATGTAGTATAGACTACCTAATTGTAAGTATCTCCTGAAGCAGCCAACTTCAAACAACGAAGGCTAAAGATGCGTTGTCACCTTTGAAGACTGAGATGAAGTTTTTTACATCCTGTAATTATACTGGATGAAGGCACTGCTTTTTGGAAGCAGAAATTGGGGTGTAGTAGCAATCCAGATGGAGTCCATGTAGAAACGAGGTCCTACCATCTGGTAAGGCGAGTGCTTTTAAGTCAATATAAGATTTTGATAAAGATATGATAAGCCAAAGAACAGTGGGACAGATAAGGGGGACAAACGAGCATACAGTCCATCTGATGATAAGTGAATGCTATGGCCCATAGATATATTCATAGTATTAACTATCAAAGATCAAATGGAAGAAGCTGGCACTGGGGAGCCTCAGCCCAGGGATGAGAACAGTATTTTCCATCTGCCGAGCACGCCAATTTAGAGGCCAATTTGTCTTTCTCTTCCAAGTGACTACGGCCACGGCCAGCCATGTGCAACATCAAAGGTTGCTGCGGATTCTGGATTCCATTGAAGTTCGAGGACCTTAACTACTTTGTCATTCTCCATTTCTGAAAATGGGACGTTTTCGGGCCGCTCATAATAACAAACTAGTGTCTGTACTACATCGAGTATCGCTAGTGAGTTGCTATGCCACTTGCGCTTACAAATGCCACATCCCTGATTAAGAATCAAAATGCAGATAAGTTATTATCCCTGAGGAGTAAGATGGAATGCCTCATTTGCACTGAAAAGGAGTATCTAGTCAGCTACACACACCATTCGAGCTTAATGCTGCTGTACTGCTGTCTTCCTTGAGTCGGGCCGATCCATTCCTACTATAACCATAATATAGCTGCAGTATGGCTCTACCACGTATAAAACTTCATTCTAGAGGAATCACAAGCTCAAAGACGAATGTTGATTTAGCCCATGGATGAGATAAGTCCTATATTCCTACCTGAAAATCTAGAAATAGAAAACATGTCAAATAACACACTGTAGTGACGGCATAAGATAATCCATTATCCTATAACATCCCGCACATTTGCATACATCTTCACAATCATTATGAACCTGAATAAACTATAGTCTGATCAAATGTCCGTAGCCTACGTAATCTACGGAGTCTCTTACTATTATATATCTTACTATTATATAAACTCTCACAATTGTTAAAGAAGGCACAGGATAATGAAACAGTATATGGGTAGCAGAATCTTACTAATAGCATCTCAAAATAATAAAATACTGCGGTTGCCAAGCTCCTACCAAACGTAGCAACATAGCAAATGATACATTATATCCCCCAAAATATAGTCTATGGGGCAATATATGGTGGAGATCAATAGACTTTTGATAGGCCATAATAGATGGACGAAAGAACGAATGTTGAAGCCGCCTTAGTATGGAAATCAACATATTGGGTTCGGTATATAATATCGAACTAGTACAGATAGTTGCACGTAGATTTTTGTATTAGCTGGAAGGATAATCTGTTTGATGTAACGCGTGTTGAAAAATGTGTATTCTGTCGTAACTTTACGTTAACCAAATAACAGTTAGTGGATAAAATAAGAAATTTCAAAAACTATCCAGAAACTAAGTCAGACACTAAAAATGCAAGTGTTTTGTTTAGTGCTAAAGGAGTAACCTTGATTTAACTGCTGTTTAGATATATCATTCCCAATATTTTTAACATGCTTTTAAAAGCTTCGATATATCTATCTATGTAACGAAATATTTTAATATAATTTTCACCAACTTGTAGATGGCCGACTGACTTGAATTTTTTTTTAATCTTTATTAATATAAAATACACAGATTTAAATAATAATAAACATCGCCAAACTGTGCAACAGTTTGTTGGCGATAATGGCGCTCTTTTGTTATACATTAAAATGTATTTTTTGTTACATACATACTTATCTTAGGTATATTTATTACAATAAATATCTCTATCTTTAATTAATACTTATTATAGGTAGTACATACTTTTCATAGGAATGTATTTTTCAGTCTTTTCTTTAATGTTACAGTGCTTATGTCTTTGGACGTATCTCTTATAAAATCTATTCTATTAAATATTGCCTAGTTCTCTTACCATAATAGTTTCTTATATGTGGTATCACATACTTACCCTTCTCAACTTGCCTGGTACGATATTTATGCGTTATAGGTTGTTTAAATTTATTTATTTTATATTGTTCTAAAGCAATTAGGTAATCTACTTTTTCATGCACTGGAAGTATTTTACATATGTTAAATAATTTGTCATAATTTGTTTTACACTGTAATTTTACTTTTTTACTTACTAAATACTTAAGTAGTCTAATCTGTAAATATTGTATACGATCTAACTGTGTTTTGAATGTCAGCCCATAACTGCTCAATCCATAATTGAATACCGAGTCAGCCAGTGCATAATACAGTACGTACAAGACTTTTCGATTCATGAAATTGCATAGGTGAAAGAGTATCAAGTACAGAGGACAATTCAATAATTTAATAACATTATCCATGTATTCCGATGAGGGTCACAAAATAAAACAAAACATTTATAAGGATTATTACAGTTTTTGTAAACTATTATATTATTATAGTTTTCTATAGTGTCGTTAACGGTCGTTGAAAGTCATTTTGTCTAGCTCCGCTGTACAGCGTTTAGCCAAAGTATTACGGAAAAGTGTCAACAAATAACCACTCTCATTACTCACACAACAATGCCCGAGCACATGTGGCAAAAATTACGTAACATGATATAAGAATTTAACTGGGCAATATTACGACGGCCTTTACTCATCGCATTCCGCGTCAATAGAATCTCATCTTTTCCGTTAACTACAAAATTACGCGCTTTCTATTTCAAACGAACACACACTCCACCTGATGGTAAGTGGGTACTGGGGCCTCTAGTCATTAGTATCTACCCTCGGTTAAGAATCAAAACGCAGATGTGTTGTTACATCTGAGGACTAAGATGGAACGCGTAAAAAGGGTATCCGGTTCTCTACTCTCACTATACGAAACACAGCAGTATTAAGCTGCTATTTGACGCTAGTACTCTGTGAGAGCGTGGTTCTTCCCCGGTCGAACCGACTCATTTATCTCACAACCACAATATAGCTGTAGGATGGCTCTACCGTGTAATAAATTCAAATAATAAACAATTTTAAAACCCTAAGGACTTTAAGAGAAATTTAAAATAATTCTTCAGTCAGAAAATGAGCATTTTTATCATCAGAAAATTCTGAATAATACTGTATAGTATTAAATATAAAATAAATGTTTGCTTTTACAAAGACTTATCAAACAAATCATTAATTATAACCTATTGTTAATAGTAGAGTAATCATCAAAGCTGCTTAATTATTCATGCAACTATCTGTACTCCGAACACCTATATCACATATTATTGGATGGATATCTATGTCTATGGATGGATTGGATATGCAATGACAGCTATACAATAATACTAATATTAATATCTTGATTGAAATGCCTGTCAAATTCCACTGCAAAACAAAGGCCTTCTCATAGATCATCCCGTAAGGGGATATATGCCATAGTTGCCACGCTTAATAGGCGGTTTTTTTAATAGAATTAAGGTAAAAAACGAGCACACAGTCTACTTGATGGTAAGTAAGGTTTGTGGCTCATATACAAACATACTCGTATATATTGTAGTTTAGTCCAACTTGAGAGATAGGATAGTTTTTTTTACCCTTGCGTGACCTATTTTTTGCTAATTTAAGGATATTTAATAGGACATGACAAGGGGTCGTTGAAAGGGCAGAACAACCTCTGCCTGGCAAGTTAGTATACTTATAAATCTATCCTCAATTAAGGATAGAGAATAGAATGCTTCGTTTCCTGTTAAAAGAATCTCCGGTTCTCTACACTCACCATACGAAATACGGCATCAAGCTTCTATTTTACGCTGGTATTCTGTGAGAGCTTGGTTCTTCCCCGATCGAGCCGACCCATTCGTGCTACAACTATAATTTAGCTGCATGGTTCTATCACGTATAAACCGCAACCGTACTGTTTTTATTCTCGAGTTGTTATAAGGAAGGCGTTGCTGTCCATTTAATAGGTTGTTTTCCTCAGACTCCTCTTACGACACGCACGTGAGGATATAGGGTAAGATTTGAATATGGAATAGTGAATAGCCTTACACCGCTACTACACCCTCAACTTGGACTTGCGTACATTATATTATATTTATTTTGTTTAATGATTGTGATTCAAACTTCAAACTAAGAACACACGAAGAGCCAAGATACTCACAGACAAGCATTTAAACCAAATGGTTGAATCCGTCCTTCATAATGCGTACAGCAAAGTAGTGGAATAATTTGCCAGCGTCAGCGTTACCATATGATAATAATGTGGGTCTTCCTGGCAAGAGTGAATGGACTTTTGTTATATTAATTCAGTAAAATTTACTATTTTTGGTTCATCGCCGTCTTTTTTTACGTGGTAGATCCATGCTGCAGTTATATTACTAGTATAGCTGTAGGGACCACGCTCTCACAGAATACCAGCGTCAAATAGTAGCTTAATGCTGCTGTGTTTCGTATGGTAAGTGTGGAGAACCATCTGCATTTTGATTCATAATAGAGGATAGATGTCAATGTCTATGGGCCACAGCAACCACTTACCATCAGGTAGACCGTGTGCTCGTTTGTCATCCTATTCTATAAAAAAAAACTTACCAACAAGTAAGATAGTAATCAAGAACTGATTTAAAATAGTTAAAAAACGGCTGATTGCTGTCGTTTAAACTTATAACACGAGAAGAGTGAAGGTTTTCTTAACGCAGATAATAATTTCTGTTAACAATATTATATATAAAACAATTTCAATACGCGCTTGAACGATTCTTCCCACTCCACCAACCTCTCAATAATAAGAACGAGCCTGTGTCTATACGTTTGCTATTTATATTTTGTTAATTAGTACGACGATGCTATCAAATTATGCTTTTTGCCTATTGTTGGTTTTGTTATGTAAAAAATCCTTAAAAGTAAACTCTAAAGAGAATGGATTTAGTTTCCAAAAGCTGCGCTGTATAGTTTGATCTTGAAAGGTATTTGAGAGACTGGAAAAGCAAAAGACTGTTGTATAAGTTTTGAAGTCCTATTTTAAGGAGACAAATGCGCTTTCTATTTTAAATTGCAATGTCTGGAATTTGAACTGTTGGAGAGTCTTTTGTTTCAAACTTATTCTCCTGCGGAAAGCTTGCTACATTTTTTTAAAACAAACAATCGGTTAAGATTTTCAATAACAAAAATGTTTTCCTTGTTCATTTTGGCTTCTATATTTAAGTATAATATGTTACTTTTATGCATACCTAGCATTTAACATTACATTTTTTGTATTTTATATTAAAAGAAGAAAGAATGACTTAACCTATGGTGTACTTGAATCACAAAATTAAATTCAAAAGCAGCTGGTTAAGGATAGTTAATATAACTATATCCGCCGTTAGACTAACTGTTGGTATTAAAAATGTTAAAACTATTTAGTTCAGATCCGCATAATAAAAGCTTAACTAATAATTTTTTTACATCTTTAATGTAATTAATTTCCGCAGAGTAACTCTATTATTTTTATGTGCTAGAGCCACGTTGCAACTATATTATGGTTGTAGCACGAATGAGTCGGCTCGACCGGGGAAGGACCACGCTCTCACAGAATACCGGCGTAAAGTAACAGCTTAATGATGCTGTGTTTCATATAGTTACTTTAGAGAACCGGAGACCATTTTACTGGAAACGAGGCATTCCATCTTAGTCCACAGGGGTGACAATGCATCTGCATTTTGATTCTTAATCGAGGCTAAATGTTAATGTCTAAGGACACAGCATTCACTTACCATCAGGTGTACTGTGTGTTTTACTCGTCACCCTTATTCTGTACAAAAAAATGTCATTAACCACTTCTAGCACAAACATTTTAAGCTTTGTTGGGGACGGTAAAGGGAACACTGCTAGTTCCTTTTAAACAAAAACAACAATTGAAAATATATTTCAACAATATTTGCATCGTCGCGTATTTTTCATTAAAGATAAAATCTATTTCGAAAATTTCATTTACGAAACACAAGAAATCACTCAATGATGAAATTATCTAAATAACGTGGAAAATCGTGTTGGAAAACGCTTCGATTTCGAAATAGGTTTTTCCTTGAACTTAACACAGAGGGAGACAGAGATCGCACGTAGCAAATTTACGCTTTACATTTGATTTCAATCGCGATTAATACTGTATCTCATTACAGTACATACGTGCCGCCTATTTCTTCTGATTTGCTGTGTTCGGATATAGAATCTAAATATGTCTTATATTTCTGTTTACTTATTTTTGACTTATTTTAAAATGTATCATATTATGTTACTATAATAGATTATAGTTTTAGATTTTATTTATTATATTATCTCTATGTTCAATATTAACAGTCTATTTGTAAATACATTATTATCTACTATTTTAGGGGTATCTATATGGTTTTCTCATCTGGTTGGATTCTATAAATATATAATTGTAAATGAAAATTATAAGTATCCATAAATATCAATAAAATAAAATAAATACAAAATAATACATAAATAAATAAAATCTTAACCAGATGGAAGCCCTCGGCAAGGAAGGCCAAACAGCCGAGGGGGAAAGGAAAAGTAACCGGCGGACGATGAGGGCGGTATCGTGGAGTACCGCCTTCTTCTTATTATTATTATTAAATTTTATAATACTTTACTTACAATAATACATACTACCCAAAATAGTCGTGGGTGTAGTAAGAGGAGACAATGGGAAACTGAAAGAGGAGAGAGGTAGCAGCATCTTTCTTAAAACAACTTAAAATATCCCAAAGCGTACTCCTCGAATATTCTTGTAATGTTTTGAATAATCAATTTACCTATATTCATTACCGAAACACGTATTTTGTTTAAAGCTACAAAAAAGCGTGGTAGCTCAGATGGTTAGCGCTCGCTGTAAATTTCACAATACACGACCAAACCGGGTTCGATCCCTGAAGTCAGTTTTTCAGTGAGTGAATATTTTTATGTAAGCTACCTTCAGAGCCGTAGCCAAAAGGTTTGCCTTGTGTTTCTCGGAACTATAAACAGTTTACCTTGAAAAACAGTTGGGATAATTTCAACGTCTACTGATCACAAGTGATATCGACTTTTATCATTAGTAGCATCGCATAGCTCGCACAATTTACGGGCTAGTAATATTCTTACACCCACTTATAGGTAAGTGTGCGAGAATCGAGCGACATCAATAACACAAAGTGATGAGTTATGAAATTAAGTATATATTTTTTTTAAATAAAATAAGCGTGTGAAACGAACACACAGTCCACCTGATGGCCAACATGACTGATGGCACCAATGAAATTGTTAATTGCAATTTTAAGTGCTGATTTACCACGTGCCTGGCGGTGAAGGAAAACATCGTGAGGAAACCTGCATGTTTGGGAAATAAGAAAAAAAATTATTTCGAAGACATGTGAAGTCCGCCAACACGCATTGGGGCAGCGCGACGGACTATTCCTTGCCCTAAAACCCTCTCAGAAATGAGAGGAGGCCTGTGCCCAGCAGTGGGATGTATATAGGCCAGCCAAACTGATTGTTAGTGAATGCTGTTATTCTTAAGCATCTACATCTATCCTGGATTAAGAATCTAAATGCAGATGCGTTATCACCCTTGAGGACTAATATGGAATACCTAGTACCTAAAAAGCGTCTCTGGTTCTCTATACGCACCATGTAAAAGACACCAGCATCGAGCTGTTATTTTACGCTGGTATTCTGTGAGAGCATGGTCCTTCCCCGGTAGAACCGACCCATTTGTGCTACAACTATAATATAGCTGTAGCTTGGATCTACCACGTATATTTGTTTATTCAGCATTGTACTTTTATAACCTGGAATGGATGGATGGAAAGTTTTATTAGTGCTAGCAAGCGTTAACACTAAGCGGCCCCCTCGCCCCTCACTAGACGGAGAGATGATCTCCAGAGAGATATCTATGGAGCAGCCTCATGTTACCAGTAAGCGGAGCTTAGGGTGGCCTCTCAATCGATGAAATGACGACGTGGGTATTGGATGCAGATGGCCAAAGTCCGTGTTTTGTGACCTATGTTCAGCAATGGACTCATAAGAGGTTGTAATAGTGATAGTAATAGTAAAATTATAGAAAAAATAAAAATTAAGCTTTAATAACAAATTTCAACTTCATTGTAACTATTTTTAGAACACTACTGAAGTTATAACTTTGAAAAGTTCAATCGTAAATTAACACTAGAAACTGATTAATTGACTTACTCGCGTTTAAGGTGTGCTTTACGATAAGTTAGAAAATTTATGTTCCGTTGGGCAAAATCATTAAAAGTTGCAGTAAGAGTAGAGTAGAGTTAAGCTTAAAATGAATCTAAAATTTATTTCAGTTTTATTTTAAATTCAAATTACGATTGTATTAATTTTATTATCTATCCAATTGCAACACGGTGGGGGTTTGAAGCAAAAAAGCACCCATTATGCAGTCTTTGTTTTTGTGGTAGAGCCCTACTGCAGACTGTTATAGTTGTAGCACGAATGGGTTGATTCGACTGGGGAACGACCATGCTCTCTCAAAATATCAGCATAAAATAGCAGCTCAATACTGCCGTGTTGATGAAGGAGCACACAGTGCACCTGGTGGTGAGTAGATGCTGTGGCCCGGTGGCCCATAGACATCTAGATTGATTCTCGATTTAAAGTCAAAATGCACCAATGTCACCCCTGGGGACTAAGATGAAATGCCTCGAATACAGTAAAAAGGGTCTCCGGTTCTCTACACTCACTATATGAAAATAATGATGCTGATTGAGCTGTTAATTTACGCTGGTATTCTGTCAGAGCGTAGTCCTTCCACGGTCGAATCAACCCATTCTTGCTAGAACCATAATATAGCTACAGCGTGGCTCTATCTGTTTACTCTACCACATATAGCTAAGGTCTCTTCAGTAAGAACCAGTAAGAAAATGAGGTTGTATTTTTATACACTGTAATCGCATTATCAGATTTCTAGCACATCAAAAGTTTCATTATATTTATACCAAGAGATCAACCTATGATATTTTAATTAAGTACTCCATACTGAACTTCGGTCACGGCAACCAGTTTCAGTGGATATTACCCATATGCGGCAGGATTATAGTGCCGAAGTGGAAGTTAGAACAACGGCTTTACATGCTTTCCAAGGACGGGGGTGAAGCACCGCAAAATATCTGACTCTTGCTTTTTTTATTATCTCTGTCTTTGATTATCTCTGGTTGCTACTGAGAATTTCTTGACAGAAAAACTCAATAATTGATTTTGGCCCGATCCGCGGGATTCGAACCCAGAACCTCTCATAATCAGCAATCACATTTACAACCATTAAACTAACGAGGAAGTCACACGACACTTTAATTGCACTGTCATAAATTGTTATTTATTTCGGGAATGAGAAAATGCAAACACATTTCACACTAAGTGTTTTCAACATTAAACTTTAGTTACGAAAACTAGTAGAGAACTTTTAAAGTAACTTGGTCATAAGCAGATTTCAAATACTTTATGATTTGGGGTCGCTTCGTCTCCTAAGTGCAAGTAGTTGGTTGTAACTTAGACTTCATTAATGAGAAATACATGAGTAACATACGACCTGACGTATTAACTGACCTGACCTGACGTTCATGTAGGGAATGTTTTTGTTATTTGACATAGCCATAGACAACAAGGTACCTATTATGGAAATGCTTGGAATAGTAAAAATCCTTTTAACCCTAGGTCCATCTGGGTAGTTGCCATCATCGTGTCGGTTTTTATCGTAGAGTAGCAGTGGGTACACTGCCGTTTTAGTTTGTAGAGTATAAAATCAGTATTAATACAGGCTATGAGTTATTCGATCTTAATCCCTCAGAAATGATAACACAACATCTCTAGCCTTTTTTGCTTGAAGTTTCAGGTGTACATGGACAACCACTTTCCAATAGGCGAACCGTAATTTTGTTTGTAACTTCGATATATAAAAAAGTGAGGTTTTAAAGTAAGAAATAAATAGTGTTCGAGTGAGATAGGGCTTATTTTTTCCATGTTTTCATAATCTGCAGGTGTGTTATAGATGCAGTACGAATGGGTCGACTCGAGTACGAAAGGACTATGCTTTCACAGAATACCAGCGTAAAGTAGTATCTTAATGTGGCTGTATTTCGTATGGTGTGGGTAAGATTCTGGGGACCCTTATTTCTGGAATTGGACATTCTATCTTAGCCTTACATAAAAACATATTCTCGTCAGGTACAGCTCAAAACCCAAAAACTGGATTGTATATCCAGTGCGTGTCACGTCAACCAGTCATGACTTATGGATCTGAGACGTTGTCCTTCACTGCTGGCCATATGAGGACGCTCAAGGTCACTCAACTCAGCTATGGAGAGGGCTATGCTCGCGGTTTTTCTGCGTGATAAACTTAGAAATTGGGATATCCGTAGTAGAACCAGAGTAACCGACATAGCTCAACGGATTAGTAAGGTACGGTAGACTGCTCACTCGTTTACCACCCACATTCTATATAATTATACAACCTGTATAATTATAGATTGTGAGAAATATTACCTCAGTTTTCAAAGATGAGAATGCATCTATGATCTTCTGTGCTCCCAGCTGTTTATAGATGTTCAGTACTTATTTACATTTTCAATTTTAAAATGTCGTAAAATAAAATATTTGTAATATGTATATTCATTCATTGGAGACTCTTGCTATTCACCGTTCGACTTTCATATCTTCATCGTTTGCTGTCTAAGCCGCACGCCTATGGAATGACCTGCCTGAAAAATTAAGACAACCTACCTGCAAACAAACATTTAAAATGAATGTTTGAGCTCATTTTCTAAATTTTTTTCGATCCCCGCCGGCACCAATGAAATTGTTAATTGCAATGTTAAGTGCTGATTTACCACGTCCTCGGCGGTGAAGTAAATTGCCTATAGTGGACAGGCAGAGAATGATTTTAGCATTAAGTCCGCTTTTTGATCCTGTACAGATGAAAGATTCACTAAAACTAAAATAAATATCTGAATGGTAGAAGATTTTCCAAACAAATTTGCAAAACGTTGCTGCCCTATTATATTTTTATAAATTTAATATTCCTCTTTATTTTTTCCCATTCAGAACCAGTCCCTCAAGGCATATCCCGTCGCTCGTCTTGGGATCCTCACCTTTACCTACCCTTTCAAGAACAAAGGAAGAAGTTTGTTTGTCAACATTTCGAAGACTAAATTGAAATTTGTATTTATTTACTCGTAAATATCATAACCATACCCATAGACACAGATTTGTAAAAAACATTTGTTGAAAAAACAACTTTGTGAAAAACATATTTAATGGTATATTTTTCTTTACAGATCGGCGAAAGTTCGACAACAAAGAATATGTAAGTATATTTTGATTATACACAAACACGTCTATAACACAAAGCTATCGCAACTACATTCGTTTCCATAATCAACGTATTTGTTTTTCTTACAAAAGAAAATACCTAATATGAAAACAACAAGATATTCCTGTTCAGGCTAAGTTATCCTAGCGAAATTACATTCTACTAAAGTAATTGAAGTCTGATCTTGGCAAGCGTGAGTGTGGATTTTTTGCGCAAACTTATTCTTAGCAGTCGCCTTTCCTTTATCCTAACATTTGCCAAAAGTCCCTGCTCTTATGCTAGCAAAGATAGAAAATGAGATAAAAGAACCGTTTATTTGCATTTATTATCCCCTGAGCAACGCCAAAACAAGTCCATTCACGAAATTGTGCCAGGTGAAGCGTATACTTTTGTTAAAAAAATATAACGTAACGTAGATTTTTTATTTCGCCTGAGAAATTTGCGTTCAAAAATGAAATAAGAAATAAGAAACCTTTATAAAACAAGGTCATGTTTAGTTATTTTTTCCTAAAATAACGCAATTTTTTCTACGCTTTATATAATGAGCTTCCGGAAATATTTCCCCTTACTAAGAAACACTTCCATTAGATTCATTAGCACGAACCCGAGCTGAAAGGTGGCCGCTTTAATAGCCGCCATCTTAAATGATTACGCAAGCTTTCTTCTTTTCATAAATTTTTCGGTATTTATCAAATAAAATACCTTTTCACTCTGAGAATAACTTAGACTTCCCTAAAAAAACTAGCCTGACTGCTCACTGATGTGATATAGAATGACGTTTAATAAACATTTAGCGTAACTTGTAAATATTATGACCATTATATTATAACTCAATTCTATACTTTCTTATTATTACTATGGTTGCTAAAGTCAACCAGGCGTAGGATTTTTGTTTTCAAATTTCTTAATGTTATTTTGTATTATACATAATCCTCAAAATTTACTTTTTACGGCAGCGGTTACGAAATTCTCAAGTTTGTTGCAGTCAGAAAACAGGATATTTGAAATGGGCCTCGCATCACACCGTACTACTAAACTGTAACAATAAATACAATACGCTATGCAAAACACAAAATTTAAGGGTTGTCTGTTCGTATTTTATGCGCTGCCGTACCGTTCATAGGTTTACGGTAAAACTTTGTCAACTTATTGCTTGAACTTGCGCGGAAGTTATAGGCATAGTGACACTGAGTTACGGTAGGTGGCACACATGACAAATTTATTTGAAAGTTATATATAATTATTAAATTTCAATGAATGTGAATTCATTCCTAATTAAACAAAATGTGAACTCTTCCAAAGCCCACTTTTCACTATAGGATATAATATAATTTATATTACATCTCGAGATATAAATTAATATCGCTTACCGTACTTTTAAATGGAACCACTGAGATATAATATATATTACATCCCAAACTATAAATATTATTTCGATCGACCGAGCAATATTTTCATATTATATTTCACCTCCTGTACCCCGCACACCCTTGTGCGCCTCTGCTACGTCCTCAGATCGTCCAATGACGAACGCACACTGGTTAAAAGATATATCTCACAGTGTGAAAAGAAATCGCGGGATATAATTTATATTTCGGGATATAATATATATTATATCGCGTGATGTAAATCCAGCTTAAATTTAAAACGATAATTACACAATTATTTTTTCTGAGGCAGCAACAGGCAGCAACAGATTCCGGTAATCGCTAAAAGTCAGCGGTGTTGTTTCACTGAAACATTAAGCTACATGATTACGTACGTGACCAACGAGCATACAGGCGACATGATGGTAAGGGAATGCCGCGACCCATAGATATCTACTTCTATCCTCGATTAAAAATCAAAAAGCAAATGCGTTATCATCCCTAAGGACTAAGATAGAACACCTCGTTACCACCCAGTAAAAGGGGTATCCGACTCTCTACACTCACCATACGAAACATTATTAAGCTGCTATTTTAGGCTGGTATTCTGTGAGAGCGTGGTCCTTTTCCGGGTGAGCCGATCCATTCATGTTACATCCATTATATAACTGCAGCACGACTCTACCGCGTATAAAACCTATGCCGCTCAAAGTTAAATTGATTTACTTGTATTTTAATTATAGTTTTATTAGTGTTGTGTTACGTGTTACATTAGGAAAAATGAAGTTCTATTTTATTTCTCTCTTTCTCCGATGTGAAATTTAAGATACATGAGGGTAATATGGTTACCATAAGCTTTGCCGAACTATAAAACCAAAATTAGAATAAGGAAACAAAAACACAAAGTCGTATAAGTACTATAACCAATATATTAATAAAAAATAGCAAACAAACTTTGGCAATAATTAGGAACACTTCGAAAAATCAACTTAAAAAACGAACTACACTACACTAAAATATTTACTGTAATATCAACTGTTAAAATGGCTCGATAAAAAACCTTCATTTACCTTTATTATTTGATTGACTGAAAAATATAAATATCATAGAACCTTCTGTACAAACCAGGCTGTAGTTTTTGAGTTATATCAAAGTGACCATATTAACCTGATGACTTTATCACCCTCACGTGCTGTACGTAATATTTTTGACACCTAGGGGTAATGGATTTGCTTACGCGGTCACCAAGCTGGCAGGCGTATTGCACTGAAAATTTAATGCTTTACAATACTGTGTATAGGCGGCCATTAGAAGACAGACGTGCCGACGGACGTCGGAAACGAGGCGGCGGAAGCGGGAGCGTCAAGTTTCCTGCCTCTACTCGCTTGCTACCTACAGCGCAAAATTGATCAGAACTTTGGAATTGCAACCAAATTGTATGTTCTGTGTTAATTTAGGCGTCTGGAAAAATACTGATTGCAAATGTGGAAGCCTTTGTACAATATGAAAGGAAGAATGTCTATCTGTGTGTTATTATGAATGGTTCTGAGTCTCTCACGCTGTGAATGTTTAACCTAATAATATATATAAAATTATCGCTCGACCTTTCCGCCGAAATCGAATTCGAGAGCTATTAGATCAGTGACTTTGATGCGATAATAGTTTTTGCGCGTGACCGCTTATGTTTAAAGGGAGTGGCTGATGTTATGTTATTAATCATAATAATAAACGACCACAATCACACTTTTGTTCACTCAACTGCAATTGATAATATGTTTCGTAGTAGCAGATATATATCTGGATACTTTTCTAATTGAAAAAAAAAGGGTTTTATTGTTTAAAACCCTAGAAATTCCATTTAAAAAGGGACTTCGTCTAAGACAAGTTTATACATGGTAGAGCCATGCTGTAGTTATATTAGAAGTATAATAATAATAGTAAATTTCGGTCACGGCGGCCTGCCTGAACGGAGACAAGCCATCGGCGCAGGACAGGATTATAGTGCTCAAGTGTATGCGCAAGCACAGGTGCACTCTCTATTCCATCACTCTCATATTCTGATGGGACGGTAGTCAGGCGCAGGACCAACGGCTTCACGTGCCTTCCGAAGCACGGGGGTGATATAACGCCAACTTCCTGACTCCAGGCAGCTATTGAGAATTTCTTGACTAAAAAACTCAATAATTAATTTTTTCACTCAACCCGGGATTCGAACCCAGGACCTCATGATCAGTAGTCGCGCCACTACAACCACTAGACCAACGAGGCAGTCATTAGTAGTATAGTTGTAGTACGAATGGGTCGGCTCGACCGGGGAAGGATCACGTTCTCACAGAATACCAGTTCGAAATAGTAGCTTAATGCTGCTGTGTTTCGTATGGTGAGTATATAGAACCGGAGACACTTTTTGCTGGAAACGAGGCATTCCATCTTAGTCTCTCACGGGTCGCAACGCATCTGCATTTTGATTCATAATTGAGGATAGATGTAGATATCTATGGACCACAACAACCACTTACCATCAGGTGGGTTGTGTGCTCGTTTGTCACCCTATCCTATAAAAAAAGTTTACCTTAATATGTTCTAAATGGTTTAAGGTATCATCCCCTTCAGCCTTTGCACCCATCTTCCATACAACCTGTATAGCTGCATATAATACGTATTAAAATTCAAATAGTTTTACGGTCTATAAAATTTCACTGCATAGACTTTCTCCAATGAAATACCTTTGTTTCGTTGGCAACTGCATCTTTTATTGTTTTTATTTGTAATTAGGAAGATGCGGCTACCCATTATCTCTTTCATTCTCCACAGTTGCATTTTACGGCACCCTTGGGTTAGTATTATGGGGTACAGGGATTCTTTTCCGTCGAAAATACACGGCTAAAATAGTTTCCATCTTATTATTTAGAATATTAGTTTACGTTGATTGTAATGATTTTTTTTTTGCAATTTGAAAACATTGCAATATTATCTTCTCTGGGTAAAGTTCCGCTGGATTTTTTAGAACCAATGGTAAAGTAAAAAAAAATAATACTTTTAATAACTATTATGTGTGATCTATATTGAAAAAAGTATGCTGTTCCATTCTATTCAATTATATTCTGCTTTAACCTTAATGTCGACTGCTAAAGAATACCACGAAGCATTAAGACAGCCTTTCTCTACATATACAAATGAAATTTGTATAAATATTAATAATTAAATAAAATCAAATAATTATTTCTCATGATGAACAAATATCAAACACAAAGATAATAGTGTAAAATAGAGTAAATGGGGCCTTGCACTCTATTGTGAAGAGTCAAAATGTGTCGAAAAAGGCACGTATAACAATTCACAATGCTGTGTTGGTTCCTACTTTAACGTATGGTAGTGAAAGTTGGGTGTGGCAGAAGAAGCACGAGAGTAGAATAAACGCAATAGAAATGCGGTCGTTAAGGAGTATGTTAGGGCTGAATCTGAATGACATGGTAAGGAATTGTGTAATAAGAGAAGAGTGTGGTTTGCAAGATGATGTTGTGACCAGGATTAAGAAAGGAATGCTTCGGTGGTTTGGTCATGTGGAAAGAATGAATGAGGAAAGAGTGACAAAGAAAATTTATGGTGCAGAAGTGAATGGCAGAGTCGGAAAGGGACGTCCTAGGCGAAAATGTATCGACCAAATTGGCGATTTATTGAAAACGGGCCAAATTAGGAGTACCCTTAACCGACGAGCATGTATGCGTAGGTGTATGGATGTGAAGGAGGCGAGAGAGGTGTGTGAGGATCGTGCCAAATGGAAGTCTGTAGTCTCTGCCTACCCCTCTGGGTGACAGGCGTGAGTGTTTATGTATATATTTATGTATGTATGAACAAAGAGTTACTTATATCTTGCGGCTATTATAAATTTATTTAAAATGTAAATACCTTAAAACCCGTATAACAACATTAGAAAAATATTATGTGTTCCGAAAATGACTTACAAAAATTAATATTCCCAAAAATAAATATTACTTTACAAAAATTAATATTCCCAAAATGTGAAAGAAGACCAACATCGTAGAAAACGGTTTATATTATTTACAGATGAAAGTATTTTTTTACTCAATTAAAAATGTAGATAAGTTTGCATGCACTACATTATTTATTTATACGGTATCGTAGAAAAACATCCAACAAACTTATCGCACCTTCCCAAATGCTTATTTCATGTGGTAAAAATTGCAGGCGTGGAAATACGTACACCATGTAATCATCCAGGGCTCAACGCCCTCGGACCCCCTACGAACGGATGCCGACGCATCGTTTCCGCTACAGAAATAGCACGACGCAAATAGCTCGTGCCACAAATGAACACCGCTCCCCGACGCTAAGGGCTTCGAATTAGATAACGATGATTCATTGCGATAGTATCGAGTTCTCGGTAATTAACAGTTGACGTGTCAGTCGACAATAAATAGATAGTGTTTGAAAGGGACGCCACGTGTTCGAAGGAACCCTCGTAGAGTACAGTACAAAAATAAGGAACGGATTACATTAAATTTCTGAGACTTGCACATATGTTACTTCACTCAGTACCAAATGTGTTTTGGTGATAACTTATCTGAATACAGTCAGAAATGTTAACACCCGCACACTAATGATTTCTTATATTTACGCGAACAATACACATTAAATGAAAATAATATTATATGCATTCATATTATATGAATATAATGTGAACTCCAATTATAACTAAAGCATGTTTAAATAATTTAATATAAAAGCAATAAAATGTGATAAATATTGCATGCCAAATGGCGGAATATAACTGTAATAAGTGTTTGTTCTCTAAGTGATAAACTATGACAATACTATCTGTATCAATCTATATTCGCAATAAACCATTTGAATTTGAATTTAATATTTACGGATTTTATCACGTTTAAATTAACTTTTTCATTACCACTAATAATTCAGCATTCACACTATATAGTTGTTCAATTTGGTATTTTTATAGAATAGGGGTAACAAACGTGCACATAGTCCAGAGAATGGTAAGTGGATGCTGTGACAAATGTGTGCATAAAATGTAAATGTTTTGTTACCCCTGAAAACTAAAATAAAATGCTTCGTTACCAGCAAAAAGGGTAGAATGAAAAAAACTGTGTAACTAAAAAACCCAAACACGTAAACTTGTTACAAAGTGCATTCAGGTATTTTTTCAGCTTTTAAAAACTATTTTTTTTTAGTTTTTTATCCGATAATGAGCCATTGTTTGACTACTACCCACTTGCTGGAAAGTGGTGATAAAGTCAACGATTATACGACTGGCAAACTGGCTGGTACCGGGCGCTTTGCTGCCGCAGAAGATCGCTATGAATTTAAATTTGGAATAGTTATATTGTTTATTTGGAATGATAATACATTTATTGAAGTTAAATTATATATAACTTTCAAATTTGGTGGGTACGATACGCACGCCACCTACTTTACTTTACTTTTATATCCTTTGTGCAAGTGCCAGCAATAAGTTGTGAAAGTTTTACCGCAATCTGATGCAGCACATAATATATAAAGTACTCGGATGACCGAGCTGTGCTCGGTTTTTTTAAGTTACATTTATATAAAAATTATATGAATAATACTTTTTGATCTTATTGACATAATAGAAAAAACTGTACTGGTTATTTGAATAAAAAATCATGAGTGCAATTAGATTAATTAAAATTTTCGTACTTTTAAAAAATACTGAAAAAAAGGGCTCGAAATAATAGATTTTCTCACAAAAGAAGGGAACTTGAAAAAAAAAAAGGAAAAAAAGTCGGACTCAAGACGGGACGCGAACCACGGAACACCGATATCACGCCCGAACAACACCCCATCTGAGCTATTACAATCGTTAGTAACCTCTCAAAATTTACCTTCTTATATTGTAGCAGTTTTCTTATTGCCTGAAAACACGGACAAAGGGACATTTTCTAAAAATAAATCCTAGCTAGATCGATTTATTGCCCCCGAAACTCTCTGGACACTAAATTTTATGAAAATCGTTAGAGCCGTTTCAGAGATTCCGGTTATATATATATATTACATATATATATATATATATATATATATATATATATATATATATATATATATATATAAGAATTGCTCGTTTGACCACATATGATACACTAACTATTGCCTGTGGTTTAGCTCAGACGGTAGTAGATTTTTTATAGAAAAAGGGTGGCAAACAAGCACACAGTCCAGTCTGATGGGACGAAGATGTTGTGGTGGTTCATAAACATCTGCATTTAGGGCGCCTTCAAATTAGATGCGCGAGAAAGCGCTGCAGTGGTGCTACCAAAAAGAAGCGCTACAGTGGCGCGACTGTGTCGCAGTAGACGCGCGTCAGTAATGCTTCGGTAGATTGTAGTGATGTTGTTAATATTGTTACAAAAAAAAGATTAAAAACTAATTTAACACATATTAGAAAACGTTCCTCACCCTTATTTTGTCTAAATAACTATAGTGAATATTCCAAGATACGCCAATATAATAATATATAATGATGTAAGTTTGGTATCATGGCCAATAAATTTACAACATAGGATTAGAACATTGGACCAATAAATGTATACACAAACACTTATTAACAATTAATTAACAAACATTAATTTTTATATATTAGAATAACAACAGTAGACATTTGCAAAGTATTTGTTTGAATTTGTTTACACTTTTCCACACGTCCAAAGCACTTTGAAAATACCTCTGATCACTATTTTTAAGCATAGTGGAGTTGACAAAAATGAAGTAATATTGTTAGGTCACTCTACTACTCCATGTCATTCCATCTAGTGAGAACTCTTCTACGCTTGGCTTACCAGTACGAGGCTCCAATTTAAAAAACCTTTCTTCAGCAATCGGTTGCCAGTTCTTTGAGGCATTTGCCACTTTACCTGAGTGATCCGTTTGCCCGTGTCGGATAGTTTGGTTCTACTACGGATATCCTCATTACAAGGATTATCATACGGAGAAACTCCATGGCTTGCTTATTCTACGTAATATCATTATTTCATAGTGGTCACCTCATGTTATTACTAATAACTACAATGTCCGTTATTAAAATAAAATTTACCATTCAGAGTCAGAATGTGAGTTCGAAATAGCATTTTGTTATTAAAAATAAAAACCTGAAAGTAAACAAGTGGTTAAACTTCCTCAAAAACTACTGGTCAAATCTTGATCAAATTCATATGGGACCACATGAGAAGGACCAGCCTTCAAATAAAAAGCTGGTGCTTTTCATGTATCATCAAAATCGGTTCACCGAGAAAATAGTTCTGAGGTAACACACATAAAAAAATAAAAATACACATGAATTGAGAACTTTCCCCTTTTTATAAAGTTGGTTGAAAATTAAGAAAGTCAAATTATCACCGATCACTGACAAGGTTAAGGTTAGCAAATGATCGAATAAATAAGCAAAGCAACAAATCGAGTATTTTAAGGGAAAATTTTGATATACTTTCACAAATCAATGAAAAATATTTAAGTTCGAGGTTCCTCTACATAAACTACCTTCGGAAGCCTCATGCATGGGTTGTCTATTCATAGGTATAGGTATAGGTTTTATACGTGGTAGAGCCATGCTGCAGTTATATTAGTAGTATAGTTGTAGCACGAATGGGTCGGCTCGACCGGGGAAGGACCACGCTCTCACAGAATACCAGCATGAAATAGTAGCTTAATGCAGCTGTATTTTGTATGGTTAGTGTAGAGAACCGGAGACCCTTTTTACTGGAAACGAGGCATTCCATCTTAGTCCTCACGGGTGACAACGCATCTGCATTTTGATTCGTAATCGAGGATAGATGTAGATGCCTATGGGCCACAGCAACCACTTACCATCAGGTGGACTGTGTGCTCGTTTGTCACCCTATCCTATAAAATAAAAATAAAAAAGTATATATATGGTAGAGTCATGCTGCAGTTACATAATGGTAGATAGCACGAATGGTTAGGCTTGATCGAGATAGGACCACGTTCTCATAGAATACCAGCGTGAAATAGCAGCTTAAGGCTGTTGTGTATCGTATGGTGAGTGTAGAGAACCGGGGACCTTTTTTACTGGAAACTGGTGTTTTATTTCTTAAAGTTACAGCTTATATACGTCCCACTGCTGGGCACAGGCCTCCCCTAATTTCTGAGAGGGTTTTAAGACAAGGAAGTGTCCGCCACGCTACCCAAATGCGTGTTGGCGAACTTCACATGTTATATTTACAGCGAGCGTTAACCATCTGAGCTACCATGGCTCTTTTTGTTTCTTAATCGAGGGTAAATGCGGATGTCTACGGGCCACAGCATCCACTTACTATCAGGTGGATTGTGTATTCATTTGTCACCCTTATTGTATAAAAAAATGTCTCATTTCATAATCACGCTATCTATGGTAATGCAAGAACACTGCATTGCCAAACTTTTGCATAATATTTACACAAACATTGACACTTATTACAATTTAAAATTTATTTGATGTGGAATTTAGCACAAAAAGGCAGTACAGCTTACGTTATGTTAAACTCATGAGTAAACATATAAGTACTTTTGCCATTACCAAATGAGATGAGCAACGAAAAACGTTCCATGTTCTAAGATACGAGTTTTATATAACATAGTTTATATTATAACCGCATAACATTATGTGTATTTAAGAAAAAAACTTATAATTTCACGGAATTCCTCCTCAACCTGCAGAAATCTTCCCTATGCTCAGTAATTCCTTTGTAACAAAGCAGCTTGACGAACATAAATTGAATTGTGTCGCAATTTTTTCACATTGTCACTTTTATTGTGTTCCCGAACTCTTTGCATACGTTAACATTATCAAGTAAAAGATGTTTTGTTTGCGTGAGCTCATACATCGGGGAAGCTGGAATGATAATAACGAGCTTTGTCCGGGAAGTTATCAAGTTACGGTAATTCAGAAATGGAATATTACAACGAAAAACTTTTTTTATGTAATAAGCATAAACTCACCCTACGTCTACAGAAACATTTGTAAGTAAAAGTGCAAAACAAGAATATAGACAAATCAATGAATGAGAAATGTGACACAATACAATAACTTCATATAAAAATAAAATAATAATGATTATGTGAGGAGGGGTTGGTAAGGAAATTAAACCACTTCGTCCCGTGGTTTCGACTATGGGAAATTCCAGAAAGATATGACATCTTCAATTGGATGACCGTGAAACCATTCGTGTCAAAAATGCAAGACGTCTGTACTTGTGATTCCAAATCCACCTACTGAACGTGTCAAAAGAAGTTCTCCTTACAACAAAAGAGATACATCCACCAGATCCCCACAAACTGATTAAAAAAAAGAAGAAAGAAGAATACATATGCATATAATATAAAAGCTCAATAGATAATAGAAATTCTCAGTTGTCAATTTTTGACATTTTATTTTATATGCTCATTATTTAAAAAAATATTTAAAATAAAAAAATTGAGTGACCAACGAGCACACAGTCCACCTTATGGTAAGTGGACACTGTGGCCCATAGACATCCACATTTATCTTCAACTAAGGATCAAAATACAAATGCGATGTCACCCCTGAGGACTAAGATGGAATGTCTCGATGAAAAAGAGTCTCCGGTTCTCTACACATACGAAACACAGCAGCATTACGCTGCATTTTTACACTCGTGTTCTGTGAGAGCGTGGTCCTGGCCATCAAAAACATAACTTGTAAAAAAAACAAGTCTCGTAACTCAGTTCCTCTACCGTAGAAAGTTGTGAGAGCCACGTAATACCAAGTCGGTTAATTTAGGTCCCTACTTAAGGGTCCTTCTGTTTTAAGTTATTACGTAATTAGCTAACCTAACAACATTTTATAGTGACCATATCAATGTTAAAAATCTTTTATATTTTAAATATATAGATTGACTTGGCAATCGCACTAAGCATTCTAATTTAATATAATATGTATGTGAGATTTTGGAAGACCTCTTAACAAAAATCGAGAATGATGACTAGTTGGTTTTATTTTCACTGTTTAACACCTTTTTAATTAATTAATGCACTTAAGTCACGAACGCTTCCGTTCCTCGTTCCAAAAAAACCTTCTCCCTCCTCCCTCTCACACCTCACGTCCCCCTTCTCACACACTTACGTTCCGTTTCACTCCATTCCCTTACGTTCCATTCCTACATGTATTACTTGTGAGATACATTGTGTTTTCATGCGATGGCCAAGTCAATCTATATATTTAAAACATAAAAGGTTTTTAACATTGATATGTTCAATATAAAATGTTGTTAGATTAGCTAATTACGTAATAACTTAAAACAGAAGGACCCTTAAGTAGGGACAGAATAAATTAACCGACTTGGTATTAGATGGATCTCACAACTTTTTACGGTAGAGGAACTGAGTTGCGAGACATGTTTTTTTACAAGTTATGTTTTTGATGGCATAATAGATTCTAGTCAGTGTTAAGAAATAGTGTATCGAATTATTACAAGTAAAGCCTCGACTGAAGCTGTTATATGGAATTTACCAATTTTTAAATTTTTGTAAGTTGGGTTTTACTTTTTAATAAATGTTTATTTATTTTGTCCTTTTGGTTGAAAGAAATACTACTAGTTCAAGGAAATAACTAAAACATAATCGATATATAAAACTCTTCGTCTTTTTTAACACCTTTAGGAATACAAATTTTCTATAAATTTCTGTGGCACACCCCTGAACGCCTCGGGTTTCAGCTGTCTGTTACAGCCTATAAAAGTCCACTGCTGAACGTAAGCCTCCAGTATAGATATGCCATAGATGCGACACCCGGCAAGCGACCAATGCAGTTTTTTATTATTGTTAGTTATAATCAGAAAGATGCTGCCTATCTTCTGTTTCATTTTCCCTCAGTCGCCTTTTACGACACCCACAGGTACGCTATGAGGAACTCTATATTGTTACACCGCCACTTTCTATATTGTTACACCGCCACTTTCTATATTGTTACACCGGCACTTTCTATATTGTTACACCGCCACTTTTTTTTGTTACACGGTTATCGATTTGTCGGAAACCGCTGAACCGCGAAAAATCGGTAAACATGAAAAATAAACATACACGTCGAATGTAAGCCTTTCTCGTTTTTTGAGCTTGTTTCGTTAACATAGACAAACGTGAAAATTAAATAAAAACTTAAATTATTTAAAAGAAAACAACTAACAATTATCTTTATATTAACTAAATAAAATAGGAGGGTGTAAAACTTAAGACGAATCCATTTTTTTAAAGCCTCTTTTTGATTCTTCCGAAGGCCGTTCCGTTTTTATCCGAACCAGTGGAAAATCAAACAAAAGAGTGACTTAATAAATATTGTTTTTTATTCAATATAGATTAAATTAATAAAAAAGTTTCTATTTCTGTTTCAAAGTTTGTCAATGTTTTCGTCAAAGGCTACGTTTTTCTTCCGTATTTACTTAGGGTGGCCGAAATCACTTTTCAACCTCATCGTGACTGTTTTATTAAAGTGGTGTATTTGAATAAAGTCAATTTTCTTCAAAAAAAAGACAGTCGGTTTTTTCACCGAGGCAAACGTTGATTTTTAATGTTATTTATTCTCGGTACAACCAAGGAAATTATGCGAGGCAAACGGCGAGCGTGATGGAGGGACTGTCAGAGGCATTACCATGCTGAATCAATTTTTATTGCTCCTACTACGTATTTACTAGAATAGCTTTCAATTTAAAAAGCAATTTTTTAACTATAATAATTAATTTAAAAAAATGTATACAACTATTTTTCTTGGTAACCCTCAAAGCAAATCTTAGTTTATGTAAATCTCGAATAATTAAAAATCATAGCAACGCAAAATAATATATTTTATGTTCAAATAAGTCTTTATTTTCATCAAAGACAATTCGGGTACAGAATACATTGTGTTTTAAATCAAGTGAAATTTTAATATACCGAAACACGAATGCAACATGTATTAAACATGGAAATATTTTGGCCAAAATAGTTGTGCGGCGTCACCACATAGCTGCAAAACTACTACAGCAGTCAACATGCTTTTTAGGCTATATAGTTTTATGATGAAAATATAATGTTAACATTACTTGCGAATCTTTTGTATTAAATTTTTATTACATTTTCTTCTATAGCCACTGTTGCCAGTTCACGTGGCTTGGAAACATCCTCAATATATTCCTTGATTATTTTCAATACAATCAATTATTATTTTTATATAGTTGATAATGAAAAAGTGGAACAGACCCGTTAAATAGCTGCCGTTTCTTCATGTATTTTTTTTAAATTTTTTCTTCTTTAGTCAGAAATTATTTTGCAACGTGCTAATTAAATTTTCATTACCATTTTCGAATTTGTATCTTCTTAAAATTGAAATGTCTTTAAATATGTGTTAAAAAAGTAAAAGGTATTCAATCCAATAGTAAAATTATTATATATATAATTCAAATGCAATTTTATATATTTATATATAATATTGGCAAGCGTAGCAACTATGGCAAAAGAACATCATACCTGTTGTCAACAGTAGGCTTTTACAAGCTGTAATAAATAATATACGAATTATATATTTATATATATTCGTGCTTTCAGATCTCGACATTACGCAATCACATTTTTCACAATTCTGTATCTTTTACTAGCGTGAAATTAAAATTTTAATAACTCAACATCTTTTTTTTCTTTTCTTTTGCAACAAGACAATAGCGTTCATTTTAATTTGGTGCATAAACAACATAGTTTATGCATTCAGAGATGGATTTTCTATAATCCAGTCAGACAATGAGGATACGTGAAGAAGCTTAGCATAAATTTTGCGCTCCCATACATTCATAGGAAGCTGATCTGAAATTGAGGAAATATTTAAGGAAAACCACTTTTATTTTAGAAAAGGTAGAGATCACGGCGCTGTTCCAATTCCTGATGGCAGACTTCACATGCCCTTAAAATATTTCTTATTTCCTTAAAAATAGCTATTTTTATAAATGGTAGAGCCAGGCTGCAGTTATAGTAGTAGCATAGTTATAGCACGAATGGGTCGGCTCGACCGGGGAAGGACCACGCTCTCACTGAATATAGCGTAAAATAGTAGCTTAATGCTGCTGTGTTACGTGTGGTGAGTGTAGAGAACCGAAGACCCTTTTAACTGGAGACGAGGCATTCCATCTTAGTCTTCACGGGTGACAACGCATCTGCATTTTGATTTGTAATCGTGGGTAGATGTAGATGTATATATGCCGCAGTAACCACTTACCATCAGGTGGACTGTGTGCTAGTTTGTTACCCTATGCTATAAACAAAATCCCACAGTAGGATATTCTCCTGTATTATGGACGTACTCGTACATCTAGACCCGAAACAATATGTTTTTACGCATACAAACACTTGTTCATTTCGATTTTTATATCTATTATTAAGTGAGATTAGAAACAATTGTTCCGTGTGCTATGCATTGCTTACATGGTGCAAAATCGAAAAATGTGAATCGAACTCGCGGCCTGCAGCGCTGAGACCAACGCTTAGCAATTGCGTTATGGAGCCGTAAATAGATGGATTTTTTTCATTATTTTTAAGACTTTCATGTTTCCGTAAAAATGTTTTTTTTTCTGCTATAAACTCTGAAAATTCGGGTTGCTCGCATACTGTGAATTCAAAGACCTTATACCCTAATTAACCACCGTTCATGATTTTTAATTTTCACTATTTAGGAATACCCTAAAAATTCATTTGAATTTCACATATTGCTACAATATCACAATCACGGTATCATCTGCAAAAAATTTGCCTCCCTCAAAGATTGTCACAAATAACGTTCCTCGGTAACCTGTAACCATTGACTACCTGCGTGTTTCATCACGTCTTATTCCATCTAGTTATGGTTCCTAGCATTTATCGTATGGAATTTGGGCTTAAGATAACGTTTCTTCCCCGTCGGTTTCAGTCAGTTTTGCAAGTAATATAGCCGGTCCATTGACACGTCAGCTTTCGAATATGCTGTCTACACTCCTGTACTTATGAGGATATCTTCATAACGGTTTCATCCCACAGAGAAATTTCTATCATAGCCCTATCCATCGCATACTGAGTGACTGAGTTTTTTTGTGAAGCAACACGCACTGGTTGTACACATATAGCTTCTTACTTGATTTGTAAATATTAAACGACAACCTGTTCTTAATATCTTGAACTCGACTCGATCTCATCTCACGATTTCGACTGCAAAAAGTAGCGTTATTGCCGTCGGGTGAGTCTTATCATCACAAATAATTTCCTATTACAAGCGCGCAACTAAGCCGTCTTTCCAATTTTCTAGAATAAACGCCTCGAACCTTAGCGGTTTTGTAAGTGATTCTGTATTTGCAACGGGTGTAAAGAATAATAGACATTTCAAATATTCACGCGAAGCCGACTGGAGTTAAATTTCAAATTGAAATTTCGTAATGGCTTTGAATATAACAACTATGACGTTGATTTTAATATTCTGAAGTAGAATAGGATTATGAATAATAAATAAAATATATGTCTTATCACGTTTAAGCTGTCAGAATTTAAATTTAGAACGTTTATTTCAAAATTTAAGCTATAAGGTATTGATGGCAAAACCTTCGTTATTGGAATTTAACATGTTATCTAAACGAAATCTTGCGTTGGACTTTTAACGCGATGCAGGATAATATTTTTGTAGCTTATTCCCCCACAACGAAACGCATAGTCGCAAATTTGAAATTAAGTGGTTGATATAGAAGCACCTTTGTGAGAAAAACTATACTCGTATAATTTTTCAAAGTGTTCAATTTATTAGACCTTTTTTTGTGGTGACGGAATATAAAAATAAGGCAATCTATCACTCTATTTCATCCTTAGGTATTATAAAAGGTCATGTGAAATGGCAGGCTTTTGATAGATGGCAGTATAATCGTATTATACCGCGATCTATCGGACTGTATTGTATATAACTATTTCGCGTTGGAGGCGGAGAATAGCGTCCATCCGCGAAGAGTAAAAGTATTCTATGATGATATATGGTGTGGTGATCAATGGTGTGGTGGTCAATAGTGCTAAACGTGTGATACTACGATCATCAAAGCGCCAAACAAGTGTGATTATTGAGGCAACGACGGAAAAGACCCGTGTCCTGCAGTTGAATCTTCGATTAAAATATTACCGAATTAGCTCGTATAGCTCAGAGTTAAAATTGTGTTTTTATTAGTGTTAAAAGTACAGTCAAATCGATCACTTTCTTCATTTGTAACGTCTTTTTAAAACGAATAAAAATATTTAGAAATCACTAAAAGTTCAAGCACATCAATTGTCCGTACCTAACATGGAGCGTGTTAATATTTCTTCTTCGTTGATTAAGTGGTGATTATAGTGGTGATAATCCCTTAGTCTAATCCCGGATCCGGCCAAAAAATTAGTTGTTGAGTTCTTCTGTAAAGAAATTCTAAGGAGCGGCCCGGAGTCAGTTAAGTGAAGTTTTAACAGTGGTAGAGCCACGCGGCAGCTTTGCTTTTGCACGTATGGGCCGGCTCAAACCGGGGTGGTATCACGACCTCACAGAATACCGGCGTCAAGTGGAAGCTCTGCTTCCGCGTTTTGTCTGGTGAGTGCAGGTGGCCGGAGGCCCAAATCCCTTCTGCTGACCTCTCACCCGGACGGATATTAGATTTTCATCGACGCCTCTTTAGGCTCCTCGGACCATTGTCTTGTTCGGAGTGTGGTACCACTCACGCTGAAATCGCAATTGCATTCTGCAGGCTGTCGCCGTGTTTGGCACTATAGTTCAGCCGATTGGGATGGGAGGCGGTTTTCTTTGCATCCTACCGTTGTGGGCGGGTTTGCTTCTCATCGGAAGATCCCAACATTGTTGCAGATTCTGTCGCTGATGTGGTACTTCAGGGTATGGAACTTTTTATTCCTTCCTCCTCTGTGGTGCCCATTGGAGGCATACCTCAGCCATGGTTTGGTCGCTCCCGTAAAATAGTATCATACTATAAGCAGGAGTGCTACCAAGCCTGGGCTGACGCATCAACGTCCCGGGATGTAAACACCAGCGCTCTAAAAAAGAAGAATAATTCCGCCTCTAGGTCCTTCAAAATAGTCATTGCCAAAGCAAAGTCGGAGCACATAGGCAGAATTGGCGAGAAACTAGTTCGCTTCCTTCTGGAACCCGTGCATTCTGGTCTCTCGCCAAGGCTGTCTAGGAGAACTTCTGTCAGCCATCTCTTCCATCTCTGCACAGGGAGGACAACTCACTGGCCCATACCGCAAAGGAGAAAGGAGAAAGGAGGAACCGTGTTGCAGTTGCGATTACGCGCCAATTAAATTTTTTGATATACTGAAAATTTGAATATAACCAAAAGATTCGTTTATCGTACCATCAAACGATACAATGAAGACTCTAGTGTAGATGACAGGTCAAGAAGTGGTCGCCCTCGATTTGTTAGGACTCCAGCAGTGATAAAAGCTGTAAAGGTGCGAATTCAAAGAAATCCCAAACGTAAGCAGAAACTGTTGGCCCTTCAGATGGGGTTAAGCAGAACCACGGCGTTAAATGAAGACTTAGGGCTTCGGGCATATCGAAGAAAAACAGGACATCGTTTGAATGCTCGTCTAATGGATCTGAGACTGAAGAGATGCCGCGCTTTGTTGAAGTGGTACGCGGGAAAAAAATATCGGGAAATTCTTTTTTCGGATGAAAAATTTTTTACCTTAGAAGAGAGCTACAACAAACAAAATGATAAGGTGTACGCACACAGTAGTGAAAAAGCGAGCAACCGTATTCCGCGTGTCCAACGGGGTCATTTTCCATCCTCGCTCATGGTGTGGTTGGGAGTTTCTTATTGGGGCTTAACAGAGGTACATTTTTGTGAGAAAGGTTAAAAACGAATGCAGTTGTGTATCAAAATACAGTCCTGACGAACCTTGTGTAACCTGTTTCTCATACCATGTTCCTGTTATTACAGGCACTGGGTATTCCAACAAGATTCGGCGTCAGCTCATAGAGCGAAGAGCACACAAGACTTTTGACAGCTCCGTGGCGTAGTGGCTTAGCAATGAGTGGCTGCGCTTGGGGGTTGCGGGTTCGAATCCCGCACGGAACAAGTATTTGTACGACCTACAAGTAATTGTTCCGAGTTTGGATGTTTGTCCTTGTGAAATTTGTGTTTGTAAACTACCCCCACGATACAGGAGAAAAACCTAGTGTGGAGGGAACGTTCTTTAAAAACAAAAAAAAAAGACTGGCTGGCGGCGCGTGAATCGACTTCATCCGACACAAAGACCAGTCCAGATTTGAATTCGTTAGATTACAAGATATGGTAACGCTTGGAGGAAAAGGCGTGCTCAAAGCCTCATCCCAATTTCGAGTCACTCAAGACATCTTTAATTAAGGCAGCCGCCGATATGACATGGACCTCGTTCGTGGTGAGATAGACGACTGGCTGCGCAGATTGAAGGCTGTATTCAAAATTACGGAGGTCGTTTTGAATAAACTATAGTGTCATAAGAATCTATGTTTTGTTAAGTTCATTTTGGTATATAAATGGTTACATAATGAATAAACTTGTTTCAATTATTTTATATTAAACATGTGATAGAATTTATGACCTGACTAGGTAATATGCAATTTGGATACAGATGATAAACCAGGGTCACATTGGGTAGCTTTATATATCGATACGAATGACGTTGGTCAATATTTTGATTCATTCGGACGGGCACCTGTACGATATCATCTAGAGTTTTTTAAAAGAAATTGTAAAAGATGGAACTGGAATGTTGATAGGATTCAGAATGAGTGGACTTCAGTTTGTGGCGAATATTGCTTAATGTATTTGCTATATAAGTTTCAGGGATGTTCAATGCATAGTTTTACGAGTATATTTACAGGGAACACATTGTACAACGATATTTTAGTGGATGAGATGTTTCGCTCCTATTTTATAGATAATAAGTAATAAGATTTTGTATTTTATAAATAAAACTTTTAACAAAATTGGGTAATGTGTTTTATTAATGAGTCAGATTAGTGTAGATAGGAACAAAGGAGTATAATACAATAGCATAAGCCGACCCACACGCCGACGAATAATAGATAATGACGGTAGTCAATCAACAATAGATAAGTAGATAAGGACAATGGAGCGCTAATGACGGTTGAGGCTCGAAGCGGATATCAATTAGATAAGAGTTAATTGATCTGCACATCTCCGGAACCGTGCATCCTACGCAAAAATGGACCGCAGATTCGTGATCAGAGCATGCCAAAACCTTTTTTTTTTTTTTTTTTTTTTTTTTTTTTTTTTTTTTTTTTTTTTTTTTTAGGATCGTGAATCGACGAACGTCGTACTTGTACAACTTCTGACTCAGTGCGCCAGAACTGGTACAACCTCTCTACAAGTGAGCCAGAACTGGTACATCGTAACTACTCATAGTCAGTTCATTTTGCATAGATCGGACCATAAACAATAATTAAAAAAGCTGAAGGTACTCCGGGTTTAACAATGACATCGGGACGTCAGTCATCTCAGTCCCCCCTGACCATGGGTGCTGGAAAGCGCCCAAAACGTCGGGAATTAAAAATAAAAATAATTAAAAGCAAAAATAAACGCGATAAAATCCGTAAAAGTAGTTTTAATCAGGTTACGTTTTCGTATCGTATTTACTTAGGGTGGCCGAAATCACTTTTCAACCTCATCGTGACCATTTTATTAAAACGTTATATTTGAATAAAGTCAATTTTCTTCAAAAAAAAGACAGTCGGTTTTTTCACCGAGGCAAATGTTGATTTTTAATGTTATTTATTCTCGGTACATCTAAGGAAATTATGCGAGGCAAAAGGCGAGCGTGATTGAGGGACTGTCAGAGGCATTACTATGCTGAATCAATTTTTATTGCTCCTACTACGTCTTTACTAGAATAGCTTTCAATTTAAAAAGCATTTTTATAATTATAATAATTAATTTAAAAAATGTATACCACTATTTTTCTTGGTAACCCTCAAAGCAAATCTTAGTATATGTAAATCTCGAATAATTAAAAATCATAGCAACGCAAAATAATATATCTTTTGTTCAAATAAGTCTTTATTTTCATCAAAGACAATTCGGCGACGGAATACATTGTGTTTTATATCAAGTGAAATTTTAATATACCGAAACGCGAATGCAACATGTATTAAACATGGAAATATTTTGGCCAAAATAGTTGTGCGGCGTCACCACATAGCTGCAAAACTACTACAACATTCAACATGCTTTTCAGATTATACAGTTTTATGATGAAAATATAATGTTAACGTTACTTGCGAATCTATTGTTTTAAATTTTTATTACATTTTCTTCTATAGCCACTGTTGCCAGTTCACGTGGCTTGGAAACATCCTCAATATATTCCTTGATTATTTTCAATACAATCAATTATTATTTTTATATAGTTGATAATGAAAAAGTGGAACAGACCCGTTAAATAGCTGCCGTTTCTTCATGTATTTTTTTTTTAATTTTTTCTTCTTTAGTCAGAAATTATTTTGCAACGTGCTAATTAAATTTTCATTACCATTTTCGAATTTGTATCTTCTTAAAATTGAAATGTCTTTAAATATGTGTTAAAAAAGTAAAAGGTATTCAATCCAATAGTAAAATTATTATATATATAATTTAAATGCAATTTTATATATTTATATATAATATTGGCAAGCGTAGCAACTATGGCAAAATGAACATCATACCTGTTGTCAACAGTAGGCTTTTACAAGCTGTAATAAATAATATACGAATTATATATTTATATATATTCGTGCTTTCAGATCTCGACATTACGCAATCGCATTTTTCACAATTCTGTATCTTTTACTAGCGTGAAATTAAAATTTTAATAACTCAACATCTTTTTTTTCTTTTCTTTTGCAACAAGACAATGGCGTTCATTTTAATTTGGTGCATAAACAACATAGTTTATGCATTCAGAGATGGATTTTCTATAATCCAGTCAGACAATGAGGATACGTGAAGAAGCTTAGCATAAATTTTGCGCTCCCATACATTCATAGGAAGCTGATCTGAAATTGAGGAAATGTTTAAGGAAAACCACTTTTATTTTAGAAAAGGTAGAGATCACGGCGCTGTTCCAATTCCTGATGGCAGACTTCACATGCCCTTAAAATATTTCTTATTTCCTTAAAAATAGCTATTTTTATAATTGGTAGAGCCAGGCTGCAGTTATAGTAGTAGCATAGTTATAGCACGAATGTGTCGGCTCGACCGGAGAAGGACCACGCTCTCACTGAATATAGCGTAAAATAGTAGCTTAATGCTGCTGTGTTACGTGTGGTGAGTGTAGAGAACCGAAGACCCTTTTAACTGGAGACGAGGCATTCCATCTTAGTCTTCACGGGTGACAACGCATCTGCATTTTGATTTGTAATCGTGGGTAGATGTAGATGTATATATGCCGCAGTAACCACTTACCATCAGGTGGACTGTGTGCTAGTTTGTTACCCTATGCTATAAACAAAATCCCACAGTAGGATATTCTCCTGTATTATGGACGTACTCGTACATCTAGACCCGAAACAATATGTTTTTAACCCATACAAACACTTGTTCATTTCGATTTTTATATCTATTATTAAGTGAGATTAGAAACAATTGTTCCGTGTGCTATGCATTGCTTACATGGTGCAAAATCGAAAAATGTGAATCGAACTCGCGGCCTGCAGCGCTGAGACCAACGCTTAGCAATTGCGTTATGGAGCCGTAAATAGATGGATTTTTTTCATTATTTTTAAGACTTTCATGTTTCCGTAAAAATGTTTTTTTTTCTGCTATAAACTCTGAAAATTCGGGTTGCTCGCATACTGTGAATTCAAAGACCTTATACCCTAATTAACCACCGTTCATGATTTTTAATTTTCACTATTTAGGAATACCCTAAAAATTCATTTGAATTTCACATATTGCTACAATATCACAATCACGGTATCATCTGCAAAAAATTTGCCTCCCTCAAAGATTGTCACAAATAACGTTCCTCGGTAACCTGTAACCATTGACTACCTGCGTGTTTCATCACGTCTTATTCCATCTAGTTATGGTTCCTAGCATTTATCGTATGGAATTTGGGCTTAAGATAACGTTTCTTCCCCGTCGGTTTCAGTCAGTTTTGCAAGTAATATAGCCGGTCCATTGACACGTCAGCTTTCGAATATGCTGTCTACACTCCTGTACTTATGAGGATATCTTCATAACGGTTTCATCCCACAGAGAAATTTCTATCATAGCCCTATCCATCGCATACTGAGTGACTGAGTTTTTTTGTGAAGCAACACGCACTGGTTGTACACATATAGCTTCTTACTTGATTTGTAAATATTAAACGACAACCTGTTCTTAATATCTTGAACTCGACTCGATCTCATCTCACGATTTCGACTGCAAAAAGTAGCGTTATTGCCGTCGGGTGAGTCTTATCATCACAAATAATTTCCTATTACAAGCGCGCAACTAAGCCGTCTTTCCAATTTTCTAGAATAAACGCCTCGAACCTTAGCGGTTTTGTAAGTGATTCTGTATTTGCAACGGGTGTAAAGAATAATAGACATTTCAAATATTCACGCGAAGCCGACTGGAGTTAAATTTCAAATTGAAATTTCGTAATGGCTTTGAATATAACAACTATGACGTTGATTTTAATATTCTGAAGTAGAATAGGATTATGAATAATAAATAAAATATATGTCTCATCACGTTTAAGCTGTCAGAATTTAAATTTAGAACGTTTATTTCAAAATTTAAGCTATAAGGTATTGATGGCAAAACCTTCGTTATTGGAATTTAACATGTTATCAAAACTAAATCTTTTAACGCGATGCAGGATAATATTTTTGTAGCTTATTCCCCCACAACGAAACGCATAGTTGCAAATGTGAAATTAAGTGGTTGATATAGAAGCACCTTTGTGAGCAAAACTACACTCGTATAATTTTTCAAAGTGTTAAATTTATTAGACCTTTTTTTTTTGTGGTGACGGAATATAAAAATAAGGCAATCTATCACTCTATTTCATCCTAAGGTATTATAAAAGGTCATGTGAAATGCCAGGCTTTTGATAGATGGCAGTATAATCGTATTATACCGCGATCTATCGGACTGTATTGTACATAACTATTTCGCGTTGGAGGCGGAGAATAGCGTCTATACGCGAAGAGTAAAAGTATTCTGTGATGATATATGGTGTGGTGATCAATGGTGTGGTGGTCAATAGTGCTAAACGTGTGATACTATGATCATCAAAGCGCCAAACAAGTGTGATGATTGAGGCAACGATGGAAAAGACCCGTGTCCTGCAGTTGAATCTTCGATTAAAATATTACCGAATTAGCTCGTATAGCTCAGAGATAAAATAGTGTTTTTATTAGTGTTAAAAGTACACATTGAATAAAACTATTATTTACGGATTTTATCGCATTTAATTACTTTAATTTATTTTTATTATTATCCCGACGTTTCGGGTGCTTTACAGCGCCCATGGTTACGGGGGGGACTGAGATGTTTGACGCCCCAATGTCATAGTTAGTCCGGCTACCTTCAGTTTTTTAATATTAATTTTTGGTCCGATTTACGCAAAACGAGCTTATAGTATCATGAAGTCTTACAGTGGTATGCTTGGGTTTGGGTTTAATTTTGTTAATTATAGGTCCCAAGCAGATGGTAGCACCCAACCATCTTCTCTATTGAAATTTGGATGTTTTTTAATTTCAATAGCCTCGCGTATCATCCTTGGTAGGAATCGGTGTTCTTTTGCGAGAATTTGTGGTTTATCAAATCTAATGTAATGGTGGGGACGATCTTGAACATGTTCGCAGACTGGAGACTTCCCGGAGCGTCGGTGCTTCACATCAGCTATATGTTCCTTCACGCGGGTTTTTATACATCTCTTTGTTTGACCTATGTAAGAGAGACCACATTCACAATCTAGCTTGTACACACCTGCATCTTGTAGAGGAATATTACATTTGATGGGTGGTAAAAATTGACTAATCTTCTTCAGCGGCTTGTAGTATGTCTTAATGGACGCTCGCTTCAAGATGTAGCCAATCTTGTCCGTGACTCCTCTAACATATGGTAGTAGAGCAGGCGCGCGCTCGACTGTGGCCGGCTTCACTCGTTCACTGTGATGTAGGCGCGGGACCCAAAGCTTGTTGTCTTGCAATACTTGCTTGACGTGCTGAAGCTCCGCGGCCAGATGTTTTCTGTCACAGATCCCTCGTGCTCTCTGAAACAAAGATTTACCCACGGTAGCTAACTGTGAAGGATGATGGTGAGATTCACCATTTAGATATCGGTTGGTATGGGTCTTTTTCCTATACACAGTGTGACCAATAGTGTTATCAGGATTTCGGATGACTAAAACATCTAGGAAAGCTAAAGAATTATTTGCCTCTAACTCCATTGTGAATTGTATTTTAGAGTTTATGGAGTTAAGGTGGTCTAAAAATGCAGTTACTTTGTCAGATGGTAAAATTGTGAAAGTGTCGTCTACGTACCTCTTGTAGAACCTTGGATTTACAGGAGCAGTAAGAAGGGCTTTCTCCTCAAAGTACTCCATGAATATGTCGGCGACTATGGGAGACACAGGTGAGCCCATCGCCACACCATCTACTTGCTTGTAGAACTCCTCCTTCCACAATAGATAGCCAGATGTGTGGCAATGTTCAAGTAGTATTGCATATTCTTGAGGCATGTTATTTTCTTCTAGCTTCCTAGTTAAAATTGAGATGCAGTCCACAATAGGTAGGCATGTAAATAGTGACTGAACATCAAAACTGACCATAGTTTCATTGTTAGCGAGATGTAGGTCTTTTATCTCACTCACAAAATGGTATGAATCCTTTCTCCTTCCAACTTATAAGCTGGCACAATACTTAGCAAAAATACTATCACCACTAAGAGGACATACCAGAGCACACACAAAGGATTCATACCATTTTGTGAGTGAGATAAAAGACCTACATCTCGCTAACAATGAAACTATGGTCAGTTTTGATGTTCAGTCACTATTTACATGCCTACCTATTGTGGACTGCATCTCAATTGTAACTAGGAAGCTAGAAGAAAATAACTTGCCTCAAGAATATGCAATACTACTTGAACATTGCCTCACATCTGGCTATCTATTGTGGAAGGAGGAGTTCTACAAGCAAGTAGATGGTGTGGCGATGGGCTCACCTGTGTCTCCCATAGTCGCCGACATATTCATGGAGGACTTTGAGGAGAAAGCCCTTCTTACTGCTCCTGTAAATCCAAGGTTCTACAAGAGGTACGTAGACGACACTTTCACAATTTTACCATCTGACAAAGTAACTGCATTTTTAGACCACCTTAACTCCATAAACTCTAAAATACAATTCACAATGGAGTTAGAGGCAAATAATTCTTTAGCTTTCCTAGATGTTTTAGTCATCCGAAATCCTGATAACACTATTGGTCACACTGTGTATAGGAAAAAGACCCATACCAACCGATATCTAAATGGTGAATCTCACCATCATCCTTCACAGTTAGCTACCGTGGGTAAATCTTTGTTTCAGAGAGCACGAGGGATCTGTGACAGAAAACATCTGGCCGCGGAGCTTCAGCACGTCAAGCAAGTATTGCAAGACAACAAGCTTCGGGTACCGCGCCTACGTCACAGTGAACGAGTGAAGCCGGCCACAGTCGAGCGCGCGCCTGCTCTACTACCATATGTTAGAGGAGTCACGGACAAGATTGGCTACATCTTGAAGCGAGCGTCCATTAAGACATGCTACAAGCCGCTGAAGAAGATTAGTCAATTTTTACCATCCATCAAATGTAATATTCCTCTACAAGATGCAGGTGTGTACAAGCAAGATTGTGAATGTGGTCTCTCTTACATAGGTCAAACAAAGAGATGTATAAAAACCCGCGTGAAGGAACATATAGCTGATGTGAAGCACCGACGCTCCGGGAAGTCTGCAGTCTGCGAACATGTTCAAGATCGTCCCCACCATTACATTAGATTTGATAAACCACAAATTCTCGCAAAAGAACACCGATTCCTACCAAGGATGATACGCGAGGCTATTTAAATTAAAAAACATCCAAATTTCAATAGATAAGATGGTTGGGTGCTACCATCTGCTTGGGATCCTATAATTAACAAAATTAGACCCAAACCCAAGCATACCACTGCAAGACTTCATGATACTATAAGCTCGTTTTGCGTAAATCGGACCAAAAATTAATATTAAAAAAACTGAAGGTAGCCGGACTAACTATGACATTGGGACGTCAAACATCTCAGTCCCCCCCGTGACCATGGGCGCTGTAAAGCACCCGAAACGCCGGGATAATAATAAAAATAAATTAAAGTAATTAAACGCGATAAAATCCGTAAATAATAGTTTTATTTAATGTGTAGTGTTCGCGTAAATTTAAGAAATCATTATGTTAAAAGTACAGTCAAATCGATCACTTTCTTCATTTGTAACGTCTTTTTAAAACGAATAAAAATATTTAGAAATCACTAAAAGTTCAAGCACATCAATTGTCCGTACCTAACATGGAGCGTGTTAATATTTCTTCTTCGTTGATTAAGTGGTGATAATCCCTTAGTCTAATCCCGGATCCGGCCAAAAAATTAGTTGTTGAGTTCTTCTGTAAAGAAATTCTAAGGAGCGGCCCGGAGTCAGTCAGGTGAAGTTTTAACAGTGGTAGAGCCACGCGGCAGCTTTGCTTTTGCACGTATGGGCCGGCTTAAACCGGGGTGATATCACGACCTCACAGAATACCGGCGTGAAGTGGAAGCTCTGCTTCCGCGTTTTGTCTGGTGAGTGCAGGTGGCTGGAGGCCCAAATCCCTTCTGCTGACCTCTCACCCGGACGGATATTAGATTTCCATCGACGCCTCTTTAGGCTCCTCGGACCATTGTCTTGTTCGGAGTGTGGTACCACTCACGCTGAAATCGCAATTGCATTCTGCAGGCTGTCGCCGTGTTTGGCACTATAGTTCAGCCGATTGGGATTGGATGCGGTTTTCTTTGCATCCTACCCTTGGGGGTGGGTTTGCTTCTCATCGGAAGATCCCAACATTGTTGCGGATTCT
The DNA here is from genome assembly GCA_036936625.1 of Parnassius smintheus behrii. Lineage (NCBI taxonomy): Eukaryota > Metazoa > Arthropoda > Insecta > Lepidoptera > Papilionidae > Parnassius > Parnassius smintheus. The sequence continues at coordinate 40,891,429 of JAUPFT010000015.1, forward strand.
GTCGCTGATGTGGTACTTCAGGGTATGGAACTTTTTATTCCTTCCTCTGTGGTGCCCATTGGAGGCATACCTCAGCCATGGTTTGGTCGCTCCTGTAAAATAGTATCATACTATAAGCAGGAGTGCTACCAAGCCTGGGCTGACGCATCTACGTCCCGGGATGTAAACACGAGCGCTCTAAAAAATAAGTATAATTCCGCCTCTAGGTCCTTCAAAAGAGTCATTGCCAAAGCAAAGTCGGAGCATATAGGCAGAATTGCGAGAAACTAGTTCGCTTCCTTCTGGAACCCGTGCATTCTGGTCTTTCGCCAAGGCTGTCCAGGGGAACTTGTGTTAGCCATCTCTTCCATCTCTGCACAGGGAGGACGACTCACTGGTCCATACCGCTAAGGAGAAAGGCGATCTGCTAGGCTCTTTCTTTGCGTCCAACTCGAATCTCCATCATCACGGGGGGAGTACGCCGCCGACCATCCCGCGGTGTGAGTGCTCCATGCCGGAAGTGCAGTTCACACAGCTTCGGTTCGCAAAGCACTCCTCTCCCTGGACATCCACAAGTCGAGTGGGCCTGACGGAATCCCACCAATTGTGCTGAGGACGTATGTTCCAGAGTTGGCACCGGTTTTAACGCGTCTTTTCCGGTACTCCTACTCACTAGGCGTAGTACCGAAATCATGGAAGACGGCTTTCGTCCACCCGATCTCTAAAAAAGGCGACCGCTCAGATCCGTCCAACTACCGGCCTATCGCCATCACCTCCTTGTTCTCCAAAACAATGGAGTCTATTGTTAACTGCCAGCTCATGAGGTACCTTGAGGATTACTCGCTGATTAGAGATCGCCAATACGGTTTTCGCCGTGGTCGGTCAGCTAGTGATCTTCTGGTCTACCTAGCTCACAGATGGGCGGAGGCAGTAGAGTCCAAGAGGGAGGCATTGGCCGTTAGTTTGGATATTGCGAAGGCCTTCGATCGGGTTTGGCACAAAGCGCTTCTTTCGAAGCTCCCTTCCTATGGGCTTCCCGAGAAATTATGCGATTGGATCATCAGCTTTCTTGCAGATCGGAGCAACTGGACTAGACGGTGCAAGCTCCGAATACAAGCCTATTAATGCTGGTGTTCCACAAGGCTGCGTCCTATCGCCAACGCTGTTTCTTCTGCATATCAATCTCATGTTGCAAACCCGTAACATTCATTGTTATGCAGATAACAGCACTGGTGACTGGAAAAACGTCTCCGAGTACCGGAACAAACTTTTGTCTGAAGTCGAGTCTCTGCTGAACAGAGTCTTGGATTGGGGGCGACTAAATCTAGTCCAGTTTAACCCCCAGAAGACACAAGTTTGCGCGTTAACCGCTAAAAAGAATCCCTTTGTCGTATCTCCTCAGTTTTAAGGCACCCCCTTATTGCCGCAGCCAGTATCGGAATCCTCGGCGTCGACATATCGAGTGACGTGCAGTTTCGTGGTCACTTGGAAGAGAAGGCCAAATTGGCCTCAAAAAATTTTGTCCTTTTGGTTGAAAAAAAAATACTTCCAGTTCAAGGAAATAACTAAAAAGTGATCGATACATAAAACTCTTTATCCCTTTTTTACACCTTTAGAAATGAAATTTTCTGAAAATTTTTGTGGGACGTTCCCGAACGCCTTGCGTTTCAGCTGTCTGTTACAGCCTATAAAAGTCCACTGCTGGATGTAGGCCTCCAGCATAGATTGCTTCATGTGGGGATATGCCGTAGATGCAACGCATAGCAAGCAACAACCGCAGTTTTTTTATTATTTTGAGTTATAATAGGAAAGATGTTGCTGCCTATCTTCTGTTTCTTTTTTCCCTCATTCGACTCTTACGAAACCCACGGTTATCGATTTCTCGGAAACCGCTGAACCGCTCAAAATCAGTGAACATGCAAAAAAACATACGCGTCGATCATAAAACCCTCTCGTTTTATTGAACTCGTTTTCTTTTTTTTTTTTTGAAAAAAGGGAAACTGAAAAAACAATTAAAATGTTATTTAACAGGAAACAACTACAATTATCTCTATAGTAACTAAATAAAATAGGAGGATGTAAAACTTAAGACGAATCCATGATTTTTAAAGTCTCACTGGGTTTCTTGTTGGTTCTTCCCACGACAGAGGTTTTTTTCCGACCCAGTGGAAAACCAAACAAAAGAGTAACTTTTAAAAAGTATTGTTTGTTATCAAAAATAGATTATAATAATAAAAAAGTTTCTATTTCTGTTTCAAAATTTGTCAATGTTTTCGTCAAAGGTTACGTTTTACATAATGATTTCTTATATTTACGCGAACACTACACATGATTAAAACTACTTTTACGGATTTTATCGCGTTTATGTTTGCTTTTAATTACTTTTATTTTTAATTCCCGACGTTTCGGGCGCTTTCCAGCACCCATCGTCACGGGGGACTGAGATGACTGACGTCCCGATGTCATTATTAAAGCCGGAGTACCTTCAGCTTTTTTAATTATTGTTTATGGTCCGATCTATGCAAAATGAACTGACTGTCTTGAGGTATTGCAGTGGTATGCTTGGGTTTAGTTTAAATTTTATTGATTATAGGATCCCAAGCAGGTGGTAGTACCCAGCCTCCTTCTCTATTGAAATTAGGATGTTTTTTAATTTCAATAGCCTCACGTATCATCCTTGGTAGGAATCGGTGTTCTTTCGCGAGGATTTTTGGTCTATCAAATCTGATGTAATGGTTGGGGCCGTCTAGGATATGATCACAAACTGCAGACTTCCCGGAACGTTGATGCTTCACATCAGCTATATGTTCTTTTACGCGGGTTCTAATTGATCTTTTTGTTTGTCCTATAGACCACATTCACAACCAAGCTTGTACACTCCTGCATCTTGTAGAGGAATATGACACTAGACTGATGGTAGGAACTGACTAATCTTCTTCGGCGGCTTGTAGAACGTTCTAATAGAAGCTCGCTTCAAGATATAGCCAATCTTGTCTGTGACACCTCCGACATATGGTAGTACAGCAGGCACACGCTCGACTGTGGCCGGCTTCACTCGGTCACTGTGACGTAGGCGCGGGACCCGAAGCTTGTTGTCGTGCAGAACTTGCTTGACGTGCTGAAGCTCGGCGGCCAGGTGTTTGCTGTCACAGATCCCTCGTGCTCTCTGTAACAAAGATTTGCCCACGGTAGCTAACTGTAAAGGATGGTGGTGAGATTCACCGTTTAAATATCGGTTTGTATGGGTCTTTTTCCTATACACAGTGTGACCAATGGTGTTATTAGGATTTCGGATGACTAACACATCTAGGAAAGGTAAGGAATAATTTGCCTCTAACTCCATAGTAAATTGAATTTTAGAGTTTATGGAATTAAGATGTTCTAAAAATGCAGTTACTTTGTCTGATGGTAAAATTGCGAAAGTATCGTCCACATACCGCTTGTAGATCCTTGGTGTAACAGGTGCAGTAAGGAGGGCTTTCTCCTCAAAGTCTTCCATGAATATATCGGCGACAATGGGAGATACAGGTGAGCCCATCGCAACACCATCTACTTGCTTGTAAAACTCTTCCTTCCACAATAGATAGCCAGATGTAAGGTAATGTCTTAGTTATAATTGAGATGCAGTCTGAGTGGTGACAATATTTTAGCTAAGTATTGAGCCAATCTGTAAGTTGGCGAATCAATCTGACTCACTATTGGACGTAATGGAGCATTCGGTTTGTGTGTTTTTGGTAACCCGTACGTAGACGATACTTTCACAATTTTACCATCAGACAAAGTAACTGCATTTTTAGAACATCTTAATTCCATAAACTCTAAAATTCAATTTACTATGGAGTTAGAGGCAAATAATTCCTTACCTTTCCTAGATGTGTTAGTCATCCGAAATACTAATAACACCATTGGTCACACTGTGTATAGGAAAAAGACCCATACAAACCGATATTTAAACGGTGAATCTCACCACCATCCTTCACAGTTAGCTACCGTGGGCAAATCTTTGTTACAGAGAGCACGAGGGATCTGTGACAGCAAACACCTGGCCGCCGAGCTTCAGCACGTCAAGCAAGTTCTGCACGACAACAAGCTTCGGGTCCCGCGCCTACGTCACAGTGACCGAGTGAAGCCGGCCACAGTCGAGCGTGTGCCTGCTGTACTACCATATGTCAGAGGTGTCACAGACAAGATTGGCTATATCTTGAAGCGAGCTTCTATTAGAACATTCTACAAGCCGCCGAAGAAGATTAGTCAGTTCCTACCATCCGTCAAGTGTCATATTCCTCTACAAGATGCAGGAGTGTACAAGCTTGATTGTGAATGTGGTCTCTCTTATATAGGACAAACAAAAAGATCAATTAGAACCCGCGTAAAAGAACATATAGCTGATGTGAAGCATCAACGTTCCGAGAAGTCTGCAGTTTGTGATCATATCCTAGACGGCCCCAACCATTACATCAGATTTGATAGACCAAAAATCCTCGCGAAAGAACACCGATTCCTACCAAGGATGATACGTGAGGCTATTGAAATTAAAAAACATACTAATTTCAATAGAGAAGGAGGCTGGGTACTACCACCTGTTTGGGATCCTATAATCAATAAATTTTAAACTAAACCCAAGCATACCACTGCAAGACCTCAAGACATAGTCAGTTCATTTTGCATAGATCGGACCATAAACAATAATTTAAAAAGCTGAAGGTACTCCGGGTTTAACAATGACGTCGGGACATCAGTCATCTCAGTCCCCCGTAACCATGGGTGCTGGAAAGCGCCCGAAACGTCTGGAATTAAAAATAAAAGTAATTAAAAGCAAAAATAAACGCGATAAAATCCGTAAAAGTAGTTTTAATCAGGTTACGTTTTCCTATCGTATTTACTTAGGGTGGCCGAAATCACTTTTCAACCTCATCATGACCATTTTATTAAAACGTTATATTTGAATAAAGTCAATTTTCTTCAAAAAAAAGACAGTCGGTTTTTTCACCGAGGCAAATGTTGATTTTAATGTTATTTATTCTCGGTACATCTAAGGAAATTATGCCAGGCAAAAGGCGAGCGTGATTGAGGGACTGTCAGAGGCATTACTATGCTGAATCAATTTTTATTTCTCCTACTACGTATTTACTAGAATAGCTTTCAATTTAAAAAGCATTTTTATAATTATAATAATTAATTTAAAAAATGTATACCACTATTTTTCTTGGTAACCCTCAAAGCAAATCTTAGTTTATGTAAATCTCGAATAATTAAAAATCATAGCAACGCAAAATAATATATCTTATGTTCAAATAAGTCTTTATTTTCATCAAAGGCAATTCGGCGACGGAATACATTGTGTTTTATATCAAGTGAAATTTTAATATACCGAAACGCGAATGCAACATGTATTAAACATGGAAATATTTTGGCCAAAATAGTTGTGCGGCGTCACCACATAGCTGCAAAACTACTACAACATTCAACATGCTTTTCAGATTATACAGTTTTATGATGAAAATATAATGTTAACGTTACTTGCGAATCTATTGTTTTAAATTATTATTACATTTTCTTCTATAGCCACTGTCGCCAGTTCACGTGGGTCGGATAATTAATACAATCAATTATTATTTTTATATAGTTGATGATGAAAAAGTGGAACAGACCCGTTAAATAGCTGCCGTTTCTTCATGTATTTTTTTTCAATTTTTTCTTCTTTAGTCAGAAATTATTTTGCAACGTGCTAATTTAATTTTATTATCCTTTTTGAATTGGTATCTCCTTAAAATTGAAATGTCTTTAAATATGTGTTAAAAAAGTAAAAGGTATTTAATCCGATAGTAAAATTATTATATGTATAATTTAAATGTAATTTTATATATTTATATATAATATTAAAAATTTATATATAATAGCAAAAGAACATCATACCTGTTGTCAACAGTAGGCTTTTACAAGCTGTAATAAATAATATACGAATTATATATTTATATATATTCGTGCTTTCAGATCGCAACATTACGCAATCGCATTTTTTACAATTCTGTATCTTTTACTAGCGTGAAATTAAAATTTTTATAACTCAATATTTTTTTCTTTTCTTTTGCAACAAGACAATGGCGTTCATTTTAATTTGGTGCATAAACAACATAGTTTATGCATTCAGAGATGGATTTTGTATAATCCAGTCAGACAATGAGGATACGTGACGAAGCTTAGCATAAATTTCGCGCTTCCATGGATCCATAGGAAGCTGATCTGAAATTGAGGAAATGTTAAAGGAAAACCACTTTTATTTTAGAAAAGGTAGAGATCACCGCGCTGTTCCAATTCCTGATGGCAGACTTCATATGTCCTCAAAATATTTCTTATTTCCTTAAAAATAGCTATTTTTTATACATGGTAGAGCCATGCTGCAGTTATAGTAGTAGTGTAGTTGTAGCACGAATGGGTCGGCTCGACCGGGGAGGGACCACGCTCTCAAAGAATACCAGCGTAAAATAGTAGCTTAATGCTGCTGTGTTTCGTGTGGTGAGTGTAGAGAACTGAAAACCCTTTATACTGGAGACGAGGCATTCCATCTTAGTGTTCACGGGTGACAACGCATCTGCATTTTGATTTGTAATCGAGGATAGATGTAGATGTATATATGCCGCAGTAATCACTTACCATCAGGTGGACTGTGTGCTAATTTGTTACCCTATGCTATAAAAAAATCCCACAGTAGGAAATTCTCCTGTATTACGGACGTACTCGTACATCTAGACCCGAAACAATATTTTTTAACCCATACAAACACTTGTTCATTTCGATTTTTATATCTATTATTAAGTGAGATTAGAAACAATTGTTCCGTGTACTATGCATTGCTTACATGGTGCAAAATCGAAAAATGTGATTCGAACTCGCGGCCTGCAGCGCTGAGACCAATGTTTAGCAATTGCGTAATGGAGCCGTAAATAGATGGGTTTTTATTTATTTTTAAGACTTTCATGTTTCCTTAAAAATATTTTCTTTTCTGCTATAAACTCCGAAAATTCGGGTTGCTCGCGTACTGTGAATTCAAAGGCCTTATACTCTAAATAACCACGGTTCATGATTTTTAATTTTCACTATTTAGGAATATCCTAAAAATTCATTTGAATTTTACATAATGCTACAATATCAACATCACGGTATCCTCTGCAAAAAATTTGCCTCCCCCATCGGTTTCAGTCAGTTTTGCAAGTAATATAGCCGGCCCATTGACACTTCAGCTTTCGAATATTCTGTCTACACTCCTGTACTTCTGCGGATATCTTCATAACGGTTTCATCCCACAGAGAAATTTCTATCATAGTCCTATACATCGCATACTGAGTGACTGAGTTTTTTTGTGAAGCAACACGCACTGGTTGTACACACATTGCTTCTTACTTGATTTGTAAATATTAAACGACAACCTGTTCTTAATATCTTGAACTCGACTCGATCTCATCTCACGAATTCGACTGCAAAAAGTAGCGTTATTGCCGTCGGGTGAGTCTTATCATCACAAATAATTTCCTATTACAAGCGCACAACTAAGCCGTCTTTCCAATTTTCTAGAATAAACGCCTCGAACCTTAGCGGTTTTGAAAGTGATTCTGTATTTGCAACGGGTGTAAAGAATAATAGACATTTCAAATATTCACGCGAAGCCGACTGGAGTTAAATTTCAAATTGAAATTTTGTAATGGCTTTGAATATAACAACTATGACGTTGATTTTAATAATCTGAAGTAGAATAGGATTATGAATAATAAATAAAATATGTGTCCTATCACGTTCAAGCTGTCAGAATTTAAATTTAGAACTTTTTAAAAATTTTAGCTATAAAATATTGATGGCAAAACTTTCATTATTGGAATTTAACATGTTATCTAAACGAAATCTTGCGTTGAACTTTTAACGCGATGCAGGATAATATTTTTGAAGCTTATTCCCCCACAACGAAACGCATAGTTGCATATGTGAAATTAAGTGGTTGATATAGAAGCACCCTTGTGAGCAAAACTATACTCGTATAATTTTTTATAGAATACGGGTGACAAACGAGCACACAGTCCACCTGATGTTATGTGGATGCTGTGGCCCATAGACTCTACATTCTACATTTATCCTAGATTAGGTTTAAAAATGCAGATTCGTTGCCACCTCTGAGGACTAAGATGGAATGCCTAGTTTCCTGTAAAAAGGTCTCCGGTTCTCTACACTCACCATGTGAAAAACAGCTGTACTAAGCTGCTATTTTACGCCTGTATTGCGTGAGAGCGTGCTCCTTCTCCGGTCGAGCCGACCAATTCGTGCTACAACCGTAATATAGTTGCAGCGCGGCTCCATCACGTACAATTAATAAAATATCATGTGACGAATCCGAAAGTGTTCAATTTATTAGACCTTTTTGTTTGTGGTGACGGAATATAAAAATAAGGCAATCTATCACTCTATTTCATCCTTAGGTATTATAAAAGGTCATGTGAAATGCCAGGCTTTTGATAGATGGCAGTATAATCGTATTATACCGCGATCTATCGGACTATATTGCATATAACTATTTCGCGTCGGAGGCGGAGAAAACTTCTATCCGCTAAGAGTAAAAGTATTCTGTGATGATAAATGGTGTGGTGATCAATGGTGCGGTGGTCAATAGTGCTAAACGTGTGATACTACGATCATCAAAGCGCCAAACAACCGGAAAGACCCGTGTCCTGCAGTTGAATCTTCGATTAAAATATTACCGAATTAGCTCGTATAGCTCAGAGATAAAATAGTGTTTTTTTTTATTAGTGTTAAAAGTACAGTCAAATCGATTATTTTCTTCATTTGTAACGTCTTTTTAAAACGAATAAAAATATTTAGAAATCACTAAAAGTTCAAGCACATCAATTGTCCGTACCTAACATGGAGCGTGTTAATATTTCTTCTTCGTTGATTAAGTGGTGATAATCCCTTAGTCTAATCCCGGATCCGGCCAAAAAATTAGTTGTTGAGTTCTTCTGTAAAGAAATTCTAAGGAGCGGCCCGGAGTCAGTCAAGTGAAGTTTTAACAGTGGTAGAGCCACGCGGCAGCTTTGCTTTTGCACGTATGGGCCGGCTCAAACCGGGGTGGTATCACGACCTCACAGAATACCGGCGTGAAGTGGGAGCTCTACTTTCGCGTTTTGTCTGGTGAGTGCAGGTGACTGGAGGCCCAATTCCCCCCCCCCTCCGCCATCAACATGGTAGCGGAATTAAATGATAGACTACCCCAGGAGGGTACCAGCACCCCTGGAGAATCCTTCGCTGAGCATCCACGATCACGTCTCTCCACTCCTGCACCGCGTATTCTGGGGGGGAGGGGAGGGTCAAAATTCCGCTCAAGACTATAACTGCTCGGGGTAAACGGAGCAATAAGACCAAGGCGACCCCTGTCACGCTATCCGTGAATTTCTGCAATATCAGGGGACTTCACTCTAACCTAAACACACTTTATGACCGAGACGCAGGTGTCCTCTCCGGCTGATGTCTCGTATCTCTCCTACCCAGGGTACAAACTGTAACACTCCTTTGTGCCTCGAGCTGAAGTTTGCGTTTACGTCAGAGAGGACATCAGTTCTCGGTGCCTCGGCAGTCTTGAAGGTACGCGTAGACAGCGACGACCATCCGCGCGTCTACAGGTGCCTCTATAGGTCCAACAGCGGTAATGCCGAAACAGACCGATTCTTTGACCACGTCTAATGGCTACAGATTCGTTGCTACGGCAGATCCCCTCCGTAGAGATCAAGATCCTCGGCGACTTTAACGCCCATCACACCGAATGGCTTGGTTCACGTTAACTTGGTGGTGGTCTGACACAACTAGTTACTTCGCCTTCGCGGATTCCAGATGTGGAGGATTATGCACCTTCCCTGTTGGACCTTCTGCTGACCTCTCACCCGGACGGATATTAGATTTCCGTCAACGCCCCTTTAGGCTCCTCGGACCATAGTCCTGTCCGGAGTGTGGTGCCACTCACGCTGAAATCGCAGTTGCATTCTTCAGGCTGCCGCCGTGTTTGGCACTATAGGTCAGCCGATTGGAATAGGATGCGGTCTTTCTTTACATCCTACCGTTGGGGGCGGGTTCGCTTCTCGCAGTACGATCCCAACGTTGTTGCTGATTCTGTCACTGATGTGGCACTTCAGGGTATGGAACTTTTTATTCCTTCCTCTGTGGTGCCTATTGGAGGCAAATCTCAGCCATGGTTAGGTAGCTCTTGCAAAATAGCAAGCTTCTGCAAGCTGCCGCCGTGTTTGGCACTATAGTTCAGCCGATTGGGATGGGATGTGGTTTTCTTTGCATCCTACCCTTGGGAGCGGGTTTGCTTCTCAACGGAAGATCCTAATATTGTTGCGGATTCTGTCGCTGATGTGGTACTTCAGGGTATGGAACTTTTTATTCCTTCCTCTGTGGTGCCCATTGGAGGCATACCTCAGCCGTGGTTTGGTCGCTCCTGTAAAATAGTATCATGCAATAAGCGGGAGTGCTACCAAGCCTGGGCTGACGCATCAACGTCCCGGGATGTGAACACCAGCGCTCTAAAAAAGAAGTATAATTCCGCCTCTAGGTCCTTCAAAAGAGTCATTGCCAAAGCAAAGTCGGAGCACATAGGCAGAATTGGCGAGAAACTAGTTCGCTTCCTTCTGGAACCCGTGCATTCTGGTCTCTCGCCAAGGCTGTCCAGGAGAACTTCTGTCAGCCATCTTTTCCATCTCTGCACAGGGAGGACGACCACTGGCCCATACCGCAAAGGAGAAAGGCGATCTGCTAGGCTCTTTCTTTGCGTCCAACTCGACTCTCCATCATCACGGGGGGAGTACGCCGCCGACCATCCCGCGGTGTGAGTGCTCCATGCCGGAAGTGCAGTTCACACAGCTTCGGTTCGCAAAGCACTCCTCTCCCTGGACATCTCCAAGTCGAGTGGGCCTGACGGAACCCCACCAATTGTGCTGAAGACGCATGTTCCAGAGTTGGCACCGGTTTTAACGCGTCTTTTCCAGTACTCCTACTCACTAGGCGTAGTACCGAAATCATGGAAGACGGCTTTCGTCCACCCGATCTCTTAAAAAGGCGACCGCTAAGATCCGTCCAACTACCGGCCTATCGCCATCACCTCCTTGTTCTCCAAAACAATGGAGTCTATTGTTAACTGCCAGCTCATGAGGTACCTCGAGGATCACCAGCTGATTAGTGATCGCCAATATGGTTTTCGCCGTGGTCGGTCAGCTGGTGATCTTCTGGTCTACCTAGCTCACAGATGGGCGGAGGCAGTAGAGTCCAAGAGGGAGGCATTGGCCGTTAGTTTGGATATTGCGAAGGCCTTCGATCAGGTTTGGCACAAAGCGCTTCTTTCGAAGCTCCCTTCCTATGCGCTTCCCGAGAAATTATGCGATTGGATGACCAGCTTTCTTGCAGATCGGAGCAACTGGACTAGACGGTGCAAGCTTCGAATACAAGCCTATTAATGCTGGTGTTCCACAAGGCTGCGTGCTATTGCCAACGCTGTTTCTTCTGCATATCAATGATATGTTGCCAACCCGTAACATTCATTGTTATGCAGATGACAGCACTGGTGACTGGGAAAACGTCTCCGAGTACCGGAACAAACTTTTGTCTGAAATCGAGTCTCTGCTGAACAGAGTCTTGGATTGGGGGCGACTAAATCTAGTCCAGTTTAACCCCCAGAAGACACAAGTTTGCGCGTTAACCGCTAAAAAGAACCCCTTTGTCGTATCTCCTCAGTTTCAAGGCACACCCTTATAGCCTCAGCCAGTATCGGAATCCTCGGCGTCGACATATCGAGTGACGTGCAGTTTCGTGGTCACTTGGAAGAGAAGGCCAAATTAGCCTCTAAAAAGCTTGGCGTGCTCGGCAGAGCGGGACAGTATTTCATGCCGGCACACCGCTTGCAACTTTACAGGGCGCAGGTTCGGCCGCACATGGAATACTGTTCCCATCTCTGGGATGGGGCTCCCTAGTACTAGGTCCTTCCACTTGACCGCATCCATCGGCTCGAATCATCGACGACCGAGTGCTTTCCGATCGGCTCGATTCACTGGCGCTGCGAAGAGATGTTGCATCTCTTTGCATTTTCTTTCGCACATGCCATTGGGAGTGCTCTGAGGAGTTGTTCGGATTAATCCCAGCCGCCAAATTTCGTGAACGCACTACGCGGCAAACCTCCTGATACCACTCACACCATCTGGATGCTTGGCGGTCCACCACTGTACATTTTAAAGGGAGTTTTCTTCCGCGTACGACCTCTCTGTGGAATAGTTTACCACCGGCGATTTTTCCGGACTGATACGACCTGGGGACCTGCAAGAAAAGGGCTTACGCCTTTCTAAAGGGCCGGCAACGCACCTGCAATTCCCCTGGTGTTGCGTTTGATAATGGGCGGCGGTAGTCACTTAACATCAGGTGAGCCGCATGCTCGTTTGCCCCCTCTTCTATAAAAAAAAACAAATTCCGAAGATCAATACAACATGTTGTAACATATCAATTGCATCATTTGAAAATTATTAAACGTTTTTTTGGGATGCCTATGTTCAGCAGTGGACTTGTGAAGGGCTGTAATGATGATGATGATGATGATGAAGCGTTTTTTGTCAAAAAAACATCGTTAACGGCCGTAGGTAGTGTTTCATCCCCATGCCACGGAAAACACGTAAAGCCGTTGGTCGTGCGCCTGATACCAATTATTTCGTGTCCGATTAAAGTCCCATTGGACTATGAGAGTGAGGAAATACAGAGAGCACTTGTGCTCTCATTTGTGCGTCGGTATATGTAAATATTTTGTTTAATACTGTACTGTTTAATATTGTACCAGATGGCAAGCCTCTCTTGGTATACATTTCAATATTAAATTACTATCTCCGAGGGATTTAGATCTTCCTTTAAAAAATTTAACCGAATAAAGCTGTCTATTCTTTTATCATTCATTCATCATCCCCTAAAGCCCATAAAAATTCCACTGCTAAACATAAACCTCCCCTATATATTGTCCCTTATATTATATTACTTCTATATTCTTGCATACCCGTCGATTCTCCATAAGAGTAACTTCAAAAACCTGACTCAACGGCATGGCTGTCACATATACAATAAATAGAAACGATATAGTTCGTATTCACATTAACAATTACGTTGTGTAACTGTGTCAGACGTCAAACTTAAATGAGGACGGGAACTTTTATCTTTCACTGCATGCCATTACCACTCGTCATTATTGAAGAAGTAGCGTTCCTGGACGTAGTATTTGTTTATTAATATTCTTCCAATTTTTATGTTCCGCATTTAAATTTGTATTATCTTATAATTACATTTCGTTTAAAAGAATTAAATTCCAGTTAAAACCTAATACCTGCGAAATATTGCAGCTTAATGCTGCTGTGTTTCGTATGGTGCGTGTAGAGAGAACCGGAGACCCTTTTTGTTGGAAACGAGGCATTCTATCTTAATCCTTACGGGTAACAACGCATCTACATTTTGATTCGTAATCGAGGATAGGTGTAGATGTCTATGAGCAGCAGCAATCACTTATCATCAGGTGGACTGTGTGCTCATTTGTTACCCTTATTCTATAAAAAAAACAGTTTTAAATCAAGAAACTTAAAACGAAATTATTATTCAATAGTCGAAATTTCATCCCGAAATTTAGGTATTACATTTTCGCCGCCGGAGTCGTCACATTTAATAGACAATTTCCCAAGCTAATAATTCTTAGAAATGCCCGAAGTGACACTCGTAATACTCATAACGGGGACGCAAATTACTTTGTTAGCTACTACGTTAAAAAGGCGCGAAACCGCCATTTATTTGACCGTTCGTATTGATATTTATTTTCACGTCGTTTTTTTAATGACAAAGGTAAAAAAAATCTTTTGTTGCTACTTTTAATTCAGAGCAAGTAATAGAAATGAATCATAAAACTGTATTTAATGCTAGCTGTCCCTGCAGATGTTCTTCAGGCATTTCCGGTAGGAGGCGCGATGAGTTTCGCCACAAATTATAAACTATAGAGGGCATAGATGAGACACCCCGACAATTTATAAGGTGGCTAAATGAGGAGTGATGAGTTATCCTTAATAATACGTATTATTAAAGATAACTCAAGAACTAATGGTCAGATCTTTATCAAATTTTGATGAGATCACACGAAAATGCCAGCTTTCAAATTAATAAATAAATAAGTAATAAAAAAAGAATCATCAAAATCGGTTCACCTAGAAAAAAGTTCTGAGGTAACCACAGAAATCTAAATAATAAGGCAATAGAAATGCCTTCTACTGTCTTAATATCAGGACGCACGTCGCTGGTTCGCAGATCTCACACATAGACAAACAATAAATACACAATTACGCCTACACATGTCTCTAGCATTCATGCAACAAAGGTTAAAGTATAAAGTATTTCGTTAAGGAATATTTTATAAAAATGCAATATCTCAGGAGGCGTAGCCACTCGGTCCAATAATTAACGTGTGCGAAAAACAAAGAATGACATTGCGCGTTCACTCTCACTTGGGCATAGTGTCTAGTTCTATTAGGCGTCGTTGATCGTCCAGAAGTCTCACACCAAGATATAAGTAATTAACTGAAAATGTCTCAATAATAGACGCCATTAGTCTTAGCTTTAGCTTTTAGACGCTTTATAATTAGAGAAAGGGGGATATAATAAAACTTTAAGAATAAGTATATCCATTTATCTTTAATATCCAGATCGTTTGGAAACCTGGAATAATAGCATTTTATGAAATAAGCAGATGTATAAATAAAATGAATACAACATTATACAAACAGCAAATCTAAATAAATTGCATATGTACGGGTGACATATTTATCATTTTTTATTAATTTTAAAGATCTGTAACTGACTTTCTGTTGTTTGTTGTTTTTCAGTAACCCGGCTTCTTAGAGATCGAATAATTAGTTTACTATCCTTACAATATAATTATTTATCCTTACAATATATTAAAATTGCATAAAAATTTATCAAGTAATTTAAAAGTACGAACAAACGGATAAGCTAATCTAAAATAAAATAAATAGAAGGAAAAAAATTAGAGAAGGTGTAAATAAATATTTAACTAAAAATCACATTTCATTCCCATTTCGGTAAAACTAGGTAAGCCAAATGTAATAAATTGTCGATATAAAATAGAAGTGTCACGTAACTGACTCGCGTTCAACTCCTGCGGCCGTGTTCTAGGAAATTTACGTACGCTACAATTTTGTTTATTGCCCATATTATAAATCCATCGCTGCTTTTAACTGTCGTACTCGTAGATATGGACTAGCTTAAGAATCAATGGATTTTGAAATGTGAAAACAATTACATTTTCGGAGACAATCGTAGTACTGGAGGTGAATAATTTTATTTAACTATATTTCATTAAAACACACATTATTTAAAACACTAAGCACTTATTCATGAAATGTTATCCCTTTATTAGAAAATTTGCGAGTTGTGGAAAAATTTGCACAGTCGGATATGCTTCAAAATATCATTTTTACGTCTCTGCGTCCATGACAAAACTAGTGACCAAAACAAACGCTGCTCGCGCGCTTATGGCCTACGAGTCACATGTGCGGCGACAAGGTCACGCGCGTTTACAACATCTATTGCGTTATTATTTAAATTTCTGTGGAGGTAACACACATGAAAAACATACAGTTGATTTGAGTTCCTCCTCCTCTTGTTTGAAGTTGGCTAAAAAGTATAATTAAACGCGATATAATCCGTAAAATTAGTTTAATTAGATATATAGCAAAGTTTCTTATATTATTGAGAGTAGACGTCGTAATCCCCCACTTATTACTAACTTATGACTTAATACACGCAATGATTTTAAAATCATCATTGACTATATTCCTACACTTATCGATCTGATTAATATTGAGATCGATATCATACAGCACTTTCGCCGCAATTTAACCCTTTGACACATACCATCAACACTTAACCCACATTTTATTATTTAAGTCGACTCTTCAAGTGATAGAGCCATGCATATATGAGTCGGTTCGACCGGGGCGGATACCTCGCTCTCACAGAATACTAGCATAAAATAGCAACATAATGCTGCTGTGTTCCGTATGGTGAGTGTAGAGAACCGGAGACCCTTTTACTGGAATCGAGGCATTCCATCTTAGTCCTCATAAGTGGCAACGCATTTGCATTTTGATTCTTAATCGAGGATTGATGTGGATGTCTACGGGCCACAGCATCCACTTACCAACAGGTGGACTGTGTGCTTATTTGTCACCAATGCTATAAAAATATTTTTTAAACGACAGATATATCGCTATGAAGACTCTAATATGACAATAAAACAAACTAAATAAAAAACTAAACAAAATACACCGAAGCGATAAAACTCCATTAAACCATCTCGTCACACTACAGAAGGAGAAGAAACCTTATTCTAACAATAGACTTAAAAGCATAAATAAGATGTAACATAATTAAATTTCCTCTTCGCATTAAATTACATTTTATTCGTACATGGCAATGATTGCGGTTGCGATGCGGGTGGGCTTTCCATATTGCAAATTTTTAAATATTTGCTGAGTTTTAAGCAAGTTGTACCAAAAATATGAATTTTATGTAACAATAGAAATTATAAATTTAATAATACTTAAACGTCTAAAAAGGTGGGAAATAAGATTAACAAATGTTAGACATATAATATTATTTGTTAATCTTATTTCCCACCTTTTTGAACGGACAGATGTCTGCAGCCATCACAGAGAACAAGAGATCTTCCTAATTTTCTACTTCCCTTACTTCACTTTTCCAACACACACATCGCTTGATTCAAAACGAAACATATGATATAAAATACACTTTATAAAGCAAGCGATAAAAGCTAACCCGTGAAGCTATCTCGTCACAGAATATCAACACGAAATAAAAACATGCGGTTATTATTGTTTATATTGTTTATTTAGCTGGTTGTTTCTTTACATTTTTTTCATATCGAAGGAATAAAAAACAATCAAATATAATTATTAAAAATGCTTTACAAATAGCACGTCTTTTATACAAAAGAAGGTATCAAAATAAAAGAGATGAACAAAATAGCGTGGTGCCAGAAATTTATTTGAAACTTTTAATTAATGTCCTAGACACTCAGTTACTTTTCTTTTTACTTTACCTCATCACAACATCTCCGCCCGCGTTTCAAGCACAATAATTAAAACGAGGTTTATTTTTAAAGTAAATTATTATTTAAAATGCAAAGGAATTTACTGCACTTATCTAATTAATGTAAATATAATTTTTCCATTTCAAATTGTCTTTGAAATATACTCGTTAATATCATACTTTTTATTCGATATTTATTTACTGTGTGATATTTCGTTATTACTATTTTCGTAAGTTGTAAGTTTTTATTAGTTCATTTTCAACATTATTATTTTATATTTTTGTCATATAGTAGACATTAGGAACAGGCGGTACTGGTATCTGCTCATTTTTTCTTCGGTCATGAATTCGGATAGTTGTAATTTTGCCAGTGTCAAGTATAAAAAATTATCCTTTATATGAATTTATTTAAAAGCTTCTTCAAAATATGTTGCTGTGATTTTAGGACATTTTGACGACAACTAAAGACTGGTGAAAATAGAAAACAATTCCAGGATCCCTCCTCTAGGTCGAAATTCAAATCTAAAAAACTTGTTTTTTGCATAAAATAGAGTATTTATTAAGTAAATAGTCTTAATTTATTATTAATAAATCATATCAAGTTGAAACTGGGGCGATTCACTATTAATTAATAAAATCACTCTTCTTTTACGAGTCAAAATCTACTTAAAACCTTTATTTCAATATCAATTCAGCAACTACCAATACACCAGCTGTCAAGTATGTGTTAAAACTCACCTGCTCAATGATGACAAATTTATTAATTGATGAATATATTATTAAGGGTTTTTGTTAATATAGTTGATGTATCACATTACGAAGTACTGGTAAAATTTTGATGAAAGCTTAACCCAACAGACAGTTAATAACGATAGTATCTCAAGGCGTCTTAGCGATAAAATCACTTAAGATTTTGTCGTTATCAAAGCATCATTTATCTTTTACCTACCAAAATCCGTTTCAAGCCATTATTTTAATTAAAATATAAGAAAATCAATTCGTCAGCAATCGAAATACAGCCAAAATACTTACAAATTGATTGGGATATCATTTTTCAAATCCGACAATTATTTTAAAATGCGTGAATAGGTAAATTATTACTCTCTTTTTGAGCTCTGCCGCAGACGCGTGAACGTATAACTTTTTTTTTAAAGGTGAAGGGGCAAACGAGCATTAGACCCACCTGATGGTGACTACCGCCAGCCATGAACAACTGCAACACAACGGAAATTGCAGATGCGTTGCCGGCCTTCTAAAAAAGAGTAGGCTCTTTTCTTGAAGGTGCCTAAGTCGTATCGGTTCGGCAAATTCGCTGGTGATAATCGATTCCACATGGAAGTTGTGCGAGGAAGAAAGTTTCTTGTAAATCGCACAGCGGTGGACCGTCAATCATCCAGATGGTATGGAGGTATCGAGAGTTATGTCGCGATGTGCGATGGTGAAATTGAGTAGCTGGAATTAGTCCGAAAAATTCTTCAGAGCACTCCCCGTGGTAGATACGGTAAAATACACAAAGAGATGCAACAACTCTTCTTAGTACCAGTGAGTCAAACTGATTAGAAAGGGCTCAGTCACCGACGAACCGCTTCGCGCTGGAAGTCATCAAATGGAAGGAGCTGGCAATGGGAAGCCTGAGCCCGGAGATGGGAACAGTATTCCATTTGAGGCCGAACCTGCACCGTGTAACGTTCCAGGCGGTGTGCCGGCATAAAATACTGTCCCGCTCTGCTAAGCACGCCAAGCTTTTTAGAATCCAAGTGACCACAAAACTGCACGTCACTCGATATATTCGACGCTGAGGAGTTCGATAATTGCTGCGGCACCGTGGGGAATAATCTTAAAACTGAGGATACGACAAAAGGGTTCTTTCTTGCGCTAAACACGCAAACTTGTGTCCTCTGGGGATTGAACTGACCTAGATTTATTCGCCCCCAGTCCAAAACTTTGTTTAACAGTGTCTCGACTTCAGACGCAAGTTTGTTCCGGTACTCGTCGACATTTTTCCGTTAATGGACTTGTAATCGGAGCATGCATCGTCTACTACGACTTCAATAATCCGATCGTCAAGTAAGCTGGTGATCCGAATAAAAACCCATAGGAAGAAAGCTTCAAAAGAAGCGCTTTGTACCACACCGTTCGCTATAAACCAACGGCCAACGGCAAGGGGGAGGCCTCTTGGACTCTACTGCATTTAACCATTGATGAGTCAGGTAACCCAGAAGATCACCAGCCGAGTGACCACGACGGAAACAGTACTGGCGGTCACTAATCAGCTGGTGATTCTGAAGGTACCTCATTTGCTGGCAGTTAATTCTTGTTTCCACAATTTTGAAGAACAAGGAGGTGACAGCAATATGCCTGTAGTTGGACGGATCTGAAAGGTCGCCATTTTTAGCAAGTTTAGGACTACGCCTAGGGAGTAGCAGTAATGAAAAGGACGCGTTAAAACCGATGCCAACTCTGGAGCACACGTCTTCAGCACAATATGTGGAACTCCATCTGGACCACTCAACTTTTGATGTTGAGAGAGAGAAATGCTTTGCGCACCGAGCACATATTGCATGGAGCACTCACGTCGCGGGATAGTGTGTTCTTCCAGCTATCGAGAGTGGAGTTAGATACAAAGAGAAAGCCTGGCTTTTTCTTTTGCGGATGATCCAGTAGTCTTCCTACCTATGCAGAGATGGCACGAGTTCCTTTAGACAGCGTTGGCAAGAAACCAGAATGCATGTGTTCCCGAAGGAATTCGAACTAGTTTCTTACTAACTCTGCCGATGTACTAGGACTTTGTCTTGGCAATGGCACTTTTGAAGAACCCGGAGAGAAATATATACTTCTTTATAAGAACCCTGGTGTTTTCATCTTGAGACGTTGATTCATCAGCCCAGGCTCGTAGCACTCCTGCTTATAGTGTGACTCTTACAGGACTGACAAAACCTACTAGGCACCTAACACCTAATATATATATAGGCACCTAAATTATTCTATTCCCTGAAGTATCACATCAGCGACAGAATCGGCAATAACGTTGGGATCATTAGGCGGGAAAGACGAACCCGCCCTCAAACACCAAATTAATGTTCAAATTTACATTAAAAGAAAAATTTATGTATAAAATATAAATAATATAACAAAAATAAAAATAATAACGGCGTACCTGGCAACTGGACACATCAACAGAATCTAGGGATACCGTAATACTAAATAATTTACGACTTTATAGTTTAAAATCTTTTTGATTTCTATAAAAAGTTTATAAACAGATTAGAACCTCTTTATTCTAGTTTCAATATTTAAAAATATTTTTATTTAAAACAAAAACTTATGAAATGTTTTTTTAATTTTTTTTTTTAAAAAGACCTTAATAAAATAACCTAAATAAAATAACCTATCATTCTTCCATTTACTACATCAGAAAATTCTCCATAGATTTGTAGATATTCGATGAAATATAAATTATCCCCAGATTCTGTTGATGTGTTTGTAATATAGCAAATAGCAATATGTTTATAATATGGCAATCTACGGAGAGGCCTATGTTCAGAGGTAGATTGATGGGATGATGTGATTGGATTGATTATATAATAAAAGATACAATAGTCTTCTTTTATGTCAGCCCAAAACAGTCCACTACTTGAAATGTGCTTCATCCATCATAGAAAGGACCAGTTGTATTCCTCGACTTCGCCCGCATGTACTTTAGGCTTTTTACGTAGAACCCTTATTCTTTTTCTAAAATAAAAGTTACTACTACAGAGCCTCAGTTACTCCTTATAACATCACCTATCTGCCAGTAAAAGTCCCGTCAAAATTGGTCCAACGGTTTCGGATTAGCCGGAACAAACAAACAGCGCAATGCATTTGCAAAATGCATATTTACTTTCATATGCATTTAGTAAAAAGTTGTTATTTTGACATTACAAACAGACACTTCAATTTTATTTATTTTCGTGGATTTGCCGTTATCGCCACTCGACGATAACGGCACACACTGCGTTGTCACCCCTGAGGTCTAAGATGGAATGCCTCGTTTCTAGTAAAATCCGGATCTCTACACTCACCATACGAAACAAAGCAGTATTGAGCTACTATTTTACGCTGGTATTCTGTGAGAGCGTGGTCCTTCACCGGTTGAGCGACCCATTCGTGCTACAACCATGATATAGCTGCAGCATGGTTCTGCCACGTATGACGCAGTAGTCGCATTGCGGGTTACAAACCTTTAGTTTTGACTAAGCGATTTTAAAATTCGTTTAAACTGACCAGCTCTTTCATTCCGACCGCATTGGATACTGTATTATAAAGTTGTGTGTCAAAGTAACCAAGGAATCATCATAAGATTAATAAAGACTTCTTCCTTCATCTTTGTCTCCGTCATTTTGTGAATAAACTGCCTGATTAGGATTTTTCAGGTTGAAAATGACGATTTAGTATTAAAGACCCCCTCCTCTGAGAAATAAAATGAGTACGGAAAGCTTCAAAGCTAAATATAAATCAGCCTTGCTGAAGCGGCAAATTACTGCAGAAAATTTGAAACATGCCTACTGGAAATACATAAACTTAAGACACACACACACACACACCCACACACACACACACACACACACACACACACACACACACACACACACGTACGCATGAATACAAGAATTATTAATAAATGATTACGAAATTTTACAACCATACAATGATAAATTCCAATAATACATGAGTAAATGATGGAGGTGATTAGGGAAATCGAAATTCTCACAACACCCATGTAACATCTCAGGGATGAAGGAGGGCCTGAAAACCAGCGCTTCATGGGATCTTAGTTCCATATAAGCAAACGCTGAGTCACTTTCGTTTGCCTAAATTTAATTAAGGTTAAGTATTTAGTTTATATGTAGACATATTTTTAAATGTGGCAATAAAGTTATAGTTATTTATTTATTTAAAAAAGACAAGGAGATCCCACTAGTCCACTATATGTATCTGCATAAATTTAGCTCCGAATCAATTCGACCCACGAGTATGCGCTCAGCAAACATACGAACATAATCAATATATGTAGAATACCTGCGATGAACAAACCGTTTCTTTCTCGTTGTAAAATCGACGGCCAATGAATCACACGTTCACGTGAATCCTCAACTGTATTTATAGCTAAAAGCTTCCGCTAACCTCTATCGGCGAAAATAAATAACCAAGTGCAACTATTTAATAATACAAGAAGCGAAGGAGCCACAGGAATGTAGCACTAATTGTTCTTTCCTGAAACTGCGTTGGTGTAGATTCCTTATAAGTATCTAAGTATCTATTTAGTACTACCAGTATATACATATACTTTAACGTATATTATGGATAGTAGTAATTTCAATAACATTTCGCCCATAAGGGATATCATTTTTATTACAGACTAGCGACCTGCCCTGGCTTGATATCTGGATTCTACAACAGCGCCACTTACCGGATACAACTATGCTTATAACCTTCGCGGAAATGCAAGCAATAAGTCGAAATTTTTTATCGCAATCTGATGAATAATACGGCAGCGCATAAAATACAAACTAACAAATATAGACTTTAAACCGACTTCAAAAAGGGAAGAGGTTCACACCGTAGGTTTCATTATCCATTACAGCCTACAAAAACCCACTAATGAACATAGGCAAGTGCGTTGGCAACCGCAGCTATTTATTGTTTATTGTTGTTATCAGGAAAATATTGCTCCCCGTCTCCTGTTTCAGTTTCCCTCCGTCGCTTCTTACGACACCCACGGGATGATATGGGGTAGTGGATATTCCCGTTCCCGTAGGTTAATGTGGGACAAGTAATGCAAATGTACATGTGTTTTTTTTAAAGCTGGAGGAATGGTATTTTGCCTTTCGGTATAAGTTTGTTTTTAATTTCTGGCGGCATATGTGAGAAAAAAATTGTGAACAATAATTCTTCAGAGTACACCCCCGGGGAAATTGCGATAAAATACGCAAAGAGATGCAACATCTCTTCGTGGTGCCAGTGAGTCAAACCGATCAGAAAGACCTTGTTCGCCGACGATTTGAACGGCTCTGCGCTGGATGTGATCAAATGGAAGGCGCTGGCACTGGGGAGCTCCAGCCCAGAGATGGGAACAGTATTCCATGTGCGCCCTAACGAATTAAAATAAAATAAAAAAACCTACACAGAGTACAACCTTGTTTGTATTTTTTAAATATAATATATAATTCTGATTCATAAAAGAAATAAATAAATTCACAATAATACGAGTATACTATTCCAATTCATAAAGTAGAAGAAATCAACTTTAGAGCGGGCAACGTAAGCGGAAAACAAATATGCTGATCCTTTCCAAGCCAACAAATTGCATTCGTTGCAAAGTATATTCGCGAACGTTTATTACGTCTTGAAAGGAGACTTTCTGATGGTACGTATACATATATAAAACTGAAAACATGTACGGAGAAAAATATTATGCAAAATATATTGACGTATTTTATTGAATAAAGCTACTCTTCTGAATTGTATCGCGTTTTATTTAATTTGTTTTTCACTCTCGACTATTCGAGTGGTTTGTGTGCTACACACAGGGTCACAGAACTGAGAAGGGACATATTTTCATATTATAATATGCATTTTATTTTTAAAACGAATGCACTCGAGTATCGATGAATAGAATACGCTTTGTGAGAATCTAGTGAGGAAGTACTACGTTTAGTGTTTAACTATAATAGACTGTATTAAGATAATATAGCATTTTAAGTCAGAATAAACTTGTCCAATATATACATAGCATTAGTTAGTAAGTTATTATTTATATTGACTTGTTCTATTAGTAATTTTATTATCTATTCAACTTTATCATCACTGAAATCCGTCACAAGTCCATTGCTAAATATTGGCTTCTCCTTCCTCCGTCCTCAGTCCTTTTTATCATCTTTTAAATACAAATTGCACGGTAATGTATTACTTGTTGCCCATAAATCACATTCAATTTGGGATAATTTCAAATAAAAGTAGAAGTCTTATTTAGTCGTATTTTCTAAAACTGCAATAGAGGTAGGTATATCATTTATATATTTGAACTTAATTTTAAAATTTGGCTACTCTTTGAGTGTACGTGTAATAGTAGTAGTTAGTGCTTGTGATCGTTTTCAGCACTTTTTTAAGATTAACAATAAAGCATTATTAATATAATTATAATTTTGTCATTATATCAAAATTTCTTTTTATTTATGAGGAGGCAAATGACTGTGCGCTTTACCTGATGGTATGCCTTCACAATGTAGCTGTATTACAACTAGGTACTAGGACCCAGGAGATCATCTATATAAATGTCACCTACCTATTTCTTATTGCCAAATATTTAAGCGACAGTAGCCTAATGGCAGGGCGCGGACCGCGAACTCGAAATGTCGTGGGTTCGAATCCGCTATTCGACTACTGGCGTGAACCACTCGTAACACAAGCAATTTAAGCTTACCACAAGTGGATAAGGGGAATATCAGTAATGTTTATAGCATTGTTAACATTCTTTAAAAAAACAAATGATAGTGCTAAAATTGCTGTGTACTGGTGTGAAAGGCATTGAGACATTCCACCTTATTCTCGGAGGTGACATCGCGTCTGAAACCTTCTTTATTTGAAGTTGTTTACAGGTCTCCTCAGGCTACAGTAACTATTTACCATCAGGTGGACTGATGGTCATTTAAATTGTATACAAAAAGATATCTACGAATATATGCCACAATACCCTCTCCCTAACAGGAAGAATGTATGCTCTTATGTTTCGTTCTTGTATAAAAAGTTTGACGTTAACAAAACGTACTCCCGGATTTTTCTAATCTA
This sequence comes from Parnassius smintheus behrii, assembly GCA_036936625.1. Classification (NCBI taxonomy): domain Eukaryota; kingdom Metazoa; phylum Arthropoda; class Insecta; order Lepidoptera; family Papilionidae; genus Parnassius; species Parnassius smintheus. The sequence continues at coordinate 40,916,407 of JAUPFT010000015.1, forward strand.
TAATAAAACACGCGACGCACGCCATGCCTCACGGAGGATATTTTTATTATTCAGTATGACTCCGACACATTTATCACGCATGTATAAGTAATATTGTTCAGGATTACTTTGGATTTTCTTTATGTTCCTGTTTTACGCGGAACACGAGATTCTTGTAAACTTTTCATGTTTAAAACTGTCGGATTTAGTTTCACATTCGATCAGTCAAGCATCAGCCTGCAAAAAGTTAATAAATCAAAAGTTATAGTGCCAAGGCGGTGTAGGTGATTTCGCGAAAGGCAACGGATAATACATGAAAGACCTTAAGACCTGTAGACCTTGAGCTAGTCCAACAACGATTTTATCTAATCCTACCTCCAAGGCAACAGGCCCATGTACAGGAACACTCAAATGAACACGTACAAAACAAAAAAGTTGAAACAATTTAGCAGTATATACTTTAATGTTTCTTCATACCTATCAATATCCACTGCTGATCATAGACCTCATCTACTTTGCCTCATAGAGGGGCGTTTGCCATAGGCAAAGTAGCTACGCTTTGCGGGTGGGTTGGCAAGCGCAGTTTTCTTTTAGCTTTGAACTTTTGTCTGGATAATACTGCTGCTCATTTCCTGTTTCAATTTCCTTACATCCCCTATTACGAGGTCAATGGGATGATTTTGGGTAGTGGGTTTTAATGCAGTTGATAGTATTTTTTCAAACTGTCCCCTAAAAGATTGTCATCGCAAAACGAAATGCGTCGCATTTTCTTTTATATGTATATATATATATATATATATATGTATATATATATATGTGTGTGTGTGTATGTACAACGTCTTTTTATAGAATGTGTTAACAAACGGGCACACAGTCCACCCGATGGTAAGAGGATGATGTGACCCATAGACATCTACTTAAATCTTTGATTAAGAATCAAAATGCAGATGAATTGCCACCCCTGAGTTTTAAGATGATTATAAACTTTACTATGCTTTGTAAAGCGTTAGAAACTCACCTTTTTTCACAGTCTTTATAATCACCTCACTGCTGAATACGGGCCTCTCCCAAGAAATGCCACAGAACACGGTCCTGGGCCATCTGAAACCATTTCCTGGATAATTTACCAGTTAGTCACTCCATTTAGTGCCCGCAGGGATTCCTTTTGCAGGTAATAAGGCTCTGGCTCATAACTTATCGGTTGGATGTGGAACATCCGTTCTCCAAGTTACACGACCGGCTTATTTCCGTTTAAGTTTATCGATCTGTTGAAATATGATATACTATATTACGATATTACCCTTGTTCCAATGCAGAAATCTTCATTGAATATTCTATCATTTACGTGGTAGAGCCATGCTGGAGCTATATTAGTTGTTTAGTTGTACCACGAATGGGTCGACTCGTCCGTGGAAGGACCACGCTCTCACAGAATACCAGCGTAAAATAGCAGCTCAACGCTGCTGTGTTTCGTATGGTGAGCGAAGAAAACTGGATACCCGTTTTACTGAAAACGCATTCAGCATTCGGCGTTGTAGCAATGGCAATGGCAGCTTAACCTCACGAGTGGCAGCGCATCTCCGTTTTGATTTCTAATCTAGGATAGATGTGAGGAGTTGAACAGGAGATTTTATCTATGGACCACAGCAACCACATCCACTTACCATCGGGTAGACTGCATGCTCGTTTGTCACCCTTATCCTATAAAAATATCTCATTTTTAAACAGAAGGTTTTTCATATAAAGAAACTTTCTTTTTAACTTTATTACGAACATCTGTTCTATACGTATTACCTATAATTTTACAGACTAAACTATAAATATGCGTGATTTAAATTCACTTTATGTTACGAAATTACATAATAAATTCGAAGAAATTATGGAAATGCTTTCTGTAACGGCTAGCATCGATACTTGAATTTCCCAGAGGCAACATTCTCCACAAATCATAGCGTTTTGATTCAATTTCCGTAAGCGCGATACATGTATCTATTCTGTCTCGTACTTTTTCGTGTAATGAACGCTAGAAACAAATTTTATCCAACGTATAAACTAGCTATGCATACATTTTTTATACGAAAGTTTATCATAAATTGAAGATACATACGTAATTACACAATCTATAAGCTACATGCATTATCTATCAATATAATAAAATAACTTAGTAGAGGTGTAAGAATATCTACTTCTCGTGCTGAGGTTGTTGAAAGAGGCGGCATAGGTAAAATGGAACGGGAGGCAGCAGCACCTTCCTTTCTTATAAAATAGGGTTACAAACGAGCACACAGTCCACCTGATGGTAAGTGGATGCTGTGGTCCATAGACATTTAGATTCATCCTCGATTAAGAATCAAAATGAAAATGCGTGGTCACCCGTGTGGACTAAGATGAAATGCCTCGTGTCCAGTAAAAAAGGTCTCCGATTCTCTACACTCACCATACGAAACACAGCAGCATTGAGCTTCTATTTTACGTTGGTGGTTGGTTGAATTTCATGATTCTAGGTCATAGTGAATTATCATCTAGAATTAAGTAATACAGATCTTGATGAGTGAGTATGCGGGTAGTTTTATAAGTGGTCGAGCCACGCTTACTTCCATATTTTGGTTATAGCACGAATAGATCGGCTCGAACTGAGCGTGATCCTACCACGTTCTTACACTATACCAGCGTAAAATAGTAGCTTAATGATGCTGTGTTTCGTATGGTGAGTGTAAAGAACTGGAGACCCTTTTTACTGGAAACGAGTCGTTTTATCTAGTCCTTAGGGGTGACACAACGCGTCTGCATTTTAATTATTAATCAAGGTTAAATGAAGATGTTTATAGGCCACAGCATCCATTTACTATCAGGTGAACAGTGTGCTCGTTCGTTTCACCTGTTCTGTGAAAAAAAGTATCACGATATGTGACTTAAAGCCATCTTATAACTGATCTGACTAAAAAGCTTGATTATTCCACATCTAAGGGATCGTTGACCTTAGTATTTGATATTACTTAAACTGCCTAAACCCATTCATTAAAAAAATCATGTTAGACAGTAATACTCAGAGATAAACAGATGTAATCCATATATGATTAATACGTGAAGTGAAAACTATCTATCCATTTTAAGCAATGTAAGATTTGGCGTAGTTAAAATTTATATGAACAGGGAGTGCAGAAAACTCGATCATAAAAATTTTACATAGGCCTCCCCCATAAACTACTAGAAGCAGTTTTTTACCAAAGTTCCGACGCTTGACAAGCAGTTTGGCAATTGTAGTTTTTTTATTACTTAACGTTGTTATCCGATCAAATATTAACAAATCTGAAATGACGTCAGATACACTACAGTCTATTTCCATTTTTATTTACTTCCGTCACCCCTTACGACATCCGTGGATGATATGGAGTAAAGAATTTTCTTAGGCCGCCACTACACGGCACTTTTAAAACTAGTTTCATACAATGTAAATATAAGATAAATATAAGAAAATATATAAATAAAATAAATCACTATAACTAAAAATATAATCACTTAGTTTCAAAGTAATATTCTTAAAAGCAAACTAATAAGTCTTTTCCTTAAGCCTCGTTATGAAGACTAAATTTCCCGAGGGCCACATTCCCCAGTTCTCTACAAATCATAGCGCTTCCGGCTTCAATTTTCAGGCGCCGGTAAACACGAAGCTTACCTAGCTCCGGATCTAAGATTAATAGATATTGTAGTATATTTTTGTAAATATTATATTATATTTCGTTATTCTGTCTAAATTTTTTAGCTGAATTTCATATATAATAAATTATTATTAAGTTAAACTATCTACTTATATTTAATTAATATTTTCATATATATTTCCATATTAAATGTGATAATTAATTGACCATAACTACTCTATCGTCCCATGGGTTTAGTAAGAGGCAACTGAGGGAAACAAACTAGGAAATGGGCTGCGGTTTGTTTCTGATAACAACTGCGAGTAGGAAATAAAAACTGCATTTGCCAATATCCTATCATATTCCCATAAATTGCCCTTAAGAGTCAATCTACGGGGAGACCTATGTTCAGCTGCAGACTTTGAATAATGATATTTAGTTCAGGTTTTAGAGCTACATCTTAGAAATGAGAAGAGGTTTGAGCCCAGCTGTGGGGCGTATAAAGGCTTTAACTTTGAATTACAACTTTTAAACTAGTTCATGTTAGTCGTCACAACAGTCAATGCTTTTCCAAAAATGCGCTAGTTGGCAAACATGGCTGAATATTTCTCCTTACTCACCATATTGAGTTGTGGGATTGGTGAACGCAGTGATAACCAGTCTGTGAAGTATGGCCTCAGCATTTTTGGGATCGACATTCCTTCGTCAGTAGATCGCTACAGCTACGTACATCAAGAGCAGAGAGAGCGAAATAATCGAAGGTGGAATTTGGGGAAAGTTTTTTATTTTTTTTTTTCTAAACTGATGTAACTAACGCACTAACAACTCAACTGATGGAAAGTGGCTAATGCAGTCCATGGTCAACTCCAGCCGACTACAAACTAAGAAAGCTACAGATACGTTGCCGTTACCGCTGAGGGCTAAGATGGTATGCTTCACGATCTGTAATTATACTGGCTCTGTATACTCTTCAGATAGACTCAGGTAACAGAGTAGTATTTACACAAACGGACTCTTCCTTACTACACTATAAATTTTTATGCCCACCGATAGATGGCAGTATATTATATCTTTTGCCTAAGACAAAATACCCAGATCGGCGACATGCGGCAGCGCCAAAGATGCAAGACGTGCTGCGATCCTCACCATAACGGGAGTGACCCACGTCCTACTTTATCAGACTGAAGAAGTAGAAAAAGAAGTACGTCGATTTGAACAGTATTTTGTTTGTTCGTAAATATATTATTGAAAAAAAAGTCTTGAACTTTAATCAATCCGTTTGGTGAGTCAAACTTAGATCAAGAAGTCATGAAGGACCATTAAATCCAACTCACCTGGGCTGCGTTCAGGAAATTAGGACAGATCTTTTTGTCAGATCCTCAGAATATTAAGGCGAAACTGCATATTATCCATAATATCAGATGTACTGTGTGCTAGTTTTGGACTTTATTTGACATAAAAACTACATACCTATTTTAAATATACGTATTCCTATAGCCGCATTGTTATTAAAACACATACAAATAAAAACCAACAATGCCTATTATTAATTTTATATTTGTAGTGTTAATTGCTAAGTCTCAATTATTTTATTTACTCAGCGAGTACCCGCATTGAAAGCAACTCGAAATTCCTTTTCTTATATAACGTAATACCCTCTTTGGGCGCTGCAGTTTGACTGCAATTTGCTATTTGTTGGTAAAGGATTTGACATTTTTTTTTCTATTTGGTTTTCGTAACAAATTCTATTTCTATATATTCGTGCACTAAATCTGAGGAAGAACGGCTAAAGCAACGCCATTTTGAAATCATGGAACTATAATAATAATAAACTAGATTATTATATATTTAACTATGAAATAAACAAATCTCTCATAATGGAACTAAAACGTGAATAATATATAAAATACCATACGCAGTAAGTTATTTTTGGATGAACCACTCATATGAAATAATCGCATGAAATTCAATAAGTTTCCGGTCCCGACTTTTGCCGAACTTAATTGTAGAAAACGCATTGAATTCTCAACAAATGACACGGGTTATCTATGAATCGAAATGTTTCTATTTGAAGCATAAAATTACGAGGAAAAAAGAAAAATTTATAGCCTATATAGGCCTCCTCGTTTTGAGAGGAGTTTAGGCTAGAAGTCCGCTGCGCTGTTCGAATACGTATTAGCGGGCCACCATGTTTTCATAAAAATGAAAACTAAGCTTAATTAATCGACTTCAATAAGGAGGAAACACTCAATTCGGCTATGTTTTTTATGTGTGTTACCTTAGAACTTTTTTCTTGGTGAACCGATTTTGATGATTTTTTTATTGGAAAGCTGGTGCTTTTCTTGTGGTCCCATATAAATTTGACCAAGATATGGCCACTAGTTCTGAGTTATCCTCAATAATGCGTATATAAGTAACTTTTAATACATTGATGATGTTCTCATTTTATTTATATATTAAGTCGGTTGTACAAATTTTTTAATTTTACCTCTTGTTTTATCCTTTATTTCAAATACAGAATTTTCAAAAAAAAACTTTCGTAAAAAAAAAACACTTTTGGATATGTGATTGGCATCTCTGATAGGATTTACTGTACATGTTGCGCTGTGTAGGTGGTTTGACTTTCACGTTTGAAACTCATCTGTGTGTCTTCTCTCTTTTAGGGTTCCGTAGTCAACTAGGAACCCTTATAGTTTCGCCATGTCTGTCTGTCCGTCTGTCCGTCCTCGCTTAATCTCTGTGACCGTTAGCACTAGAAAGCTGAAATTTGGTACCAATATGTGTATCAATCACGCTGACAAAGTGGTAAAATAAAAATTGGAAAAAATGTTTTATTAGGGTAGCCCCCCTATATGTAAAGTGGGAAGTGATTTTTTTAATGTCAACCCTAACGTGTGATATATTGTTGGAAAGGTATTTAAAAATGAATAGTGGTTTACTAAAATCATTTGTTGATAATGTCAATAATTTTGGAAATAATCGCTCCAGAAGTAAAAAACAATGTGTCCCCCACCCCTCTAACTTTTGAACCATAAGTTTAGAAAATATGAAAAAAATCTGAAAAGTAGAACTTTACAAGGACTTTCTAGGAAAATCATTTTGAACTTGGATGAAAACAACAGTACCCAATACCGGGAGCAGTTGCAGGAGCGCGGAGCGCTGCTGGAGTGCGAACATAATTGATACCCACCTTTAAACTCATTAGTGGGAACACTTATTGTGACGGACGGGAAACTACGGAACCCTACACTGAACGTGGCCCGATACGCTCTTGGCCGGTTTTTTTGTTGTGGTCTATAAGGCTCAACACAAGAACTACAGCACACTTGTAGTCAAACAAAATAAACCTTTCAAAATTATATTTTGATACACACAGCTTTTAGAAATATGTTATTTTATATTTAATATAAAAGTTTTGTACTGAAAGTTTAACTAAATAGATTCTAAACTACTTTCGTTATTATACCAACTAATTGCTGTATAGTGTATTAGAATATCGATATTGGTAGAACTTGTTTATCGTGGACGCCACAGAACTTATGAAAACTAAAACTTCAGATAGTTGTTACTGCATGAACTGTATACTACCATCTACCAAAGACCACATGTTCTTGTATCAATTATCATAAACCTCTTACGTCACCCTGAAAAACTTTGTAATAACATCTCAATCTAAAATTACTTACAGCAATCAGTTACCAATATTTGGAAAGTTAGGGAACTTGTGCAAGATAAACCATTCTCTTAAGATATTATGAAAATGTTGCTCTTAGGAAATTTAACTCTCATTACGTGGCTACTGCAAGAAGTTTTAATTTATTACATAGCACTTAAATAGTGTTTATTTTATCGTGTTTTCTTTCTTACCGAAGTTTAAAAAAAGTATGCAAAATAATACTTCACTCCACCTGTTATACTGTAGCACCCCGTGGATATCGTAAGAGGAGTCAGAGGGAAACAAAATAAGCAGCAGCGTCTTCCTAATAACGACAAAAACTATAAAACTGCGGTTGCCAACCAGCTTGCCAAGCGTGGCAACTATGGCAAATATCCTCCCTCTGAGACTATCTATGTAGAAGGCCTATGTTTAGCAGTGCGCTTTGATAGGCTTAAACGATAGTGGTAATTATTATAAAAACATAAAGAAGTTAATTATAATATCACAAAGGTATGATGAAAATAACTGTATCTACGTACACGGATGTTACAATGAAAATGGAATTCGAAGCGAAGAATTATCGAGCGGAAGTTCGTTAAAATATCATACCGGTGACAAGCCATCCACTATGTAAAGCTGGTGAAGATTAAGGTACATTTAAATAAAATTCAGATACGTGTATTTACTTAAATGATATCTCTTACTACAGTAATTCGTAAACAAATTTAGAATATAGATTGATTAATTAAGTAACAAAAAATCTAAAGTAACGAATAAAACAACATTGTAACAATTTCACATTCATAATATTTTTGGTGAATTATTTTATTAGACTTCTATCTTCGAAATTGTTAACTTGTGATTAAGTTATAAATGTTTAAGATATCGTCTCAGAGCAACCAAAAAAAATATAAGGAGAGCTGTGTACATTTTATTTGACGCCGACACTATGCTCAACCTGACACGCATAGATCATTATCTTTCTTTGACTGATCGTAAGGGTAGATTACTGGACGCACACATATGTACCTTAAACCGTGTTGTTGATTGGTGGACAAGAGTATCTTGTATCATAGTGTGTCGTAGTAAGTAAGCAAAAGTTCCCAAAAAAGCAAGCCACAAAGGTGAAAACAAGCAAAAGAAGACACTGGCATGACAAGACGTGTATTGCCATGGCAAAAGTATCTTGTATCATAGTGTATTTTAGACATGTGTGATTCATTCATTTCTAGTGACCCGATAATTCAAGTATTGATTTGTCTCACGAACCAGATCATTCGGTTCAATCATTAAAATCGATCATTACGTGTTTCAGTGTTCTGTGATCTGTGAAACCCGCTGGATGATGTCCGTCGTCGGAATATACTCTTTGGTCGTAGGTTCTGTCAATCGTTTGATCCGGAATGCTCACTATAGGCATATGTCTAGTGTATCATAGTAAGTATAAACAAAAGTTAAAAAGCGAGCCACAAAGGCGATAAACAAACAAAATAAGACATCAGGTCCATATAACGACACTAATTAAATTGATCGCTTATTTTCCCATAAAACTAAAATTTTTATTAAATAAACCGTAAAATCATTTCATAGTAACTTATTCCTTAACAAATGACCGATCCAATCAAGATAGCGGACGTATCTACTTCATTATAGTATCATCCCGGCTAGAGGGAAGTCATTTAACGTTATGTGCTAAAATGATACCGCTCGGCAGTTAAGGCTTAAGCGGTAGCCAGCTAACTATAAAATAAAGTAAGTGATATTGGAATGCTTCCAGTTTAAATTTAAATAAGGATTCAAATTCGTATAAAGTGAACTCCTAAGTGATTTAGAAGGACAATTCTTTAATTAACCAACTTCAAAAGAAGGAGATTTTGAATTCAACTTAAAGATTTTAGTATATATTTTACGTGGTAACGTTAATTGTAAACCAATTTTAATAATTATTTCCGCTCACGGATGACATTTTCAGAGGAGAATCTAGAGGTGTATCACTAATAAAAATAAAAATACTTAGAGTAACTTACCTTTGTTTAAACCATATGACAGACAGTTTTCTAAAGTTTCTATAATGCCAAACTTCTTCATAGAAAAGTAGTCTCTAAATAAGTATTTGTGTGTTACCTGGTCCTTCACTGCTGGCGGTATGAGGACGCTCAAAGTCGCTCAGCGAGCTATGGAGAGGGCTATTCTCGGGGTGATAAACTTAGAAATGAGTATATCCGCAGAGATATTAGTAAGCTGAAGTGGCAATGGGCCGACCATATAGCTCGAAGAACTGACAACCGTATGGGAAAAAAAGGTTCTCGAGTGGCAGCCTCGTACCGGTAGGCGAAATGTAGGGCAACCCCCCACTATATGGAGTGACAACCTGGTAAGACATGCAGGAAATCGATGGTTGCAGGTGGCTTAGGACCGTGGCTTGTGGCATACCTTGGGGGAGGCCTATGTTCAGCAGTGGGCTTCTGTAATGATGATGATGATGAAGATGGGTCGCCTTGGTCAGATCCGACCGTGTGCCCATTGAAAGGTTAAATATGAAATAATTAATTTAAGAGCACCACTTCTTACACCGTAGTGTTGAAGTTTGACCGAATTGATGAATGACCTGATTTTTGCCTATATCAATCAACGTCATGAAGAGAAATAAAAATACAGGCGTTTTCAACAGTGTAAGGCTGGTTTTATCGTTACGCGTGCGCGCACGTTCAGATATGTATTGGGTTTGTAGTTGCGTTTCAAAGTCGCGCGCTTGATCAGCGACGTTCGGTAAACGCGCGTTGTTCACCGTCGCTGCCGAAGCGCGCACGTTTTAGTGTGACGCCGTTGAGACGCGCCGTTAGGTACTGTGGTGTACAAAATTACATCGATACGAGACGAGTAATTGAGGAAGTGCGATTAAGAAGATGTTTATGGGACACAAAATTAGAGTGTGATTAAAATAAGACTGATTAAAAATGTTAATGTTATTCAATACTCTTTTATTTCACTTATCTTAGAGTGATCGCCAATTTTTCCACAGGAGTTATGGGGATGCAACGTAAACTGGATCGTCGTAAAGAAAACTCTAACTTGCAGAGTAATTCGTCGAAACTGCTTGTTGACAGGCGAAAATATTTATAAAATTTATACCTCGTAAATCGGAGAAAGATGTTACGTGTTCGCCTCTCAGTAACCTTGTAGCGTTATAAGGATCAACTTCTCTTCTTCTAAATCGGTGTTGCCTTTTCCATAAACGGTAAACAGCCAGTACTCTAAGAGCATTAACGTGAGACATTTTGTACACGACTGTCTCACAGCAGCGGAACGCGCGGTACAAATTTTGTTTTGTGCACCGCGGTTCAAGCGCGCGCTGTTAACAGCATGCTGCTCAGCCGCGCGTCTAGCGGCGTGACGATAAAACCACCCTAAGTGTTATTTTTTCATTGCACATACGAGAATTCGCAGTCGAAACTGATTTTTTTCTAATTCTATTGGTAATAAAAAAATCGGTATTTTGCCTACCTACAGTTAAATTGCGTTCCCGTGTCGGTATAATATATCACACAGAACCTTACAAATAGTAGAAATTCTAAAGCCTCGAGACGCTGAGGGAATTCTAATTTCTCAAACTCTCACCGAAGGCTTGAGAATTTCTATAAACAACTACGAATATTACTAGGCTCAAAATATCTGGGCACAATATGACTCTTCTAAACATTTCAGGAGCGATAATGGCTGAAAATGTCTCCCATACGTGTTGTTGTACCGCATTTGACACAAACTTTACGATTTATCACAATAGTTGACATTTCTAAAAATGGTTTCGGATAGCGAGCGAGACATAAAAATCATTTTAAGTAAGGTAGAAGTAAGGATCAACAGTGTGGTTATGTAACTCTGGTGGTTCCATATAATTGCGGTTAAAACACCTGAAAAAAGTCATGTTGTAAGACGCGTAGTATTATAATAAATTAATACCAATTTTAGAACACTTAACTGACAATAAATATATTCAATTTGAATTTAAATGATGAACATTCCATTGTGGCTCGTTGGTCTGATGGTCGTCATTACTGATCATGAGGTCCTGGATTCGAATCCCGAGTTGGGCCAAAATAAGTTGTTGGCTTTATTTATCAAGAAACTCTCAGTAGCAGTCTCGACTCAGGAAGTTGGCGGTGACCTTCTTGCCTCTTGAAGTACCTTTTTTAATAGGATAACGTTTACATCTACATTTATTCTCAATTAAGAATCAAAATGCTAATGCGTTGTCACCCCTGAGGACTATGACAGAATGCCTCGATTCCTGTAAAAAGGGTATCCGGATCTCTACACTCACCATACGAAACACAGCAGCATTACGCTGCTATTTTACTGCCCTGGTCTAGCCGACCCATTTGTGCTACAACTATAACATGGCTGCAGCGCGCCTGTATCACTTAATTTGCATTTCATGTGATATTTCACTGCAAATACTAAGCCTTTAAATTACCACAGCTCTTTAAAATAATCATGTTATTTGTACAGTGAAATAAATCGCTATTGAATACGTCGAAAGTTTTGGATTAACTTAAATGTCACCACTCTATGTTCACCTCTAAAACTATTTTGCCTCAGCTTTAATTAAATAATTTATCCTCGAAACATTTTGGAATTGGCATGGCAATATAGGTTAGAGTCAGGTGCCCAAATTACTGTAATTAACCTGGAGGATTAAGCGCCTTTACTGCGTAGTTACACGCTCTATCCAATTTTGTAAAATCAATAAGCACAGTGCATTAATCACACTTTGTAATGAATACGCTGGACTATTCCGGTTGACGTTATTAAATTACCAAAGAAATGGATTAAAATAGATCGTATGCCATAAAAATAATGCAAATACATAAATACTTAGTTAAATTTTTGTAATAAGTGATTTGAATAAAATATCATCAGCGTCATCATCATTACAGCCCGTCACAGGTCCGTTACTAAACATAGGCCTCACCCAAGGAAAGCCTTTGAATTTCACTAAGTGTTAAAACTCCCGTTCTGTGTAGCAATCTGTCTGGATGAGTAACATCCTCTTGCCTATTTCTGTCGCCAAACAAAACGCTTGCACTGCCGTGTTGCAGTCTAAAGTTGGCATCAAGTGTCCAATTACTATCAAATTTGTTTGGAACTTTACTTTTATAAAAAATTCCACAAAGTACCTTTTCATTTTAGTACTCATGGATGAAAATGCATCTACATTTCGAGGATAAATATTTTTAGTTCTTTTTTGTTTTTAGTTTTGTTACTTAGGATTAATTTCGTGGTCTATGTGCCCTTTCGTCACGTACTAATTTTTAAAAAAAGTTTGATAATATAAACCATATTTTGAATCAGTAATTTTTTATACATTTATTTAGGTAAGATTTATTCATGCCATCAAATGGGCGCTAAGTTCATTTTAGTCCTCATGGATGACAACGCATCGAAGATAAATATTATTAGTTTAATTACTTTGTATTTATTTCGTGGTCTGTGTTATCGTTTGTAACGTACTAACGTCTTATAAAAAGATTAATAATGTAAACCTTATTTTAAGGCAGTAAATTTTTATACATTTATTTAGCTAAGATTTAGCATCCAATTCATCAACCTGAAGTGTCGTATTGACGTAATTTATTTACAAGTTGTCACATAATATATACGTAGTAAACTAACGCCATACCTGCGCCTCGAAATGGTCACCACGTCTGTTCTATATGATTTGTCAGCGTAGATTTTAAAAATATGGTCTGACAGTTGACAAATAAATTCAATTTGAATAAATTAAACGTGAAAAAAATGAATATCCAAATATCCATTTTAATTTTTATGAAATGAAATTCGTTTTATTTTATTGGAAAATCTATTAAATTGATATCATAACAAAGCAGATATCAATTTATTAAAAGAGAATTCAACAGCTTTTACATAAATTGAATCAATAACGATCAATATACATAAAGCATCAACTTTAATTATAAAAATAAAACAACAGGCGTATCTATTTTGAGGAAAACGGTTCTACCAACATGTATACGTACAGAAAGTAGCTTTGTCGTTTATTTTTCTTGTTTTTTATTATTTTTGTTGGAAACTTATGGAAGCCAAACCATTGTCTTAAGGTATTATGAAAATATGGCTCTAGGGAAATTTAACTCTCATTACTTGGCTACTGAAAGAAGTTTAAATTCATTACTTAGGACATACATAGTGTTTATATATTGTTTGCTTACTTAGCAAAGTTCAACGTAAGCATACAAACTAATGCTATACTCCGTTTGTTATTTTGTAGCAGCACACAACGCACCCCGTGGATGTCGTGAGAGGTGTCAGAGGGAAACAAATCAGAAGATCAGCAGCAGCGTCTTCATAATAACGACTAAAAATAAAAATAGCGTAACAAAAGTCTACTCACTCTCTCCTTGAAAGCTTCCAGATTATAATGGGACGTAAAGTCTGTCGCTATAAGCTTACTAAGTTAATTTACAAAAGGCGAAGCACACATTTTGCTTCGTATGTGTGGAATATCTACAATAAAGTGATGAAGACCTGCTGACCACCTGTTTGCCTGACGATGGTAAGGAAAATGAGGAATTCAAGCGTCTAATTCCTGGGCACACTCTTCAAAAGACATCTATAGAATACCGAGCGGCTGGCTAATTTATACCTGTGTCCACGGCTGATACCATTAACTTCAACCAAATCAAGATTATCAATAAATCTCTCCACTGATTTTACCGGTAACGAGGCATTTCATCTTGTTCTTCAAGAGGACATTGTATCCGCATTTTTTTAATTTTTCGAAAATGGATTCTGGTGTCTTTAAGCTAAGGCATAGTGTCGTCCACTTACGCTTTTTTGTAATACCCATCTACCTTTACGTACCTTTTATTTGGCAGATAGGTAGACCATGCTGCAGCTATATTATGTTTGTATCACGAATGGGTCGGCTCGACCGGGGATGGACCACGCTCTTTCAGAGTACCAGCGTTAAAATCAACTCAATGCTGCTGTGTTTCGTATCGTAAATGTATCGAACTGGAGACCAATTTTACTGTAAACGAGACATTCTATCTTAGTCATCAGGAGTGATAGCGCATCTGTATTTAGATTCTTAATTATTGAGGATAGATGTAGATGTCGATGAGCCACAGCATCCACTTACCATCAGGCGGACGATATGCTCGGTTCTTACCTGTATTTAATTTTTTTAAACCTATTTGAAAAATATAGAATCAGAGTAATCCACTGCAAAGAAAATGGCACGTTTTTTTATAGATTAAGGGTAATAAAGTCCAACTGACCCATAGACATCTTCATTTAACCTCGATTAAGAATCATAATGTAAATGCGTTGTCACCCCTGGGGACTAATATGGAATGCCTCGATTTACTTTAAGCTACTATTTCACGTTGATATTCTGAGAGAGCGTGGTCCTTCCTCGGTCGAGCCGTCCTATTCGTGCTACAAGCATAATATAGCTGCAGCGTAACTCTACCACGTATACCATGTTTGTCACAATGGGCTACAATCCCTTTTTATCATTTTAAGTTCTATAAGAAACAGCAGCATAAAATATATAATAGTGACGCATTTTATTATAATCACTCAATCATACAATAAAAGTAACTTTATCTTCCTACACTGATAAAACAGTGAAAATGGAATTTAATATAAAGTTTCCATTCCATTCTCGAACATCGGTTACGGAATATATCAATTTACCAATACACGATCCAATCGATATCGAGTGGAAGTTCGTTAAAATATCATACCGGTGACGAGCCATCCATTATGTAAAGCCGGCGAAGGGTAAGTAGGTAAATTAAAATAAAATTCAGATACACATATTTAGTTAAATGGTTTCACTTACTACTAGTAATTCATTCATTAAAATTAAGTTACAAAATAACCACATTGTGACAATTTCATATTCATAATTTGTTTGGTTAGTTAATAGATTTCCATCCTCGAAATTGCTGACTTCCGTTTAAGTGTAAATTTGTGTTACAATAAATTTAAAAATGATGAATTAGATCGTCTCAGACCAAAATTAAATAAAGACGGAGCTGTGGAATTTTATTTGACGCCGACATCATGCTCAACCAGATACGCATATATCTTTATTGTTTCTTTCTTTAACAACCCGTATGGGTAGACTATGTTCTACAGTGGACTTGTGAAGGGCTGTAATGATGATGATGAAGAAGGGTAGACTGCTGGACGCACACATATGTACCTTAAACCGGGTTGTTGGTTGGTGAACAAGAGTACCTTGCACCATGGTGTATCATAGTAAGTATAAGCAAAAGTTCCCAAAAAAACGAGCCACAAAGGCGATGAACAAGCAAAAGAAGACGTCAAGTCGATATAACGGCACTAATTATTGTTTTCCCACAAAACTAGAAACTTTATTAAATAGACCGTAAAACCACCTCATAGTAACTTATCCTTTAACGGATGACCGATCCAATTGAGATAGCGGACGTACCTACTTCATTACAGTATCATCCCGGCTAGAGGGAAGTCATTTAACGTTATGTGCTAAAATGATACCGCTCGGCAGTTAAGGCTTAAGCGGTAGCCAGCTAACTATAAAATAAAGTAAGTGATATTGGAATGCTTCCAGTTTAAATTTAAATATGGATTCAAATTCGTATTTACTGAACTCCTAAGTGATTTAGAAGGATAATTCTTTAATTAGCCGACTTTAAAAAGAAGGATATTTTAAATTCAACTTAATGTTTTAGTATGTATTTTACGTGGTTACGTTAACTGTAAACCAATTTTAAATAATTATTTTCGGTCATGGAAGCCATTCTCAGAGGAGACCAGTCATCTGCGCAGATGCGCAGAACAGAATTATAATATACGAAGTAGGTAGGTCTGACGTGGGAGCTCAGATGGTTAGCGCTAGCTGTAAATTTCGGAGTATTCGAGCAAACCGGGTTCGATCCCCGCCGGCACCAAGAACATTGTAAAGTAAATTAAATGACCTAAGTTTTGTCTATATATAGCAATCAATATTTTCAATAGAAATAATACTACAGGCGTTTTCAACAGCGTAAATGTTATTTTATCATTGTAGACACACAGGAACTCACAGTCAACACAATTTTTTCCTTATTTTAATGGTAGTAAAAACATCGGTATTTTGTCTGCGTAAAGTTAAATTACAATCCCGCGTCGATATAATATATCACACATAACCTTAAAACTACTAAACTAATAATAGCATCCTAGAGAAACAGTAGAAATTCTAAAGCCTCGAGACATTGAGGGAATTCTAATTTCTCAAACTCTCACCGAAGGCTTGAGAATTTCTATAAACGACTACGAATATTACTAGGCTTAAAATATCTGGGCACAATATGACTCTTCTAAACATTTCAGGAGCGATCATAGCTGAAAATGTCTGCCATACATGTTGTTGTGCCGCTTTTGACACAAACTTTATGATTTATAACAATAGTTGACAATTCTAAAAATGGTTTCGGATAGCGAGCGAGACACAAAAAATCAATTTTTAGTAAGGTAGAAGTAAGGATCAACAGTGACGTTATGTAACTCTGGTGGTAATCGTGGTGGGCTACGTTTTGACGTTTAACCATTGGTTTCATGTATTTGTGGTTAAAACACCCGAAAAGGGTGGTTACGTTGTAACTCAATGTTGTAATAAAAAATAACACTAAACGTAGAACACTCAACTGACAATAAATATTTTGAATTTGAATTTAAATTATGTGCGTTCCATTGTGGCTCGTTGGTCTGTTGGTCGCAAACGTCATTACTTATCATGAGGTACCGGATTAGAATCGTAGGTGGGGTCAAAATAAGTTATTGGCTTTATCTATCAAGAAATTCTCAGTAGCAGCTCATCAAAATGCTAATGCGTTGTCACCCCTGAGGACTAAGATAGAATGCCTCGATTCCTGTAAAAAGCGTGTCCGGTTCTCTCCAATCACCATACGAAACACAGCAGCATTACGCTGCTATTTTACTGTCCTGGTCGAGCCGACCCATTTGTGCTACAACTATAATAGAGCCGAAGCGTGGCTCTACCACGTAATTTGCGTTTAATGTGATAATTCACTGCAAATACTTAGCCTTTAAATTATCACAGTGCTTTAAAATGATCATGTAATTTGTACAATGAAATAAATCGCAGTTGAAATACGTCAAAAGTTTTGGATTAATTTAAATAACACAGCTACGCGTTCACCTTTAAAATTGTTTTGCCTCAGCTTTAATTAAATAATTTATCCCCGAAACGTTTTGGAATTGGCATGGAAATATAGGTTAGGGTCAGGTGCTCAAATTACTATAATTAACCTGGCGGATTAAGCACCTTTACTTCGTACTAACAGGCTTTACCCAATTTTGTAGAATCAATAAGTACAGTGCATTAATCCCATAAACATAAATACGCTTGTCCCCCAGAGGGGTAGGCAGAGACTACGGACATCCATTTGACACGATCCTGACATACCTCTTTCGCCTCCTTTACATACATATATCTACGTATACAAGCTCGTTGGTTAAGGGTACTTCTAATGTGGCCCAAAATATCAAAATTTCTCAAAATATCACCAAATTGGTCGATAAACTTTCTTCTAGGGCGTCCCTTCCCGACTGCCGTTCACATCTTAAATTTGCTCCTTCCTCATTCATTCTTTTTACATGACAAATCCCGATTAACGTTATAAAATTATCAAGAAAATTGATTAAAATATATCGTATGCCATAAAAATTCAAATTACATAAATACTTAGTCTAATTTTTGCAATAAACGGTTTGAATAAGGTATCATCAGCGTCATCATCATTACAGCCTGTCACAAGTCCGCTACTAAAAACATAAGCTCTCCCAAGGAAAGCCTTTGAATTTTACTAAGTGGTAAATCTCCCGTTCTGCGTAGCAATCTGTCTGGATGAGTAACATCCTCTTGCCTATTTCCAAACAAAACGCTTGCACTGCTGTGTTGCGGTCTGAAGTTGGCTGCAAGTGTTCACTTACCATCAAATGGTAGAACTGCCATTCTGCCTAGCAATCTGTCTGGACGAGTAACATCCTCTTGCCTATTTCTGTCGCTTACCATCAGATGGTAGAACTGCCGTTCGGCCTAGCAATCTGTCTGGATGAGTAACTTCCTCTTGCCTATTTCTGTCGCCAAACAAAACGCTTGCACTGCTGTGTTTCGGTCTGAAGTTAGCTGCTAGTGTCCACTTACCATCAATGGGACGCCAAGTTCGTTAGGAACTTTAGTTTTATTAAAAATTCCAATCCACCTTTTCATCTTAGTCCTCATGGATGACAACGCATCTACATTTCTAGAATAAAATTTTTAGTTAAGTTACTTAGGTTTCATTTCGTGGACTGTGTCACAGCGGTGACACTCCCTGTACGTGAGAGCTTAAGCGCCGGTGACCTTGAGTCGAAGCGTGTAACGCTAGGGTTGATATCAAACCGAAATGGAATATTATAGACTTGTACCAAAGAAGATACAATAGTAGGTATGTGTAATATATTATGTAAACTTATGTATTTGGGTAGTGAACGATACGTTCAATTTTAAATCAACTTTTATTAAATGAGGAATATTAAAACTTCCGACAAAACCAAATATGCACGACAGTTCATGGTAATCTTAAATAATTAACCAACACTTAGTATTTCAGTACGCAATAATCAATATTACCTACTATCCTTTAAAAATAATCTACTCTTATATATTTTTGAATTTTTCGATTAATTTTTTAATTTTCATTATTATTTCTAACAATTACAAAAATTCGTAGCATGTATATTTTTTTTAGAAAATCCAAAGCATGCATGCATATGCAGGTTTCCTGGGACATGGCGGGCAACAAATTATTCCCTATGTGCTGATTAGATAAGTCATTTCTATTTCTAATGTATATATATATATAAATTATAATAATCCATAAATACAACAATGAACAAATACAAAAACTCTTTTTAGATATCTAAAATTTCTTGACTCTCTAGTGGTATTTTTAATAGTGTATATTTCAGTTAATGTAATATAATAAAATTATTGGTGATATATTAGTTTTATTGTCATGGTATTTCCCCATAATTCTTGTTAAGATCATATGGACTTTCATTAAAATGAGTACACATATTTTTAATTTTTCATAAAACATTATTAAAAATTAAACTAACAAAACAGGGGCCCTTGCTTTGTGCAGTGGAATTTATTTTATTTCTAATTACTTAAAATCACTTTCAGTAATACTTATACATATAATCATATATTTAATAACAACATTAATATTTATCAAAGCATATAAACCTAGCATACACGGCTATAAAAACTAATAACGTTACTTGGTAACATAAACTTAATACCTACATGAATAGAATAGTAATATGTACATTAAGATATCAGTAATATTCATATATTAATTGAAATATTATATCACTTGACGAATATATTCATATTAACTAATATTGACAAATATCGGTATAACTACTAGCCCTCGGCCAGGGCAGTCGGCGACTGCCCGTTCCACGCCCCGCGCGCCTCTCAAGGCCCCCGCACACATCCAGACACCCACACATAGCCGCAAGCGATTTTACGTGCACACATGCTTAAGTGTCGTTTCTTTTCGCGTAGTGTATATATTCTTTGACTGTGTGCAGGTTTGTCACGTACTTAATTTAAAAAAAATTAATAATGTAAACCTTATTTCAAGTCAATAAGTTTTAATATATTTATTTAGGTAAGATTTATCGTACAATTCGTCAACCTGAAGTCACGTTTGGGCGTAATTTATTTAGAAGCTGTCACATAATATACTTCTCATCAAAAACAAACACCTTCGTTTTAATTTGTTAAAAAATTTAAACACCTAATTTAATGCAAAAGAGTTTTCATTCCAAGAAAAAAAACGTTATTGTATAGCTGGCAATCTGGCCATTACAATGGTAAGCGAAAATTCTAAATTCGAAATTTGAATTTCATTTGTTTATCCTCTAAATGAAATGAATCACTATTTTGAGACAAATGTGCGTCTACAGTTGGAGACCATTTCACGTTTAAAAACTAAAAATTTGCGTTTATCTTTAACGTTTTTGTTTTTAATTTGTTTACTGTGACTTAACATGTCTGAAAAAAGTTTTATTTCCTAAAACATATGAATACTTCGCCCACAGAAGCCGCCCAAGTGGTGGCATTGCTGGATTCTGGACTTAGTCAGCGTGTCGTGGCTCGAACATTGCATCTAAGCCTGTCATCTGTTCATAGAGTCTACAACCGCTATCGAGAGACTGGTATGTTCACGCACCGTTCTGGATCCGGAAGGAATCGGGTCACTTCTGAGAGAGATGATCGATTTATTGTATCAACTTCTTTACAAAACCGGCGCCTTAATGCATTTCAACTGCAGCAGCAGCTTCAAGTTGTACGAAGGGTCGCTGTAAGTGACTCTACAATCAGAAGAAGGTTGGAGAAATGTGGACTGGTACCACACAAGCCAGCAAATGGACCGAAATTAACTGCAGACCGTCGAAGAGCGCGCCTTGACTTTGCACGCGAGCACCTAAATTGGTCATACCTCCAATGGAGCAAAGTTCTCTTCTCTGATGAATTTAAAATCATTCTCTATGGTAACGACGGAAGGAGCAAGGTCTACAGAAGAGATGGAAAACGCTTTGCACAATGCTGCATTGAAGAAAGGGTCAGTTATGGTGGTGGTTCGTGGACGGTTTGGGGAGGAATCAGCGCCGACGGTAAGGCAGAGCTTGCCTTCGTGTCTGGGCCACGTCTACCTGCTTTGAACTGTCATCGGGACGTGGAACAGTACCTAGAGCCTCACGTGATGCCCTATGCACACTTTATCGTTAACGGGTTCACATTTATGCACGATAACGCCGGAGCCCACACCGCGAGCGTCGTACATGATTACCTTACCGAAGTCGGTATCTCCATAATGGAATGGCCAGCAAGGAGCCCGGACATAAATCCAATTGAATATCTCTGGAATCAACTATAGAGGCAAATCCGAGCAAGAGATCCTGCCCCATACTCACACGACCAGCTGAAAAGTGCGTTTTAGGAAGAATGGGACAACATCCCACAGCATGCTATCGTAACTCTAATTCAATCGATGAAAAACGGATGAAAGCGGTGATAAGAGCTCGAGGAGGGAACACTAGTTATTAAACGTTATTTAATAAAAGTTTTTCAGTTTTTTTTTTTCACCTACGTGTGTTGTTTCATTCATTGCTTTACAAAATAAAAATGACTCATTAAAGAAAACATGAAACCTATGAAAATTTAATTTGGATTTAGAATAATAACATTAGAATTTGAAAACCCACTATTAAGTGACATTTGATGTTTATTCGTAGATAATAAAAAAACCGATAATCCTTACAAAACATAAACTTGCAAGGTGTTTCGATTTTTTTATGAGTAGTATATATTAGTACCCGGTTGACCGAGCTGTGCTCGGTATTTTTCGCTCAGTTTTTTTTTAAGTCGTGTGTTTTGGTAATTATATTTAGATACAAATTACATACTGATGAAATACGAATAATATTTTTTGATCTTAGCGACATAATAGAAAAAACTGAACTGGTTATTTGAATAAAAAATCATGAGTGCAATTAGTTTAATTTAAATTTTCGTGTTTTAAAAAAATACTGAAAAAAGGGCTCGAAAAAATAGATTTTCTCAAAAAAGAAAGAAACTTGAAAAAAAATTAAAAAAAGCCGGTCGGTCGGTCTGGGCTCGAACCGGGGTTTTACGATTCTGTGACCGTCCATTATACAAATTAAGCTATTTGTAATCATTAATAAACTGTCAAAATTTACCTTCTTATTCTAATGAATCTATTGTAGCTGTTTTTCATTGCCTAAAAACACGGACAAAAAGACATTTTCTAAAAATAAATCCTAGCTAGATCGATTTATTATCCCCGAAACTCCCCGGACACTAAATTTTATGAAAATCGTTGGAGCCGTTTCCGAGATCCCGATTATATATATATATATATATATATATATATATATATATATATATATATATATATATATATATACACAAGAATTGCTCGTTTATTAGTATAGGATACGTAGTAAGCTAACGCCATACCCGCATGAAGTATTGGGCACCCCGTCTGTCATGTGTGATTTGTCAGCGTAGATTTTAAAAATATGGTATGAAAGTTGATAAATCAGTATAATTTAAATACATTAAACGTGAAAAAATGAATATCCAAGTATCCATTTTAAATTTGATGCAATGAAATTCGTTGTATTTTATCGGTAAATCTATTAAATTGATATCATAATAATACAGATATCGATTTATTAAAAAAAAAAATCTATGACTTTCATATAAATTGAATCAATATCGATCAATAGACATACAGCTTCAACTTTAATTATAAAAATAAATCAATAGGCGTATCTCTTTCGAGGAAAACTGTTTTTACCATTTTATAAGTATATGTAAAGAAAGTGGCTTTGTCGTTTATTTCCCTTGTTTTTTATAATAAATATATTAGGTATGTTGGATTTGCAGTACACGTTGCGCTGCGTAAATCGTTAAGATTGCACCATTGAAATTCGTCTGTGTGTTTCCTCTTTTTTTTTGGTCTATAAGGCTAAACACAAGAACTACAACATAATACAATATAAGTAAAACAAATTTTCAAAATTAATTCTGATAGACACAGCTTATAGAAATATATTATTTAATAATTAACATAAAAGTTTTGTACTTAAAGTTAAATTATATAGATCCTAAAACTACTTACGTTATTATACCAACTACTTGCTGTATGGTGTATTAAATTATATAATTATATTTGTCGTGGACGCCACAGAACTTATGAAAACATGTTCAGATAAATGTTACAGATAGGTAATTGTTATCGGATTAATTGTATTCCATCTACCAAAAACTACTTCTTTTTCTTCTGTCCGTTACCCTAAACCTCTTACGTCACCCACTGAATTATGTTATAACAAAATCTCAACAATCAGTTACCAATACTTGGAAAGTTGGGAAACTTGTGAAAGATAAACCATTCTCTTAAGATATTATGAAAATGTTGCTCTTAGGAAATTTAACTCTCATTACGTGGCTACTGCAAGAAGTTTTAATTTATTACATAGCACTTAAATAGTGTTTATTTTATCGTGTTTTCTTTCTTACCGAAGTTTAACAAAAGTATGCAAAATAATACTTTACTCCACCTGTTATACTGTAGCACCCCGTGGATATCGTAAGAGGAGTCAGAGGGAAACAAAATAAGCAGCAGCGTCTTCCTAATAACGACAAAAACTATAAAACTGCGGCTGCCAACTCGCTTGCCAAGCTTGGCAACTATGGCAAATATCTCCCATGAGACAATCTATGGAGAAGGCCTGTGTTCAGCAGTGCGCTTTGATAGGCTTTAACGGTACGGTAAGTATTATAAAAACAAAGAAGTTAACTAAAACTTGAGAGGTGACTTGAAAGGGACACCCGGATGGAACGAAGTTCCTATATATATATATACTCTCTCGACTTCGTAAACACAACAGCGTATAGGTTAGAACACGCACGGCTTGCTAAATATGTACGCATTAATATTGTAATATTCAAATATAATTTGCTTTTAAAATTAAAGTTATGACGCGTACACTTGCTAAACACACAATAATAAAGAGATCATAACGCATATGACTTGGTTAGCACATTATAGTAAAGAGAGGTTAGGTACGTTCATGAGGTTAGGTATTTATTAAAGTCTGTATAAAATCTCCAATGTATATCCGGACTTGTGCGGAAACACTGTGAGGATTCATTATTGTTATTATTTTTATTATGTAGGTACAAAAAACCTGTATACACTCATTGATATATTAAAAGGGAAGATACGTTACACGCTAATATCGCAATCACTAAACCTGGGCTCGGCGCACGACTACAAGCACCAAAATTTACACATCTGTTATCTTAAACGCAAAATTATATTTAACGATAGACAAGGACAGAAATAGGAAACGTCGTAGTTGTGCGAGCGAAATCGCGTCATCGCGAAATCGGGCATCACGTGCGTATCGTGTCTCTCACGCATGTTTTCTCGCTCTTACAAACGAGCCAAGTACGGGCAATCCCGTAGTTATGTAGGACCGGGCGCTTTGATTTAGTGACCTATCTTCCCCTTTTAATATATCAATGTATACACTCAACAAAAATAATCGTCGCAACACCACACTGTTCAATGCGAAATAGAAAGACGGAACGAAAATAACTGGCATGCTTTCTATGAGAGAGAGAGAGACAGAGAAACACGCGCACGCCGCACGGTTTACAACTACAGCAAAAAGCGTCGTTACAACTTTTGGTCGTAATTTTTTCCGTCTAGCCCCCTTTCGCAACGCGCGATAAGGAACTTCGTTCCAATAATCTCTCAAAGATACAATGAAATAATAATGATACATAAAGTTCCCAATTCTCGAACATCGGTTACGGAATATATCAATTTACCAGTACACGTTCCAATCGATATCGAGCGGAAGTTCGTTAAAATATCATACCGGTGACTAGTCATCCATTAAGACCGATTTACACTTCGACAAGTACAGTAGCGGGTTAACTTGCGAACCTGGCGAGGTAAGTTTGAACCTCGATTGAACGGCAATAAGCGAGTTAAGTAACAAGTTAATGATTAAGTTGAACGGGATAGCCAACCGAGCTATTTTTCGGTGAGTTAAGGGGAAATATAATGTCAAATGGCTTAACAAGATCCTTCGTTATGCCGAAAATATTGCAGCATTAATTTTGAAATAAATATATGGTAAAGTTGAGGATTAATGTTAGTGATTATGTTAGACGAAAACACGATTTCGTAAAATTTTCTCGATAGAAAAAAAATCCAAAGTTACCTCCAAAATAAACAATAAACTGCTGTTATTCATAAAATACTTTAAATAAGATCATGAAACTTTGCATACTAACTGAACTAACTATAAAGCAGTGCTTATGCTATTTACTTTTTTTAAAATACCATTATTTTCACCGTAAAAAGAAATTACCTAAACTATCGGCGTCTTGAGCTTGAATTCTGTCGCACCGTTAGTATCGCTTAAGCTTTTGAAGGGAAAAGTTGTGTCGCTTACGATCAGAATATACATTACGCAACAGTACGACGTAAAATTAAAATGGGAAATAACCGTGATAAAAATAAGAAGCGGCTGGCTTGGCGTTAAGAAACAGGCATAAATATGACAAACCTAATGAAATAAGTGTCTAACGACCTTTCTACTTACAGTATTAGTGATTACAAACATATCGGTACATAGCATACGACGCGCGTGGAAGTGGGGGCGAAATTAGAATTTGAGCTGACTTACTCTTCCCTATTAAGTGCGAATTGCTGCCCTCCCGCGCGTCTCCCGCCGACCGCAACTAAACTTGCCGTTCGTGTAAACGAGCGAGTTTAGTTCAGTGCATAAGTTGACAGGACGCAACGTTTGCTCGCCAAAACGTACAATTGTACTTTTATAATTAAACTCGCCACAAAGTTTGTACAATACTATTTATAGAATATTTATACGATTCATATTGAGTTTTAATAGTAAAACTAAATCTGCCCGAGATGCTGCACTCATGAAAATTCTTAAAAACCTCTTTAACAACAACCATTAATACTTCTGGACATTAATACGACTGGATCATTTAATTCTTTACGTAATCCTAGAACCATCTTAAACGAAAACCAGAAAAATTCTGTAGTCTTGAAACGCCATACTCCAACGAACTTTATGAACTAATGTCCTTAACTAAACTCGCCGCGAAGACATTGTTTGAACGCTACTGCCCACTTAACCGTTTACTGTCAACTGCCCTGTAACTAAACTCGCTACTGTACTTGTCGAAATACTTTTGTAAATCGGTCTTTATGTAAAGCACCGGGTCATTCGAGTCGATCATTAAAATGGATCATTTCGAGTGTCAGTACTCTGTGATCTGTAAAACCCGCTTGATAATGTCGGTCGCCACACTATACTCTATGGTCGTAGGTCCTGTCAATCGTTTGATCCGGAACTTCCACTATAGACATATGTCTATAGTGTATCGTAGTAAGTATAAGAGTAAGTATAAACAAAAGAAGACATCAAGTCGATATAACAACACTAATTAAATTAATCATTTGTTTTCCCACAAAACTAAAAACTTAATAGTAACTTGTCCCTTAACGGATGACCAATCCAATCGAGGTAGCGGAGATACTTCATTACTGTGTTATCCCGGTTAGATAGGAAGTCATTTAACTTTATGTTCTAAAATAATAATACCACTCGGCAGTTAAGGCTTAAGCGGTAGGTAACTATAAAATAAAGTAAGTGATATTGGAATGCTTCCAGTTTAAATCTAAATAAGGATTCAAACTCCTAAGTGATTTAGAAGGATAATTCTTTAATTAACTAGATATGATATAAATAATATACGAGAGTGCATCTGTAACTACGCACAGAGTAACTGACAAATACATTGCCTGCTCCCTCACTTTCATAGTCCGTGGGGGCAGTAATCCGACATGACCGGAGAGATATCAGATATAGAACCAGTGGTTTACATGATTGTGTTCCGCGGCGCGGGGTTAAAACAACGACTTCCTGATGCCGAGCTGCTTTTGAGAACTCATTGACAAAAAATATAACTTAGACCAGGACCCGGGAATCGAACCCAGGGACACATGTTCAAAAGTGATGATTACGAATACTAGGCCAGCGAACAGTAGAGCGAGGCAGTCAAAGTGAGATTTGTAAAATTTTATAAATTATATGACCTAATTTTTACATGTATACAGCAATTAACGTTCTGAAAAGAAATGAGGCGTTTTCAATGGCTAAATATTATATTTTCATTATAGACACATGCGTATACGAATTTTTTTTTCTGATTGTAATGGTAGTAAAAAAATTCAATATTTTGCTTACTTATATTAAAATTTCATTCCCGATTCGATATAATATATCACACAAAACCTTACAACTACTAAACCAATAACAGCATCTTAGAGAAATGGTAGAAATTCTAAAGCCTCGAGACACTCGAGAACTCGAGACACGGAATTCTAATTCTCATCGAAGGCTTGAGAATTCCTATAAACAACTACGAATAATAATAATAATAATAAACATTTATTTCTCCCCACTTTTTACATAGTTACAATAGTTTCATAAATAGTTAAAGTGTTTTTGAGTAGTTGTGGGAGACAGGAGCCCAAACTAGGTTACCCTGTGCTATGGGTCTCCTGGCTCCCCCTCTTGGCTTTATTACATAATTTTCGATGATACTGTTCTTAGACATGAAGTGAGCATTGCATGTGGAGATCGGATATGAGATTTCCAAAGTGTATTTTACAATTAAAGTCATATAGAATAAATATAACATGCAATATGTTTTAAATGATAATAATAAAAGTATATAATCAAAATTTTATATAAATATATATATATATATATATATATATATATATATATATATATATATATATATATATATATATACATATATAAATACATACATATATATACACATACAAACATACAAATATACGTGTGTGTGTGGGTGTGTGTGTGTGCGTGTGTGTGTGTGTGTGTGTGTGTGTGTGTGTGTATGTGTGTGTGTGTGTGTGTGTGTGTGTGTGTGTGTGTGTGCGTGTGTGTGTGTATGTGTGTGTGTGTGTGTGTGTGTGTGTTTGTGTGAGTTTGTGTGTGTGTGTGTGTGTTTCTCACTATTCCGCTATTACAGTAAATTCTCTGTTTCTTCGTAATCTCGTTTCATAAGCCAATCTGTTAATTTTTTCTTACATTTATATTTTGCTAGTTGAAAAATTGAGTGTTTTTTATTAACCTTATTACATAACCTGTCTATTCTGTACCCATAAAACTTTTGGGCGAAAGTAGATTTTGCTTGTATCGTTTCACATACCTTATAATTTCTTCTCCTAGTTTGTAGTAAATTGGGTGTATACACAGTGCAATAGTGTTTTTTTTTAATTGAATACAATATGTATAATTTTCGTACTGTAAGCACGTTAGCTTCCTTGAATAAACTGGTCGTTGAGAAAAATTTTGGTTTATAAAGTGCAACATTTAAAATCATTCGTTGAGCTCTTTCCAATTCAAGCATGTGTGTTTTATTGGAACTTCCCCAAACAGTAATACCGTAGGTTAACATAGATTGGCACAAGGATATATAAACAGTTTTTATCAATATCCAGTTTGTGACATGTCTTAAGTTTTTAAAAATGTACGTTAGTTTTCTGACTCTTTGGGTTAAATTTCTTATGTGTGCTTTGAATTTAAGATTGTTATCTTATGTTATTCCTAAATATTTGATTTCTTGTGTATTTATTATATTAATGTAGTTTCAGTTTGAACTAGGAAATTGAAAACATGAATGAGCTATAATTTTATAATTGCTAATATATTTTGGTAATTTTCGAATAGAGAACGTAATATATTTGGTTTTATCAACATTAAGTAAAAGTGAATTTATGGCTAGCCACTGACAAACGGTATTAAAACCTTCTTGTGCAATGTTAAAAACTTCTTCCCATGAATCCCCATAAAAAGTTAGTGTAGTATCATCGGCATACGATATTATTTTACAATTTTTTATATTTAAGTCACAAAGTTCATTAATGTAGCATAAAAACAGCGTTGGGCCAAGTATACTGCCTTGTGGAATGCCGCAACTAATGGGTTGTCCATCGCTTACTATGTTACCTATCGGAACGCTCTGTGTTCGATTATGTAAATAATCCATAAGTAGTTGTAACTGTTTGTCCCTTATGCCCATCATTTCTAGTTTTTCAGAAAACTTAGCGAAAGAAACTGTATCAAACGCTTTTTGAAGGTCAATAAAAATGGTTAGGCATTTTTTTTACCATCCAATTTCTCAACAATAAAACTAGTTAAGGCGTGTACAGCATCAGTTGTTGACTTTCCCTTTCTAAAACTGAATTGAGCTTTTGAAATTATATCATTTGCTTCCAGATATTTGATAAGCCTACAGTTAATAATCTTTTCAAAGATTTTAGAGAGGGAAGGTAATATTGAAATAGGACGATAATTTGAGATACAGCCTCTTTCGCCAGTTTTAAATATGGGAATGACTATAGACTTTTTTAGTGAGGGAGGAAAGATGCCTTTTGATATACATACATTAAAGATATGTGTAAGGGGAAGTACCATTATATCTTTGAGTAGTTTTAATACTCTAGCAGAGATCCCATCCCATCCTGCACCGCTGTCTGATTTAAGGCTTAAAATGTACCTTTCGATTTCCTCTTCACTAGTGTTTAGGAGAACAAACGACTTACACCTTGATGTTCTTCTATTTATATTTTGAAGAAGTAATGGAATATTTAGAGGAATTTTACTGGCTAATTCAGCACCTATTTTGGCAAAATATTCATTGGCCGCGTTTACAGAATTAAGAGGACTTATATTAGCTTTAAGACGTTCCAGCGGTAAATTTTTACGATGGTCTAGATCATTAATTTTTTTTTATAGCTTTCCAAATTTTCTTGTTATCATTACCTGCTATTTTTAATTCGTTGCTTTCATAATTTCTTTTACATTTTTTCAGAATGTTATTGCAATAGTTTCTATACCTTAAGTACGTGATTCTGAGTGTCTCATTATGGGGGTCTTTTTTTAGTTTGATGTGCATTCTGTCTCTTGTTCTTATGCACCTCAGTAATCCTATTGTTATCCATGGTTTTAATGTTATTTTGCTCCTAGGTAATTTTATGTTAATAGAATTTTTTTAAATTAATTTTTGTAAACTTTCAATAATAAAGTTGATGGATTGACTTGGATTCACATCATTGTTAAATATTATATTGAAATCAAACTTTTTGGAGCTTTCAAATAAAGTCTCATAATTTATTTTTTGCTTAAGTTTTATTTTCGATTGCATCCAGCATTTTTTTGTTTTTAAACAGAAGAACACAGGTTCAAGGTCTGTAATGGCAGATTGTAAAATAAAAGTATATGAACTTAATTTCGTTTTTAATACGATATGATCTAAACAACTATTACCTCTAGTAGGTGTGTAATAAGCAGGGGTCAAACCCAGGAAAGATAAAGTTTCGAGATAGCTGGATGTTTTTTGGTTTAAATCTGCAATATTAATATTTATATCCCCTATAACGATGATATTTTTGTATTCAGTGTGTTTTACAAGTATATTATGCAGAGAGTGAATAAAATTGTCAATGTTATGAAAACTGGGGGGTCTGTAAATGGCAATTATGACAGTATCTTTATTTATTTTTAAAAGTGGACAATTTGCCTCTAAAATGTTTGGCTCTTCAATTTTAAAGACAAGATCATTATTAATGAAAACGACTTCACCGTCGTTTTGATTGTAGTTAGAAGTAGTACTAAAGGTAGAATACCCTGGCAAATAAGGTAAATTAGTAACATGTGAGAGCCAGCATTCAGAGAGAATTATAATATCACAAGTTAATTCTATTCTTCTCAATAAAACATTAAAATTATTATAATTTTTGTTTATACTCCTTATGTTTTGTTGTAAAATTTTTAGGTATAAATTAAGGTGTAGTATAACATTTTTGCAATGTTCAGGTTCGCATACTTCAAGTTTCGTTATTTCATAGTCATCTATAGTATTAATAACATTTAATTCTTCCATCGATCACAGTAAATAAAATTAGGCTACTGATAAAAGGTTTCACAAATAGGTTTTTTAATATTTTATCAAATACCATTTTTAGTTTTATATATGAAGAGTTTTCATGTCCTTTTTTATGTGTACGTAAATACGTCTTTATTATTTTAATAATTGTTGAAATTTGATGAAGTCTTAGAAAGTTGGTTACATTAATAGTTGTGATTACAGTAAGTACTTAAGAAAGGTATGATTTGAGATTGTGTACGTGTGGGTACATAGAAAATACATTTTGTTAACGTTTTAGTAAGATTGAATGTGTATAACAGCATTTTAGTCTATTGAATGAATTATAGTGCATAGTAAGTAAAGTAAATATATAAATTATATACAAAAATATAAGTGTGTATGAGACACCTATGATACAAATTCTTATGTTGTATTTATGTTCTTGAGGTCTTGCTCGTTTTTTATACGTAATAGTGCTTCGCCTTCTTTCTTTCGTAGATATATGGCACCTGGCGAGGTCCAACAAAAATTGCTGCAAAATCTCTTGCAAGAAAATGCAGGCGTTTCATTTTATGTGTTAAAAAGTCTGTGATAAATATTGGTGTACGCGGGCCTTCGAAGTTTAGATGTTCTGTGCTGAGCCCTTTTCCATTGTTTTCCTTTTTAAACATTTTTAAGGAATTTAAAAGCTTGTTTTTTGTCATAACTGATGAAAAGTCTACTATGACTGAATTTTCGGACTTACTTTTCGTATAGATTTTTTGAATATTACGTATGTCTGTTTGCTCCAATTTAATTTTTAACACATTTGCAAGCGATGTTACCAAATTTTGCAGATCTTGGTCTGTTTCTCTTTTTATACTCGGGATATTTCTTATTTCTATACATGACGCACGATTGTTTCTCTCCAATATTTCAATTTTATTTTCTAGATTTTCAATATAAATTTTGTCCAACTTTTTCTCTTGAAGTAAATTATCATATTTATCTTTTAAACTGTCATATTGATGAGACAAAAACTCGAGGGAGGACGAAATATGAGTGTTTTGGTCCTTAATTGTATTAATTGTTTCTAATAGTGTTGCGTATTTCTCGTCCTGAGTCGACGTCCAGTTAGAAAACATTTGCATAAGAAACTCGATGTCATCGCCTTGCTTCCGCTTCTGAGGTCTCATAGTTATATTTTTGACCCCTGATAAATCTGGGGATGACGAGGAGCAGTAAAACTGAATTTTGGAAGGTGAACGTTCGATTGGCATAATGAAAAATAAAATAAACTCCTTTCTCCTTTGTGTCAAACACAGCGTTTTCTATCACTTATGACTTAGTAACAAAAAGTGTAGTCCTATTTGTCAATATTACTAGGCTTAAAATATCTAGGCACAATATAAGAGCCATATTGTTCCTAAACATTTCAGAAGCGACAATAGCTGAAAATATATCTCCCATACGAATTGTTGTACCGATTTTGATTGTAAAACTTTATGATTTATCGCAATCGTTGACAATTCTAAAAATGGTTTCGGATAGCGGACGTGTCATAAAAAAATCAATTTTCAGTAACGGTAAAAGTCAGGATCAACAGTGTGGTTACATAACTATGGTGGTAATCTTGGTGGCCTTCGCTTTGACGTTTGACCTTTGGTTTTATGTAATTGTGGCTAAAACACCCGAAAAGAGTGGTTACGTTGTAATACGCATAGTATAATAATAAATTAACACTAACTTACAATAAATATTTTGAAAATTTGAATTGTGTTTATTTCTTTGTGGCTCGTTGGTGTGGTGGTCGTAAACGCAATTACTGATCATGAGGCCCTGGGTTCGAATCTCGGGTCAGGCCAAAATAAGTTATTGGGTTTTTCTATCAAGGAATTCTCAGTAGCAGCCTTGACTCAGGAAATTGGCGGTGGCCTCCTTGCCTCTGAAAGTACCTTTTTTTATAGAACAAGGGCGAAAAACACTCGCACAGTCTACCTGATGGTAAGTGGTTGCTGTGGCCTATAGACAACTACGTATATATCCTCGATTACGAATCAAAATGCAGATGGGTTTTCACCCGTGAGGACTAAGATGGAATGCCTCATTTCCTGTAAAAAGTGTCTCCGGTTCTTCACACTCATCATACGAAACACAGCAGCGTTAAGCTGCTATTTTACGCTGGTATTCTGTGAGAGCGTGGTGCTACCCCGTTCGAGCTGACCCATTCGTGCTGCAGCTACAGCTAGTGCTCTACCACGTTATTTGCGCTTAATGTGATATTTCACTGCAAACACTTATCCTTTAAATTACCATGACTCTTTTAAATAATTATGTAATTTGTACAATGAAATAAATCGCAATTAAAATACGTCGAAAGTTTTGGATTAGTTTAAATAACACCGCTCTGCCTTCACCTCTAAAATTGTTTTGCCTCAGTTTTAATTAAATAATTTATCCTCGAAACGTTTTGGAATTGGCATGGAAATATAGGTTAGGGTCAGGTACCCAAATTACTGTAATTAACCTGGAGGATTAAGCGCCTTTACTGCGTAGTTACACGCTCTACCCAATTTTGTAGAATCAATAAGCACAGTGCATTAATCACATTTTGTAGTGGATACGCTAGCCTGTTCCCGGTTGACGTTATTAATTTGTCAAAGAAATTGATTAAAATAGATCGTATTCGATAAATTAACGCAAATTAAATAAATTTTTAGCGTAATTTTTAAAATAAATGATTTAAATAAAATATCATCAGCGTCATCATCATTACAGTCCGTCACAGGTACGCTCTTAAAAATAGGCCTCACCCAAGGAAAGCCTATGAATTTCACTAAGTGGTAGAACTTCCGTTCTGCGTAGCAATCTGTCTGGATGAGTAACATCCTCTTGCCTATTTCTGTCACCAAACAAAATGCTTGCACTGCTGTGTTGCGGTCTGAAGTTGGCTGCAAGCGTTCACTTGCCATCAAATAGACGCTAAGTTCGTTTGGACATTTGGTTTTATGAAAAATGCCTCAAATCACCATCTCGTCTTAGTCGTCACGGATGATAACGCATCTAAATTTCAAGGATAAATATTTTAGTTGAATTACTTAGGGTTGAATTCGTGTTGTGTGCCCGTTTGACACGTTGTAATTTCTAAAAAAAAATAATTAATGTAATAATAATATAAACCTTACTTTAAGTCAGTAAATTTTTATACAATAATTTAGGTAAGATTTATCATCCAATTCGTCAATATCAATTCAAATGAAGTGATATTGACGTAATTTATTTAGAAGTTGTCACATAATACGAGTATACGTAGTAAGCTAACGCAATACCTGCGCCTAGTAATAGGCACCCGACTGTCCTACGTGATTTGTCAGCGTAGCTTTTAAAAATATGGTATGAAAGTTGATAAATCCATTATAAATCTGATGAAATGAAATTCACTTTATTTTATGGGACAATCTATTAAATTGATATCATATAGGTATGATACAATGCAGATATATCGATTTATTAAAGCAGATTTGGACAGTTTTAAATAAATTGAAACTGTTTACCATACTCATTCAATATATTTATACAATGCATGTTGGTCAATAGACATATATAGATAGCATCAACGTTTTTCCTTCATTTTAGATAATCTCTTTCAAAAAAACTGTTGTCGTTAACATAAACGTATGAATGAATTCTTAGCGAAAACTAGTTAAGACACATAATTTTATTTTATTAGCTAATTAATTTTAACATCTTTAATATAATGGATTTTCGCAAAATAACGGTTCTATTAATTATTTTAGCAATTCGTAGGATTACCTACTTCGTTCTTATTTCGTCGTAAAAAGAGATATAGAAACTACTGAAAGATTTCAGCTCAGCTTTCAATAGATGCTAGTTAAATCATCCCGCCTACGTCTTCATAGGTGTTTATAAACTTACTAAATTGTTACTTATACAGTATATTTTATTACTTTTCAGAACAACACCATTACTACAAAATTATACTTTAATTAAAAGTAAAACCCGAATTCGAAGAACTGAAAAGAAAAAAAATATTTTCACATAGTAGATACTGAACTCTCTACCTATAAAAGGATTACTTAAAAGATTTTCTTCTTTTAAGTTTTAATTAAAGATCTCAAATATTTTTGGGAAACTAAGGATTTAACACAAGCTCAAGTTAACAACTATGATGTCTGAATAGTTACATTAAAAAGTCGTTTCCTTTTTTTTCTCCAAATTTATTTGGACCACTCTTAAATCATAACCTATTTAAAACCAAAATCAAGAAATTCGGTTTACAATTCACGAAGATATCTCGTAACATATAATAGGTGGGGAAAGCATATACTTAGTCGAAATTAGAACTACCTTTTTAAAAGAAGTCGTCTAAAAACCTGTTCAAATAAGTCCATAGCTTGGAATGTGAAATGCTCGGAGCAAACCTATTTGCCAGAATGCTTTTCCACTCATTATTTTTTTAATCAATTTTACTTCTATCAACTACAACGATTAAATATTCTTTACCTTTTAATTGCGTAGGTTTATTTTTTCGATCGATTACTTCGTTCGTACATTCTATGCGAATAAAATACTAAATAAGCCAAGCAAATTG
The DNA here is from genome assembly GCA_036936625.1 of Parnassius smintheus behrii. NCBI lineage: Eukaryota > Metazoa > Arthropoda > Insecta > Lepidoptera > Papilionidae > Parnassius > Parnassius smintheus. The sequence goes on from JAUPFT010000015.1 coordinate 40,951,953, forward strand.
GTTTAGAACAAAGACTTCATTGGACAGCTGATGAGGGTCGTTGCTTCGCTTGAATTGTTCGCCAACCTTCGTTATTATAAGTTTATAAGTATTTGAAAAATAGTGCTGCTCAACTTCTCCGTTACTCCATGTTTTTAAAGATTGGTCATTATGGTCATATATATACCTAATGTATGTTGCAACAATAAACCTTTTTATAATATAAAATAATCTGTAGGAATGTAAAAATTCAAATCTTTTCGGAAATAAAAAATATATTGTTTTCTATTACCTGGTCTTAACGTGTCAATTCATATACCTACTGGGTGGTGATCTTATAATTTCGTTCATTCATGCGTAGGTATCAACTATGTATAACAAATATCCCCCTGCGAGGTAACCTATGAGGGAGGCCAATATTCAGCAGTGGACTAGCCTATCAAAGGAGTGTAGACCATTCAGAGTTATTTTTGCTACGTTGTACCTATAGGTACCTATAACTTTACGAAAATGTTTTAGTAACGTAGGTTCATAATATGTTTTATTATTAATTCATTGGAGATTAATAATATTAGTACCAGATTTTTTTTTAATTTTATAACAGATTTTATTTATTTAAAAATCGAAACAAATATTCCTCTCACCGAATAAACGAAATTTGTATTATATCACGGACTCAGCGACAGCGCCATCTACTGAATTGTTAGGAAACTTCTAGGTGGAGTTTTAATGTACAGATAACTCTCGCTTTTTGTGTAGTGTGACCAGTTTTAGTTTTGACGTCTTATAATAGATGGCGCTGTAACTATTAACGAAATAAATATTTTTTAACTATAATAATTAATGAATATGCTCCGTGTGTATGTACTTTTGTCTAAATAATAATAAAATATTCGTTTCCTTTGTTTCAGATAACGCAACACTTCACGTAAATCTGTTAGGGTTCCGATAAACGTATAATTCCAAATGCATTAGTCAAATTCTAAAGTTCCTAAAGCCGCTACTTTAGTATTAGTTAGTAGTTTATAGATAACGATAACAATGTATAACTCGAACGAATTCTTACAAAGCGCGGGCGTGAGCCGACACATGCAAGCTACAGGTGAGGCACCTTCACAAAAGACCAGCATGAAACGCAGATCGTGTGAAGTGCCTTTAGGTGATATCTCGTCGAATAATTTTAAGGTATCTTTAGGAGATATCACCAATGACGGTCAAAACTACGATTGTCGGTCTCTGCGGTCGATTAAGTCCGAAGACACTCGGTCTTTACGGTATTACAGACCAATAGATAGTAGGAGTGTGAAGAATTTTCGGTCTTCCTTAGCGGACATCTCAGCATATTCTCTTTCGCGGCCTCCGAGCTATGATCAACTGTCGCGAAGATCGATAGTGGAGGGTCCTGATAGTCAGGGCATCACATCGAGCATCGAAGGTGTGTTATGGTCGGATGAAGAAGAGAACGAGTACTTCTACCACGAGAATGTGACTTCTGCGTGGAACCAAGGTCAGTGATTGTATATTTTATACTTATCTCCTGAATTTCTTACTGCCTTTTTATATTTAATCTGTCCTATTTCCTGTATTCGTCGTGTGGATATGGTGGTGGCGCAAGAGAATCCATTGTCGCATTTCGTCCCGTGGATATCATAAGAGACGGTTATGGGAAATCCCAAAAAAACATTTTTTATAGAATAAGGGTGACAAACGTTTATACCACCCACGTTATACGTGGTAGAGCCATGCTGCAGTTATATTAGTAGTATAGTTGTAGCACGAATGGGTCGGCTCGACCGGGGAAGGACCACGCTCTCACAGAATACCAGCGTGAAATAGTAGCTTAATGCTGCTGTATTTCGTATGGTGAGTGTAGAGAACCGGAGACCCTTTTTACTGAAAACGAGGAATTTCATCTTTGTCCTCACGGGTGACAACGCGTCTGCATTTTGATTCGTAATCGAGGATAGATGTAGATGTCTATGGGCCGCAGCAACCACTTACCATCAGGTGGACTGTGTGCTCGTTTGTCACCCTATCCTATAAAAAAAACGGTCACACAGTAGTAAGCGGATGCCGTGGGCCACAGATATCACATTTATCATCGATTAAGAATCAAAATGCAGATGCGTTGTCACCCCTGAGGACTAAGATGGAATGCCTCGTTTCCAGTAAAAAGGGTCTTCGGTTCTCTACACTCACCATACGAAATACAGCAGCCTTAAACTGCTATTTTACGCTGGTATTCTGTGAGAGTTCATATCCCGATCGAGCCGACCTATTCGTGCTACAACTAATACGAGTAGATGCAGCGTATCACTACCACGTATAAAACAATTCAACGAAAACTGTTTAAACAATTAACAAGTTTAAATATTTTATTCAACAAAAACTGTATAAAATAGGGAAAATTTATATAAAGAAGAATGATAATAATAAATTTATTGTTAATTAATAAGAATTAGATGGTCGCTTCCAAGCTGTCATAAGTTTTGTAAGTAAGAAGTTTGTATAATCTGTGGTTTATAATATTATAATAATTTTACTTGGAAACAAAAATCCCGCTATGACTTATGCAGGTTCGTTCAAAGACAGAAGATTTTTCCAAACCAGTGGTTAAAGTAAAAAATTATATCTTAGTTGCGGATGCCATATCTCTTGCCAGGCGTTGCAACTGTGGTAAATATCCTCACGTGAGACAATATGGGGGAGGCCTATGTTCGGCAGTAAACTACTTATTTTATTTTATTTAAAAATCTTTATTGCGTTCCCTTAGAAAATAAAAAGGATACAAAAAAACAAAAAAAAAAACAAAGAATACAAAGGATACAAAGGCGGACATAATGCCTAAAGACATTCTCTACCAGTCAAACTATAATAGGTTGTAAATCTAAATAAGAATTAATTGTAATTTTGAATAAAAATTATTCCAGTCTATCCTAAAATGCCAAAAAAATCTTTTCGATTTTAATTCTGATAGATTCCGATAGAGGATGGCACCCATGGTCACATGGAGACTCCCCTGTGACCCTAGTTCTGAGCTGTAAAGCACCCTAAACGTCTTTTCGAAACGAAAATTAAAAACTTAAATTAAACGCTATATAATCCGTAAACATTCGTTTCATTTAATATTTTTAAGGGTTTTAGTTTTTATTTTTGTGAAATTAAAGTTTGATAAAGTTGTGGAAATTAATTAATATGTTATTTTGATTTAAACCACTTTTACGGATTTTATCACGTTTAATTTTGCTTTTAATTATTTTTAGCTTTTAATTCCCGACGTTTCGGGTGCTTTCCAGCACCCATGGTCACGGGGAACTGAGGTGACTGACGTCCCGATGTGATTGTTAAACCCGGAGTACCTTCAGCTTTTTTAATTATTGTTTATGGTCCGATCTATGCAAAATGAACTGATTATGTCCTGAGGTCTTGCAGTGGTATGCTTGGGTTTAGTTTTAATTTTATTGATTATAGGGTCCCAAGCAGATGGTAGTACCCAGCCTCCTTCTCTATTGAAATTAGGATGTTTTTTAATTTCAATAGCCTCACGTGGTCTATCACGGATTTGTGGTCTATCAAATCTGATGTAATGGTTGGGGCCGTCTAGGTTATGATCACAAACAGCAGACTTCCCGGAAGGTTGATACTTCACATCTGCTATATCTTCTTTTACGCGGGTTCTAATAGATCTTTTTGTTTGTCCTTTATAAGAGAGACCACATTTACAATCAAGCTTGTACACTCCTGCATCTTGTAGAGGAATATGACACTTGATGGTAGGAACTAACTAATCTTCTTCAGCGGCTTGTAGAATGTTCTAATAGAAGCTCGCTTCAAGATGTAGCTAATCTTGTCAGTGACACCTCTGACATATGGTAGTACAGCAGGCACACGCTCGGCTGTGGCCGACTTCATTCGGTCACTGTGACGTAGGCGCGGGACGCGAAGCTTGTTGTCATGCAGAACTTGCTTGACGTACTGAATCTCGGCGGCCAGGTGTTTGCTGTCACAGATTCCTCGTGCTCTCTGTAACAAAGATTTTCCCACGGTAGCTAACTGTGAAGGTTGGTGGTGAGATTCACCGTTTAAATATTGGTTTGTATGGGTCTTTTTCTATATACAGTGTGACCTATGGTGTTGTTAGAATTTCGATTTTTAATAAGATTATAACCTCTGTTTTATCTCCTCCACCTCATCACATCAAGATTTTTTTAGACCGACTTAGGGACCTTCAAGAAAAGAGCATATTCCTTTTTAAAAGGCTGGCAACGCATCTGCAATCCCCCTGGTGTTGCAGCTGTTCATGGGCGGCGATAATCACTAACTATTTGCCCCGTCTGCTATAAAAAAATCTCCATACTTAAACACGTCCAAGAGTGACGTCCGCTACTCCTGACAACTAGTTCAAAATTATATTGTAATTAAAAAAGCAATATTACCAAATCACGGAGTTTCATTTTATTTGAAATCCTCATGAAATTGAAGACCAGCGTCATTAACCTCCTTATATTACCTACGAGTATATTCTTCAAAAGGTACTGGTGACATAGATGTGCACAATAAAAAATAACAAGAAAAACAAAAAATATTATTGTATGCATTTTATTTGATAATGTGCATTAGGACTTTGATCACGCTCATGGCTGTATGCAGTGCCACAGTGCCACTAGCGATAATTGTATACTAATATACATATATAGTAAATACGGACATATATATATATATATATATATATATATATATATATATATATATATATATATATATATATATATATACTTATTTATTTAATTCTCACGTTTTTAATAACAGAAAGTTGTGAATATGAAAAAAATATAAAAAAATTTATTAACCAAGCCGGACATGACGACGAAAATGCATTTCAAAGGTCCTTAACCTCACGATCATCACCATAAATGATCAATAAGCCTCTCGAACGCATCGTTTGCATAATGATCTGCCCACGTAATAAGTCGACGAAACAAATTACTTTTAACCTTTGAATTTGTTTCTTATAAGTTAACACAAGTTATAATGGTTACGTCCATCTTCCCATCGTATAACGTGGGTGCTTCCTACGACACCCACGGTACTTAAACGATCACTGAGATTTTTTTTGGAATTACTAGGGGCTTCCGATAGATGGCTATATCATCGTGTAGATGTCGTAAGAATTGGCGGAGATAAACTGAAACAGAAGATCTGTAACAGCACCTTGCGTATAATAATTCGACAGTAATATAAAAACTTCAGATACTAACCTGCCTGCAAAACATCTTGTCTATAGGTTTTTTGATAGAATATAGGTGACAAACGAGCACACAGTCCACCTGATGGTAAGTGGATGCTGTGGTCCATAGACATCTATATATGTCCATTAAGAATCAAAACGTAGATGCGTGTCACCCTTAAGGACTAAAATGGATGCCTCGTTTCCAGTAAAAAGGGGTATCCTGATCTCTTCACTCACCATACGAAACACAGCAGTATTATGCTGTTATTTTACGCTGGTTTGCTGTTGCGTGGTCCTTTCTCGGTCGAGTCGACCCATTCATGCTACAACGATAATAGCTGAAATGTGGCTCTACCACGTTGGAAACTAGGTTCAGCAATGAACTCTTGATGTACCTACTGTAATGTCAATAAACCAAATAATGTAACAGATACATCTCTAAAAATTTGTTCTGAAAACAACAACTAACAGCTAAAAAAAACTTATAATATGTAAAAAAGTAGAACTAAAGTTACCTTTGTGTAGCCTATATGTATATCGTTATATTTAGCAGCAGTTAAAATTGCAATTAACAATTTCATTGGTTTCGGCGATCAATGAACCCGGATTGTTCGTGGCGACTAACTTAATTCACTATGCTTCTATACTATTAAATTAAGAACTGCACTTTTAATTGCACTTTAACTCATTTAATCGAAATCATCCAGCATATACAACATGTAAAAAAACCCGTGGTTCCCGTTAAGTGTGTTATCAGAATCAGTATCCAAGCGTATACAAATATTTTTGTTTCAATAAAACACATTTAAAAAAATTAATGAAAAAAAATTAATTTTCAAATTGTATGTGGTTTTATTTCCTCTAACTCACACGAGTATCGGTAATGCGGGGTCTTTGACAATCCTCTTACTCCTCGGCCAATGCAGAGATAATAAAACCACATACAATTTACAAATGATTTTTTTTTCATTAAAATTAATTTTTTCAATGTGTTTTTTTTAATATTTCTATATATTGTCTACTATTATATCGTCTTTAGTTTTTAAAATCGATTTTTTGTTTTAATTTAATATTGATATTGCTATTTTCGACGAGGTAATAACAGTAAGTCATATTGCCAAAATCATCAACCGCAAAAAGTCATCAAAATTAAGATGTTTATTTTTCCCGTGTAAAATGCTTTCACATCGTCTTGCGGTTTTTAACAACTGGGTAACTGGCCACTTACACGCTATATAAAGCGAACTTAATACATCTGTTTCCATTGATTAACAAATAAATAATGAAGAAATTCATACTTGGAATGCTTGTGATGAAGCTTTTTGTTAGTAGTCTCGAATGCAGTAACTACGCTGATTGAGCCATGTCGGGGTGGGCGGTTATTACGTACGTACAATAAATTTAACTTAATTAACGGCCAAACTTCTGCGAAATGCACTTCAAAGCGTGTATTCAGCATGCTATAAGAATTGTATCTTGTTGCATTTTAATTTAGAACTGGCATATGTCTACAATATTACTTGATATATTTATTTTACATACAATTAGGTTAGTGTACAATATTAGTTCACAAAAACCAGGACAAACTTGACCCCAATTTTAAAAATAACATCATAGTATAGTGAACTCTCGCTGCAACCTTTATTCTCCTATGTGATTGAAATAAAACGTAGTTATATTTTGAAACTATTGACATAATATGACTCAGATTTAAACAAATGTTTTAACACGTTAAACGTGTAGGGGCGGTGTAAGAATATCCATTTTCTCATATCCTTAATTATATACGCAACAACAACGCTGATATCACGTCTGTGATAATTCTATCGTGCGATTTCGAAATAGAGCCTTTTTAGCGCTACCCGTAGCAGTTTCAAAACTGAAATTATAATTTCGTAATTTACTGCAAATCGCATTACGTTGAATTACCTTATTAAGTTGATTTTTTTTGTCGATAGCGTCAATTTTTGTAAGCGATGAAAGATTTTTAATTAACAATTTCGAAGCACTTTCAATTTTCGTACGTTGAAAACACTTCCATCTAAAATAAGGTTATGTTGTAATTGGTTTTTTAAATTTGCAACGGAGCAAAAAAGCCGTTATATTCAATTTCAGAAAATAGGCCCGAATTACGTTTTTAAGCAGAGAGTGGTTGACAATTCTTTTAACCGAAAGAAAGAAGGAAAAGAGGTTGAATGGTTTTGGTAGGAAGAATCTGTAATCAGATAGTGTTTATGCAAAATATTTGTAATGTATATATATATATACAATTATGTTGCAATCATGTACATGCTGTGTTGAGTATATATTAATACTAAGCAATTTTGGAATAAAATATAACGGAATAATTTTTATTCTATATAAATTACAGAAAGACTTATAGAATTCATAGAAAAGATAGTCTAAGAAAGTAATTTAAATAGGTTTTTGGTGGAGTTTTCAAATGAAAAAATAAAAAAAAATATTACAAACTCAGTTCGCGATATACCTAATCAGTATTAACAGAAAAAATATAAAGAATCATTAGTTTATCTTATTTTGTGTATATTGATGAACGATTTTAAAATATTCCGATTATTGTCACGAGTTATTTACTAAGAATGACGTGTAGTTCTAATAAATGGCCCCAAAAACAATCAATCCGATTGTCAATATCTATGTGAATGACACTCATTGATACGAATAATAAAACAATCGTTTACTTTATTTCATTAAAGCAGTTTTAGAGTAATAACATACATAACAATTACTTCCCAGTGATAGAGCCATGCTGCAGCTATACTAAAGTTTTAGTACGAATTAGTCGGCTCAACCGTAGAAGCATACCGCTCTCAATATTCAGTATTATTATAGTGAGTTAGCTTCTTTATTTTGCTGTATTTCGTATGGTCAATGTAGAGAACTGGAGACCCTTTTTACTGGAAACGAGGCATTTCATCTTTGTCCTCAGGTGTGTCAACGCATCTGCATTTCGATTCGTAATCGAGGATAGATGTGGATGTCTATGGCCCACAGCCATTTACCATCAGATGGGCTGTATTCTCGTTTGTCACCCTATCCTGTAAAAAAGGTGTCCCTTTCCATCAGGTAGGCTGCAAGTTTATCTGTCACCAGTTTAAAAACTATATTTCAAGTTGATGTCTCCTCTACGAAATATAATGCTACTCGAAACCACCAGGACATATTAACATTATCTTGATATTGCAGCATTGACATCTAAAGGAAATTGTAGAGAGTTGATAACAAGCCTTAGATAAATCAAACAAGGAAGAATAACACGCTTTAGCCTTTTTGCTCTATAAGTTATAGCGTTTATGGCTTCTTAACGGTCTCCTTTTATTTTTAATTGGATAATGTAACAAGAAATAAGACGCTATTATGCGGGTTTGTGCATTAAAACATTTTAAAAATATTTGTTTTAATTTTTCGCATATGCAGGTTTTCTAAATAAACAGTGGTTCTAAACAAACAATGTTTGAGTACTAAACCTTAACTAAATCATCATCGTCACCATCATTACAGCCCTTCACAAGGCCACTGCTTAACATAGGAACATAGCGACCAAGGAGTGCCACAAAGCACATCCTGCATATAACAGGTGGCCACTCCATCTAGTGATGCATCTGAACTAAATGAATCCATTTTGATATATTCGTAAAACTTATACATCGCAGAGCCACGCTGTAGCTGCAGAGAATCGAAGACTCTTTTTATTCAGGCTGACAACGCATCGGCATTTCGATTCTTAGTTGAGGATAGATGTAGATGTCTATGGGCCACAGTATATTTACCTACTATCAGGTGGACTAAGTACTCGTTTGAAGTTTTAAATAATAAAAAAAAACAATTATAATAAAATTGTAGAACTGGTGTCTAGAGACTGCGTTCGTGATACGGTCACCAATTCTAGAAATACCATAATAGAAAAGGTGGAAAGGATCCATCTGTCAGTTATAAAAAATTGAAGTCTCTATAGCTCTATTGCTCTGTCCACATTTTACTCAAAAGACCGATATAGGATGTGAAAGATAGGTGGTAATTACCAGAGAGACCGCTTTGAAAGCTGTTCGGGTTAATACTAAATGCTAAATATCACCACGTTTCACTACGACATAGTTCTATCCAAATTCTTTAAATTCTATCTACACCATCTTGATAGTTGTGAAATTCTTACCACGATCGACTACATTGCGGAATATACTTATTAATAAGTGAATATGATATACTATTCACGTAGTAGACCCACGCTGCAGTTATATTATAGTTGTAGCACGAATGGGTCAGCTCGACCGGTGCAGGACCACGCTCTCACAGAATTCCAGCGTAATGCTGCTGTGTTTCGTATGGTGAGTGTATAGAACCGAATATGCTTTTTACTGGAATCAAGGCATTTCATCTTAGTCCTCAGGGGTGACAACGGATTTGCATTTTGATATAAATGTCTATGGGCCACAGTATCCATTTACCATCGGGTGAACTGTGTGTTCATTTGTCAAATCAATGCTATAAAAAATACTGTGGCCAATAGGTTTTGCGGTCCTGTATGACTTCACAACTTAAAAAATTACATACTTCTAAAGCACCAGCAACACGACAGATCTAGAATAGCAGCCCAATGGACACTGTTATGGGACCACGATGGTGTGAATATACATGCTCGAAATCGATGACTGGGATAGCGCTGTATCACTATATGGTACTCTATGGACGTGTTTGTCGTACATATTTACCTAAGTTCAGGACCCAACTTGTGATGATGACACCATAGTCGTGTCTTGTCGTAATTGACCGTGTAGTGAAATCTATTTTCGGGATGTTTTTGCTGTTAATCTATGCGACACTTACAGCTTCATCTGACTCAGGGCTAATTAAGAAAGGAAAGGTAATGAACGTGAGGATGATGATGATAAAGGTTTATGGTTTGGTATTGTTACCAATCATCATGTCGCCTCGTTAGGCGTTGTTGAGCTATCTGTTCGAGTGGCGGAGTTTCGAGTGGGAGAGTGTAGTGACGTTGAAAGAATATTCACTATCTCCGAATTGTTCCATGGGTGGCATAAGAAGCGGCCGAGGGAAACGAACCAGCACCTACTTCCTAATAACAACTAACAAATAGAAAACTGTGGTTGTAAGCAACCCAACTATGGTAAATATTACCTGTAAGAGACAATCTGTGACACAAACATGGGAAAACCTATGTTTCAGCCATAGTATTCAATAGGCTGCAATGAATTAATGAAGAATGATAGCCCCTTGGAGTTAATGGTAGTAATTATAATTGTAAAGAAGATCTAATAACCTAACAACTCAAGTACTAAACCTAGCTTAATAGCAAACAAAAACTAACAGTCTAATAAATTATACAACGAGGTGGTCTCGTTGTGATAGCGATAAAAAGCTGAAATATAACCGTTGAAAAACTATAAGAGTTTCAATTGAAACGATATATCAGTTTTAACTGCACTGGTTGACTGCTAGGAGGTAGAAGAAATAATTGGGACAGGCCTTACCATTTGTTCCGATTTCTCGATCGTGACAGTCATAATTTACCCACAAAAAACTTTCCAAATAGGTATCTTAAATGATCAAATCTTTTCAGATGTTTTATTCTTTTATATTAATCAGTAACAGCCCTTGATCGTGTAGTGGCGATGAAAGAATTTCCACTACCTCATGTCGTCCTTTTTATGTTATAAGTGGCTACAGATGGAAATTGAAACAGAAGATAGACAGCAGCATCATACTTAAAGCAAATCAAAATTATAAAAATCTGCTATTGCCAATGCACCTACAAAGCATGTTGCCGTACGTTATTATAGCAAAATTCCCCCAATGAGGTAAGTGACAGAGAAGTGGACTTTTATAAGTTGTAATGGATGGATATATGGATAGAGCAGCCCACAGCTGTTGCTAATATTATAGAAAGGATTTAAAATAATTACTACGCCTAGCAAGTGAAATGACAACCGCAGTACCATTAACTTTGACGCATCACCCCGTTACCGTGTGGGTTATACCTTATTTTATTTATTTTATATTATCAGGGTGACAAACGAGTTCACAATTCAGTTGATGATAAGTAGATGTTGTGACCCATAAACATAGATATAAATATCAATAAATAGGATAGAATGCCTCATTACTAGCAAAAAGTGTCTTTATAAAAACACAAAACGACGATCTCCATAAAAACACAAAAACATTACGCTGCTATTTTATGCTGGTACGCTTGAGAGTGTGGTACTTTTCGACCGTGGTCTGAATCGGCCGAACTGACATATATGCCATAATATAACTCCATAACGTTAAAAACGTTTCCTTGCGCCTTTCACGATGGGTTAGGGTGATGATATGGAGTTATCTATTTCCACAAAAATTTAATTAAAAAAAGCGAAGAAAATATCAAACTTTTATACACAAACATAAAATTTGAATTTGCGATTCCTTCAAAGCGCATTAACCTGTAATATATTATGACAAACATAACTGAAATATAGTTTAATGCACAAAATGTGTTTGTATTTAAATTTACAGTTCAAATCAAAGTATATGAGATTGAATTGAACTGCTCTTTATTTGTTTTTCTGTTTAACCTTAATGTCATTTTTATATTCGACTTCAATTCGAGTTCAAAGAGTAGTGTTGTACTTTGCACCGATTACTTGTATAGTGTTGTTCCATTAACGACATAGTAGTCTAATTGGCACAAGTGAGTGGCGCGTCCCCTCACCACTGTGACACCTCTACCAACATATGTAATATATCAGCACACCTCGTTAGTAGTTCAGTTATTGTACATTTAAAACGTTAAAACCCTTCATATGAAGTGAATTAATTATGTAGTATATTATCAGTATGATTATTTATACAGGAGGTATTAATATTATTTTTATTTAGTTTTGAACTAGTAATGTGTTATTTTATTTACGGCCAAACATTGTTTCACGTTCATGTCTAACAATCGATATTTTTTACCAATTTCTGAGATAAGAAATTTTATTAAATATGAACAAAATGTGAACCCATAGTTGGAAGATAAGCATTCATAAATACGCTAGTCAAGAGAGTTCGATCACCGTCATCACTAATATAGTTGATTTTTGCCCTTTATTTCTGCTTTTTGGCAAAGGCAAACATCTTGAGATAATCTTTATATATAATTATCTGAGAAATTAAAAATATTCAAGCTCGTGTGAAGTCCGCTAACGGACTAAGGTATCGCGGCAGATCCTTCCCAGCCCACAAAAATCCTAAGTAATGGAAGGAAGCCAGTGTTCAACATTTGTATAAACAAACATAAATACATAAACAAATATGAAGTAATATTTCTCACAAAGTAGCACATACAATTTTGTGGTACCTACACTTATTTGCACTCTTCAAAAATAAAGTTACTGCCTTTATGTGGGACATCCACTGCTGGGTACCTCCTTTCATTTATAAGAGGGTTTAAGGGCAAGAAAGAGTCCATTGCACTGCTTTAAAGTGTCTTTTCTTACTTCTGAGACAGCTCTCCTCACGATGTTTTCCTTCACCGCCGAGCAGGTTACGTACAGCAAGTAAAAGTAACTCTTTCACCATGGTTCTATCTTGTCTTTTCAAATGCAATAGAAGTTGTAAATCGTATCCCTGAATCGTATCCTATATTTAAGGAAATTTTCGGTACCCAAAATTTGTTTTATGTACTAAGTACTAAATACGAGTATTTTTATTTGCACCATGATAGCTCGACTCAAGTGTGAGAATATAATTATCGTAAGGTATAATCTAACCGGAGATATATATCACATCATAACGTCCCACATTTTGCATTTTTTACTTGATTTAGGACAACGTGAATACATTAAATATAATAAACAATAATAACTTTGAATGTAAGTTTTGATACTTATCACGCAGTGAATAATAATTTGTGTACTCTAGTTTAATTGATTGTATTTTTTTAAGCTTAAGTTCCAACGAACTTACTGTCCACCTCGATAGTAAGATGCTGCTGCAGACCATGGACACCTGCAGTCAACCTCATGGAAGGAAGGCTACAGATGCATTGTCAACTCTGAAGACCAAAACAAGGAATGTCACAGGAAACTAAAAATCTGTAATTGTCCTGGCTTTATATACCCTTCAGACTGGAACACCGCATTGCACCTCTGGAGGCAAAAACCTACCCTGATGGACTCCTAGGCAGTAAAGTCCCACCTAGTAGACTCTAGACATTCTAGGGTCAACCCACACGTACCACAACCACACCACATCGCAGCAACAAAATGTGGTCACGTGTGGATAGTGTCGCTGCAGCTCTTTGCAGTTGCGTTGTGGTTGCGTCGCAACCTTAGTCGTGGCGTCGACGCAATGTCGTTGGTGTGACCGACCGCTAGTTCCGTGTGGTTCCGAAGTAATTGCGTCGTGGTTGCCTTGTGGTCGGTATCACTCACGCAATCGATAATGACGGCAAAATTTGGTCCATGTAAATTGTACTAAGTATTCATTTCCAATACAAAATGCGCCCGCCCACGTGTTGTGGTTGTGGTGAGGTTGTGGTTGTGGTACGTGTGGGTAGACCCTTAAGCTTCTAAACATAATACAGCGGAGCATTCCTACAACAACAATTGCTATCCCACGTCTAAGTATCGTACCAAATATTGTTTAATGCGTCTCATAATCCTTTACATCCACTACTACTACAATCCACTTTAGATCCCAAACCTGAAAGGATACGGAGCAGTGTTAAGTGTATGGCGGTCATTTCCCCATGTCATTGAAATCTTTTTCAGACATGAATCTCTCACGATCTCTCTTTACCGTCGCGGATGGTAAATCAGCACTTAAAATTTCCATTAACGATTCTGGCTTTTTATTTAAGCAAGTCGCTCATGAACATAAACCATCGGGGCATCGCATGTGCGGTGACTGCCTTTAAGAAAGGAGTACTCTTTTCATGAATGTCTCTTACCATTGAACCAAAAATAAAAAGTTAAACTGTACTATAACATCTTATTGTTACCATATTAAAATAATCATAAAATTAAATAATGCCTATTGTAAAATAGTATGTCGAGAAGTTTCAGAACTACTGTGATATCAATATAATATATGAAGCAAAATTTAGATTCATTAACAAATATTTACATTGAATAAGTATTTTGATAACTATATATCCTGGTCATCAATGTTTATGTCGGAACGAAATAGAATGTTCCAACTGATATCGAAAATGGACCAAGGTAAACCCGAAGAATCTCGTTCTCTGGGTGTTTAGGAGACGACTCTGAGAAACATCAGATGATGTTGGAATACTCCCCCATGAATATAGACCTAAACTACGTAGACTGGTATTCGCTTTCAAAATCAGTTGCGACTTAGCTGTAGGGTGATTTTAAAATATAGATTTTGGTACAAAAACCTTTTCCTGAATTGCAACTAGTCTAGCTGTTTACATAGGCAATTAGTAGTTTTTAGGTGGTAAAGCCACACTACAGCTATATTATGGTTGTATCACGAATGAGTTGAATCGACTGTAAGAACGAGTGTCAGTGTAGAGAACCAGAGACTCTTTTTACTGAAAAATGAGGCATTCCATCTCAGTCTTCAGAGATGACAATGGATCTGCATTTTGATTCTTAATTGGAGATAAATGTTACTTACGATCAGGTGGACTATTTGCTGGTTTGCCACCATTATTCTATTAAAAAAAACTTGTATAACATATCATGAAAGGTGACTAATGGGATATTCGGCATGCAATTTTTGTAAACTGTTTGTAAATTGTGCAGGCGATGGGCTATCCTCTACTTCTTTCATAAATTGACATCTATACCCGTATTGTTTTATATTTTTTATTAAATTTTTTTGTCTTAGTAGCTCGATCTGGACTTAACCTCAGATAAGGCAGGCGTGATGCTATGTATTTATATTCTAGTTTTATCACAACGTCACTTGATTAAAAATCAACTAAACACAAGCCGTTACCGTATTTGCTTGTGTAACGCTGCTGTGCCTGAGCGATACTATAGTGACACCGGCTAGTGCCAGATCTAGCGCGTTTTGTATACTGTGCATTTTAGGTCGTAGTAATAGGACGGAATTTACTGTTGATGTCGACAACCAGCGAAACAACGTGTGACCTCCGTCTTATGGCGGGTTTGCATTACATTAGTCTTTAAGATAATACATTAGTAAAAATCTATAAACGCTAGCTTACAAAGATATATTCTAATGTGTACGATTACCTGTTATATGTTTGCAGCGTGAATGCGTCGGCTCAACCACGGAAGGACTACGCTCGCGCAGAATACCAGCTTAAAATGGTAGCTTAATCCTGCTGTGTCTCTAAAAGCGAGTGAAGAGAACCGTATACCCTTTTTACTTGTATCATTGGAAATAATAATAATAACTGGCATTCCAACTTAGCCCTCATCGCATCTACAATTCGAGTCTTAATCGAGGATAGATGTATGGCCCACAGCTTTCGCTTGCTAACGGGACGGTGGACTGTGTGCTCAAGTTACCAGTGTTTTTCCGTGTGCCTCGGAAAGCACGTAAAGCTGTTAGGACGATGTCGGTTTTCTCTTCAGCCGTATAACATTACCGATTGGAAATTAGAGTGCACCGGTGCTTTTGCATTATCGTGCAATCCTCTCATGTGCAGCTGGATACAATATCTTTGGAAAAAGTCCGCAATGACCGAAATTCAATTTGGATGAGCTTATCAGCTTAATGTACTGTCCTCCTGGGCAAATGCTTTGGCTTTGAATAAAAGTTTTTCATTTTAATTAAACCAATCAAAGTCTGCTGACATGACATATCGATCACATTTAATTTGCAGTTATAATAAAATGGAGACAAATTACCTTCATGAATTTAATAAATTGATAAAATTAAGCAACCGAATTACTTTTACCAATTAAGTATCTGAAACTCGTCGATATAAATAAAAATTTGCAACGATCGTCAACAATTAATCTTACTTGAATTTATAAACGCTAGCTAGCGTTTACCCACGACTTTGTTCCCATAGAACCTAAAAAGTAGCTAGATCTGTAATAGTGGTTTTTGGAAAGGTAGCCCAATTATCGAATCGCTCACTTTTTTGCTATTATGTAAAAATTATGTGAGATATGCGAAAATATTTAAAATAAAATAAAAGTTCCATTGATTAAAAGTTATATTTTCTTTTTGTTATCGATATCCGGGTGATAATAATTTTGAAGTTATTTGGATATTTTTTATAGGATAGGGGTGACAAACGAGCACACAGTCGACCTGATGGTAAACTGTGGAGATGGATGCTGTGGTCCATATACATCTACATTCCTCCTCGATTGATAATCAAAACGCAAGTGCTTTGTCACCACAAAAGACTAAGATGCAATGCCTCGTTTCCAGTAAAAAAGCATCTCCGGATTTCTGCACTCACCATACGAAACACAGCACTATTAAGCTGCTATTTTACGCTGGTATTCTGTGAGAGCGTGCTCCTTCCCTGGTCGGGCCGACCTATTCGTGCTACAACCATGATATAGCTGTAGCGTGGCTCTACCACGCATAAAAATTACAAAAAGACAATCCAATTTTAATTTTATGTATAAAAATGTGAAAGTGAATATTAATAATTTTAAAATTGTAAGTCGGATGAAGTTTTTCCTCGAAATGTTTTACTCAGCAGAGCAACCACTAACCCATACGGTGCATATTTTAATCCTTTTTAACACTTTTTAGCTTTAGGTTTGGTTTTGATTTTGGATGCTTCTCAAGACAGAGGAACCTCATATTTAAACGGTAGTAAGTTAAACAACTGGCGTTTGACAAATGAAAGAAAGAAGGAAAGAAACATTTATAGCAAAATGAAAATTACGGAGTCTTCATTTCATTTCATTCACCTCATCTCGATAATTGACAGTTCACACACATATGTAATTTATTGTCACCGAAATAAAAGAACTGTAAAGAAAAGAACCTATTACTGCCTTTTAAAAAGGTCTGCAATAAAAATTCAGTTCCTCTGGTGTTGCAGGTGTTCATGGGCTACGGTGATCACTGATCATCAGGTAGGCCGTACGCTTGTTGACCTCCTCTTCTATAATTTATATAAAATCTGTTTGACAACGTGCTTTTATAGGCGTTGCTAAGGTTAACATTCAGATCCTTTATTAGATCAGTTCTATGGTAACAAGTTAATGCATTGTCATCAACGTATCTACGTTTAGATTTTTGACAGGTTGTAACTATAACATATATAAGAAATAAACATGTATATAAATCGTGAGGAAACCTGTATGTCTGTGAAATACGAAATAATATTTAGAAGACGTGAAAAGTGCCAGTTTTTGCCAACACGCGTGGTCATCATTTTATTGCCCAAAAACCCTCGCAGAAATGAGAGGAGGCCTGTGCCCAGCAGTGGGACGTATATATGCTGTAACTTTAGCTATAATTTTAATTATATAAATAGCTTGTAATAAAAATTACGTCCAAATAACAAACATGTTGTTCTACAGAAGATTATTTCTATCATTGTAATTGATTGTGAGCTTAACAAGCTTTCTACACACACATTTTTCACCGGTCCAACATACATTTTACTCACTTTTGCAAAATTATAGGTACTTAATCTAGTCAGGCTATTTCAGTCTATCAGTGCGATTTAATTTTATCTATTCCAGGCCGTTTTACGATCATTTTTAATGCAATGAATGACTTTTGAAGCTTAAAATAGCATGGTGGTCCGCAGATTAAAATATACTTACTACATTTTTATAGACATGCCCAGGACATTAAGTTTGTTCGAAACTTATCGCTTTATTATACTGTCAATAATTAAAAGGCTAAAATATTTAAGGAAACTACTATACATCCAATGAAACTGATTTGATATATTTTATAATTTTATTATATAATACTAGCGATCTGCCCCGGCTTCGCTCGGGTGATTTTTGGATACGACAACAGTGCCACCTACCGGGTCCAATTGTGAATCGAAACTATTCCCGAATTAACTTCATCAAACTCACAAAATTTTATCAAAATTGGCCTAGCCGTTTTGGAGGTATTCAGTCACATACACACGGACAGAAGATTTTTATTTATAACTAGCTGGCTAGGCAGAAGTTGTTCTGCCCTTCTCGACGACCCTTTGTCATGTCCTATTAAAAATCCTTAAATTCTCAAAAAAAATTATGGGTCACTCATGGGCAAAAAAATAAGTATCCTATCTCTCAAGTTGGGTCAAACTGCACACGGTGTGCAAATTTGATTAAAATCGGTTTGGTAGTTTAGGAGTCGATCGCGAACAAACAACGTGACACGTAATTTAAATACTCGTATATTAAGACTAGCGAGCTGGCCCGGCTACGCACGGCACTCGATAACAGCGCCACTTACCGGATCCAATTGTGAATCTAAAATATTGAAAGACCAACTCAAATATACACAAAAACGTTGTTAGTCTTTGTCAGTCCAGCCGTTTTGGAGGGGTTCAGTGACAAACACATTTACTTATATATATATATATATATATATATATATATATATATATATATATATATATATATATATATATTAGGTTATTTTAATTATTTAGTTCATAATGGCTGTCTTCCTACCTTCTGCCCCCCCCCTTTATGACTATGGGTACCACGAAGATTGAAGCGAAAATTGTTTACGCCATTATAGCCAAGAAAACTACGTTATTAGTTGCCGTTGCCATACTCCAGCTTTGATTATCGTGGTAAAGCCATGCTGCAGCTACATTATGGTTGTAGTACGAATGAGTCGGCTTGACTTGGGTAGGACCACGCTCTCAGAGAGTACGAGCTTAAAATAGAATCTGAACGCTCCTGTGTTTCGTATAGTGAGTGTAGAGAACCGGAGATCCCTTTTTACTGAAAACGGGGCATTCCATCTTAGTCTTCAGGGGTGGCAACGCATGTGCATTTTTAAATGTCTATGTGCCATCTACTTACCGTCAGACGGACTGTGTTCTCGTTTGTCACCCTTATTCTATAAAAAAGCTAAGCTTAAAATGCTTGTGTCCATATTAGTTTGCGACAGTATTTAAATTACAGCTTCCGACGTACGACCTTTGACACCACAGAAATCTATTGCCTTATTATTTAGATTTCTGTGTTTGACACAGTCGGTCTCTTCAATCAAATTAGGCTGCTAATTCAGTTTTTAAAAGACCTACTATAAATTATTTAGATTTGTATATTCAGAATGGTGATGTGTGGACATAACTCATACCTACTGTTACGATCTTAGGGTTCGAGACAATTAAAACTGCCGAGTGAATTACCAAAATTTACACTTTAATTACAGAACACCAATTACAACTTAAAACCACACTAATAACAAAACACAACAGTACTACTGATCACTTTAGTTCGCAGTTGTATCGCTTGGAAGTATTCGCTTGAATTGCCAATTCCACACTGACCCAGGTCGCAGTCTATACCGACCTTATTTAGGGCCTCAAATGATTCCAAAACTGTAAAAACATCTAGAATTTTCAAGTAAATTACCGACTGACTAGGTGTCAATAGTTCTAGAAAGTTCTTCCATGGAAATTTCCAGAAGCGTACTAGATGGCGCTAGTGTTAACTAGTGTCGCCATGTACCAGGCATTAATTGTGGCGCGCAACACTATGAATTATTAACTTACAAGCCCTTCCCCAGAAATATAAAAATTCGATTAAAATATTGTGTTTTAATTTCACAGTAGATTGTGATTTTATCACGAGTTGTAACATGGCATTAAATACCCATAATATACTGTGTAGCGGCGATGTAAGTATATTCACTACCCCATATCGTCCCGTGGATGTCTTAAGAGGCGACAGAGTGAAGCATATCAGGAGATGGGCAGCAGCGTCTTTTAATAACGACTAGAATTAAACGAACAGAAGAAGCACGAGAGTAGAATGAACGCAGTCGAAATGCGGTCATTAAGGAGTATTGTTAGGGCTGAATCTGAGTGACAGGGTGAGAAACTGTGTGATAAAAGAAGAGTGTGGCTTGCAAGATGATGCGGTGACCAGGATTAAGAAAGGAATGCTTCGGTGGTTTGGTCATGAAAGACCGACAAAGCAAATATATGTTGCAGAAGTGAATGGAAGAGTCGGAAAGGGACATATTAGGCGAAAGTTTGCCGACCAAATTGGCGATTATTATAAATGGGCCAAATTAAGAGTACCCTTAACCGACGAGCATGTATGTGTAGGTATATGGATGTGGAAGAGGCGAGAGAGGTATGTCAGGATCGTGGTAAATGGAAGTCTGTAGCCTCTGCCTACCTCTCTGGGTGACAGGCGTGAGTGTTTATGAATGTTATTTTATTTAGAATTAAAAAACTGCGTTTGCTAACCCGCTAGCCAAGCGTGGCCACTGTGGCAAATATCCCTACGGGGCAATCTATGGGGGAGGTCTATGTTCAGCAGCGGACTTTAATGGGCTATAACGGTAACGGTATGGCAATAAAAATGTAATAGATGATTTCAGAGCTTCTCTGATATCCCTTGTTTCTGTAGCCTTGTTTTTGCGAACAGATATAAATTTTGACGTTCGTAAGAAATTTTATACGTAGTAGAGCTACGCTGCAGCTATATTATGGTTGTAGCACGAATAGATCGGCTCGACCGGGGAAGGACCACGCTCTCACACAATACCGGCGTATAATAGCGGCTTAATACTACTGTGTTTCGTATGGTGAGTGGAGATATCCGAAGACCCTTTTCTACTGGAAATGAGGCATTCCATCTTTTTTTTAATAGAAGAGAGGGCAAACCAGCATGCGGCTCACCTGATCGTAAGTGACTACCACCGCCCATGAACAACCGCAACACCAAGGGAGTTGCAGGTGCGTTGCCGACCCTTTAGAAAGAGGTAGGCTCTTTTCTTGAAGGTCCCTAAGTGGTATCGGTCCGGAAAAGTCGCCGGTTGTAAACAATTCCATAGACAGGTTGTATGAGGAATAAAACTCCTAGTATAACGCACAGTGGTAGACCGCCAAGCATCCAGATGGTGAGGATGGTATCGCGAATTTTGACGCGATGCTTTTTCGTGAAATTTGGCTGCTGTAACTAACCCGAACAATTCCTCAAGCACTCCCTATAGTAGATACGATAACATCTACTATATAAAAAAGCAAAGGGATGCAACATCCCTACGCAGCGCCGGTGAATCGAGTCAATCAAAAAGAACTCGGTCGTTGACGATTCGAATCTCTCTGCGCTGGATGCGGTCATGTGAAAAGGAGCTGGCACTGGGATTTGTAAGTCCTCAGGGGTGACAACGTATCTACGTTTTGATTTTTAATCAAGGATAAATGTAGATGTCTATGGGCCACAGCATCCACTTACCATCAGGTGGACTGTGTGCTCATTTGTCACACACATTCTGTAAAAGAAATTTAAACAAGTCTAAATTGAATAAAAAAACTCTGACTTTCACTTTGAGTGTCGGTTAATCTCTCGTGTTCAAAAATAGGCCCGGTTAATTACTTATCAATTCTATCTAGGACATTGGTATTTTCCAAACACTGGTTTGGAAATGAATCCTATACCTTTAAACGAGCAATTCTTGTATATATATATAATCGGAATCTCGGAAACGGCTCCAACGATTTTCATAAAATTTTGTGTGCAGGGAGTTTCGGGGGCAATAAATCGATCTAGCTAGGATTTATTTTTAGAAAATGTCTTTTTGTCCGTGTTATTAGGCAATGAAAAACTGCTACAATATCGTTAGAATAAGAAGGTAAATTTTGACAATTTATTGATGATTACAAATAGCTTATATATAATAATTATATATAATATACCAATATTGGGCGATCGCAAAATCGTAATACCATGGTTCGAGCCCAGACCAACCGACCGATTTTTTTTAATTTTTTTTTTCTAGTTCCTTTCTTTTTTGAGAAAATCGATTTTTTCGAGCCCTTTTCTAGTATTTTTTAAAAACACGAAAATTTAAATTAAACTAATTGCACTCATGATTTCTTATTCAAATAACCAGTTCCGATTTTTCTGTTATGTCGCTAAGATCAAAAAATATTATTTATATTTCATCAGTATGTAATTTGTATCTGAATATAATTTCCAAAACACACGAATTTAAAAAAAACCGAGCGAAAAATACCGAGCAAAGCTCGGTCAACCGGGTACTTAATATAAATATAAGAATAACCTTCAATAATTGTAATTTATATTTTAATTTCATTTCTATTTTTAATAATCAATTAAACTTTTATAGGTTAAGTTAAGGCGTTTATAGGTTAAGTAAGTACATTTTGGTATGAGCTTATCCAAGATTACAATAAAGTAGGGCAGCAAATCCCACAACTTCTTACTAGTGGGTTGATGTAATTATATCGTCTAGACTTACGGCCGTCAAAGGCATTAGGCATTATAGCAAGAGCGGGAAGCGGGGTCTCGATATATACGAGTATCTTTGTTCTAATTTCAAAAATACATTAAGTGGATATACAGTGTGTTTGTTTTTATTTTTATTATATACATTTTTTTGTTTTTAAACATAACATATTTTTCCAGTTTTGCTCCTTTCTCTGACACTGATCTGTTCTACCGTTATTATAGAATAAAGGTTACAAGCGAGAACACAGCCCATCTAATCTAAATGGATGTTCTGACCAATATGCATCTATTCGTCCATACATCTATTCTCAATCAAGAATAAAAAGACAGATGCGTTGTTACCCCTGAATACCAGCGTAAAATAGCAGCTTATTGCTAATGTGCTCCGTGTGCTGAGTGTCGAGAACCGGAGACCCTTACTAATAAAAACGAGGTATTCCATCTCAATCTGCAGGTCATCACTGTATCACGCATCTCCATAATGTTTCTTAATTGAGGATAAATGTAGATGTTTATGAGCCACAGCGTCCACTTACCATCAGGTAGGATCTGTGCTAGTTTGTAACCCATATTCTATTTTTAAAAGTTCCTGAGGTCTACGATGGAATTTCTTGTAACTAGTACAAAGGTCTCCCGTTTTCTATACCCACCATACCAAATACAGTATTATTACGCAATTTTGCGTTGGTATTCTGTGGCAGTGTGGTCATAACCTGGTCGAGCAGACCTGTTGTGCTGTAACTATAATATAGCTTTGTAGCTGTTGCTTTACCACGTCAAAACCCTCCGATTTTATTGCATAATTATTATGTCCAGAACTGGTTTGCTATAAATAATTATTTAAATAAATAAATTATTTATTACGTCAAACATAACAGTTACAATATATGATCATATACAATAATATTAACGAAAAAAAGTAACTTATAGGAAATAATAAGGATGATAAAATCATGACTTTGTTAGCCTACCATCAGTCTCATAGCATTAATACATCAATAATCATTAGGTTGTACTTTACATATGTAGTGTGTATGTATATTTAGTAGCTGAAGTATGTGGAAGAAATGTGTGAGTATGTACTGAGTATGGGTGTATGTATGTGCATATATTCATTTATAATGTCTTTGTTTACTCATAATTTAAGGGACTTAAAAAAATTGTAATCAATTTCTTACATTCCTCATTTGTTTTGCTGTAGATCTCTAGTTCTTTGTTTAATTTTTGTTATAAAGTAAACCGAAGGAACTAGAGTATTGTTTACTAGCAAATGCAGTTTTTGATTTATTTAATGCAACTACAGTTTTTCTTCTTTTTTGTTTAACGCTGTCATCGTAAAAATATGCGCTTATATTTGTGACAATATTCATACTCCTTTGCATTTAATAACTACCAACATTATTTGAAAATTTATGCCGTTATTAAACTTAATCCGAAATACATCGTCACCGTTTTCAAAAAAATATGTTATTGCAGCTTCTTCATAAGTCCACGGCTGAACATAGATATCCTCCAATGAATCCCACAAAACAGGGCACTAAGCCACCTGTATTTATGGGATTTGCATGTTTTACCAGCCCTACAATTTTGCTTACTACCGGTAAGCAACTGCCCATTTATTCGCCATCGGTGAATGATTTTGAGCTATGTGGCCAGACGTTTGGTTTGACTGTCTAGTTTTATAATATATTCGTTTCATTTATAGCATACTATCATTAAAATTTGCATATATACAAACAATCAGGATCTTGATTTACACCACACAACTTCTATAAAGTTAACACTGTACTCTATATGCAAATGAGGGAAAATGGGGTCGCAAATCCTACGTTTAACCGATGATTAAATGTGGACGGGCATTAACCGCCATTACGGTAAATAGCAAAAAGTTTCAAATGCTTCGCACATCTCGTTGAGTTTGAAATGGTGCAAATGCTTTAACGTGTTAATTACTTAGTGGAATCTTAAGCTTGGTGATGGCATTGCCGTGTTTTCTACTTTCATACATATAAGTAAAGAGAAAAGGAGCATCCTGCAAATTTATTACATCTTGCATGAATTTCGCATTATAAATATACTTACTATCTTTCCACTAAAATCCCCTAGTGGAGCTTTAAGGTGAAACCAGTCGGTTTAATTATTAAATGAATGAAAAATAAAACAAGTACGTATGTCAATCTTATAATCAATAATGATGGAGTTTCGACAAGTGGCAACAATTGCAAGTAGGTATGCTTTATACAAAAAAACTTCATTACATTCGCTTTAAAAAAAATTATGAACTGAATTCGTTACTTGAACTATTTTCCGGTTTTAAGTTTGTAATACATTCCGTATGTGTCCCGTTGCACCTCTCATTACTGACATAGTAAAGGACAAGGTGTTTTAATTCAATTCTGAGCTCATTCTTCAATGCGCGTATTTATTAAATTGCATTAAAGAATTTAAGCGGCGTCGGCACTATAAATTCAAGCACATTTGGGTTACATGTGTATTATGAAATTAAAAGTACGCGCAAAGCGCTAAAACTTTGGACCTATTACATTTAGTATAAACTTAACTGAAAATATTAATACCAAACAGAAATCTTTATGCAATATTTTATTTATAATTATATATATAATATATATATATATATATATATATATAATATATATATATATATATAATATTTTATATATCTGACAATAACATTAAAATTTAAATAAAAAAGAGAAATTATTTAAAGTTTAAAGATTGGTGATAAAAGGTAGCATTAAGTGAGAATATTGTTTTCGTTCTCACCAACCTGTTTGTCTAGCGGGCTGAGTTTGGTTATAACTTTTAAGTAAGACGGCACTTGGATTCAGCAATGGTTCACAGTTCTAATTAAAGTGGAGCCTCATTGTATTATAGATTATCGGCTAGCAGCAGAACTCTGTCCAACAATCAGTAGGAGGAGGAAAAATATTACCATTTTCCGCTTGGAGTGTACATTACAATTCGGTTTTTGTATATGACTATACGAATCTAAGTTTATATCTCTGCAAATCGGTAAGTAGTTAACTTAAACTAAACTGACAGTAAAATAAAAAATAAAAACTGTAATTTGGCACCGGCAATTGACAGCAATTAACAATATGTAAGTCATACCACATATCTATTTCTTATTTCTACTTGTTATTACTTGGAACTATCAAGAATCGTACGAATGTAAAATGTGTGTACATTAATATTTGCCTGATCGTAACACTTTTGTCGTGCGTGTCGGCTCGCATGCTTGTCTGCAGTAGACGTCTGAACGATTTGTCTCGTCGGGATACAAGCTCAGCCGGACATCTGCGTAATAAATCCTTCTTGGCACGTTCTGTTACTAAGAGTACGAGTTTGGAATATTAAAAATGCACTGTTTTTAGAAAAAATTAAATTCATAAAATCCTCAAGAGTAATTATTATTGTCATAGCCAAGCTGTCAATTTCTATTGGTAGACCAAGTAATAAAAATTTTTTCTTAACGCCACCTAAAAGCAGATCGTCGATCGCAAGAATTTGTCTCACATCGTGAATGCATCTCCCCGTCGCCAGAAAGTGTATTTTGGGACTAGAATTATTTTTAGCAGTCTAACCTTAGCAGCTTTCACAAAGTTTTTCTGTCTTTCCACTTTGACTTATACCGCCTACTAGCCGCTAAACAATGCTGCAAAAATTGTTTATTAGTTAACAAAAAGTTCGTCACAAATAGCCAAATCTATAGATTATTGACTGGTGATTTTAAAAGTGTAGGGCACATTTTTTAAAATATTTTTAACTGTGTAATATACGAGTACCTACATAGTTAATAAATACGTCCATTCTAGAATGAAAGAAGGATAATAAAAACACAATGCACACTTATGACGTTATAATTAAATACGAATGGACATGAAGTTAATAATAGGTAACTGCCTCGTTGCTTTAGTGGTTGTAGTAATGCGGCTGCTGATCATGAGGTGCTGGGTTCGAATCCCGGGTCGGGCCAACAAAATCAATTATTGAGTTTTTCCGTCAAGAAATTGTCAGTAGCTGCCCGAAGTCAGGAAGTTGGCGGTGTCTCGACCCAGTGCCTCGGTAAGCACGTAAAGCCGTTGGTCCTACGCCTGATCTCTCTCCGATCGTGTCGGTTTACCTTCCCATCGGATTAGGAGAGTAAGAGAGTGCACCTGCGCTTGCGCATACACTTGGGCACCATAATCCTTTCCTGCGCCGATAGCTAGTCTCCGTTGAGGCAGACCGCCATGGCCGAAATTCGGTATGGAGGACATTATTATTATTAATAGATGATGCTGGTAGTCTATTTATAAAACCATAACTTTTACAATACGAAATCAGAAGTAGAAGTCACTAGTAACCATTTAAAATGACGGTTGCAAGTCTCTATATTTACGTTACGGTCGTTTAAAAATTCAAAATATAGCCTTAAAATCAAACGATTAAAACTTGTTTTTAGCTATTGTTAACTTGAAGTACTAGTATATGAAATCTCTCAATTAAACATCCATAAAAATATGGTTATACTTTTTGATAGAACTCACCGTCCTAAATATTATATAAAGAAATATAATATTTTTAATTATTTTTCTTATGAATGAATTATTAATGGAATATGAATATTTTATGTAACCAAGTTATTAAATCAATTAAAATAAAATCGCTATTTACTATGCCTGTCATCATTATGATAATACAGTAAAATTTATACCTGTTTTAATTTAGGGTGTCATCAAAATTCCTAAATAATTCGAATTTAGTAGCCCCGACTTCATAGTCAGTTTTCGAACCATCCGGTCATAAAAAACATGGATTCTCAAAGTTTTCGTTATAAGCATGACTAATTAATTTAAAAAATTGTTAAAATACTCTATTTGACATCAGCATTTATTTGCCAAGCGGCTAAGATCAACCGTTTCCGGCGGCAATAAAAATTTTAGTTGTCATTTTTAGTACAGATATAGCACGTGCTCGGCGGTGAAGGAAAACATGAGTAAACCTGCATGTTCGAGAAAATTTTAAGAATATATTTCAAAGATATATGAAGGCCACCAACACGAGTTGGGGTAGCGTGGCAGACAAATTCTCTCAGAAATTACAGTAGGCCTGTGCCCAGAAGTCAGTCGTAAAAAGGGTATAACTTTACAATTTTTTAAATACACATTGTAATAATAATGTCCTCCAGACCTAATTTCGGTCACGACGGCAAACCTCAGCGGAGACTAGCCATCGGCGCAGGGCAGGATTATAGTGTCCAAGTGTAAGCGCGAGCACAGGTGCACTCTCTATTCTCTCAATCTCATAATCCGATGGGTTGGTAAACTGACACAACCATAGAGAAATTAGGCGCAGGATCTTAGGATCTCACCTCGAGCGGATCGAGGTGGCTTTTAAGGGGACAGGATGTTTTAATCTGCTTTAAACTTCTAACACACAACTTTTTCTCAGGTATTACTAAAATATTTTTTCTCAACCCAGTTTGAAAAGCGCTGACCCGTATAAACCGGTAGCCAGACTTTCCTCTCGGCTTTCCAACATTCAGCCGCTATAAATAATCACGTTCGCACGGTACATGTATTTGAATAAATACGTATCAACTTTCCCGCCTCCGATCACATGTAGAGGATTAGATAAAGAGGAGAGTTTGTGCAAGGCGCATACATTGATTTTATTGTCCAACATAGAGTGCTTAAAGTTTTTACAGCGTGAGGTTCTTAGAGCTTGAAGTATTGCCCTTTAGTTTTTGTATGCTAGTTATCAATTTACGCTGGAACTGTCCCCTGTACTATTTTACGTTACACTAGTCATTTGGACCATTCTTAAAAATGCGTATATGCAGATATCGATTAGAAAAGCTTTTAACTATCTAGATGCAATTATTACCAATAACTACCATCTTAGATGAGGCGATGAAGTCCACAGTGATGAGAAACAGCCTTATTATTACCCTGTTATTTTCAAGATTATTTTGTTTTGTAAATGTAGAGGAGGCGAGAGAGGTGTGTCAGAATCGTGGCAAAAAGAAATCCGTACTTTCTGCCTACCCATCTGGGTGAGAAGCGTGAGTGTTTACATACTTTTTAATACAATAATACAGTGACGAAGGACAGAAAAATAAGTAAGAAATAAGAAAAAGTCATATAGGATGTCATAGATTAATAAATGATTAATTCATCATAAATAATGTAACGAGCATATCGACTATACTTATCAGCCTTACACGTAAACGTATCATTACGGTTAACGGGTTGTAATTAAAAAGATACATTTAATTAAACAGATTTTGGTGCGTTAAAAGCGATGTTTACATATTTTAATTCGGCATTCACAAATTGCATGCACGGGTGCAGCGTTCGGCGTCCGTATATCCTGTCGTTAAATATTCAGCGTTCAAGAATTCTGTCGGTCCACCTGGCACCGGTGGCGCGGCGCTTCCTTTGACCTTCATCGAGAACATATCTATCTTGCATTCATGTTTTTGTGTGTCATATATGCCTGCCATGACTAAAGAAAATGAGGAAAACATTGGATTAATAAGGGAGCGGGCTGTCCACGTAGGGTTGCCAACTTTTTTATATGCAATATAGTGTTCTCGAATCGATCGATCACTCAAAACTACATTAGGTGGTTAAAACATAAAAATTGTTTCTTATTGTTATCTTATTTTTAAAGGAATATTATTCCTGCTTTTCAATGAAATCTGAGGCAACTGTCACACCGTGGATGATCACTCCGCGCTAAAATGCAGAAGGTGATGCTCCCCAAAACTGTCCTTATTATCCGCCGACTTCTCTCTAATTATTTAAGACAATTTGGTCTACCTTGCCAAGAGATTACATCTGCTTGAGTTTATTACTTATTTATTTTGTTTGTGGAATGGTTTTAGTTTAAACGTAGTAGAGCCAAGCACAAAATACCATATAGATATTACTCAAAATAAATAAAATTGTAGTGTTTGTAGGCTCAAAATAACAACTTTTTACTAAATATATATGAAAGTATATACGGTACTGACAACAACAAAAAAAACTTTTTAAATTTTTTGTCCGTCTATCCGTATATGTGTCTGTTTGTTCCGGTTAATCTCCGAAATAGCAGGACTAATTTTAACGGGCATGTCACTGGCAGCTAGCTCATGTTATAAAGAGTAAGTAGGCTACTTTTATTTTACAAAAAGAATTAGGGTTCCGCGCAAAAAAAAAACGAATACCCATGTAATGTAATCGTAATATGTTCCATACGGACGAAGTCGCGGAAAAGTAATCTCCAAAAATTAATGCCACTCATTGTTCGATTAAGTACAATTTTGGCCGTAAATTAAAAGACACGAAAGTGGAGCGACCACAGAACACGGATGAAAAGGCAATTCATTTGTGCACCAAGTTCAACCGTCACGCTCCCGTTTGGACTTTATTAAAATTGGAGTTGCTCTGATGACCCAGAACAAGTTCATTAATAAATGAATTGCAGTGGGCATATAAACAAAGTACCTGTCTGGGTTGTTAAATTATTTTTTTACAAACGCCTACATCTTTTTCTTAAAAGGTAACTGATGGATATGGACGGATATACCGTTGTACGAAAAATTATTCTATTAAATACGGAATTGCATTATCTGTAGCCTGCTAAATATCGACGCTGCTACCCGCTATCGATCGCCTGGTGCATACAAGATGAAATAGTTATAACACCATATTATGACTTTTGACTTTACCCGCCGAAGACCTACGACATATACTCGTATGTTCCTATACGTCGTCCCCTCAAACGTTTTTATTTATAGAGATTAGAGGTTATCTTCATTCGTCACAGCCTATAAAAATCTGCTAAAGAAAAGTCTCCCTAAAGGCTGCGTAATAAGGGCGACATTTGCCATAGTTGCCACTCTTAGCGGACTAATTGGCAACCACGGGTTTTTGTATTTCCTAGTAGCTGCTGCTTATCTCTTACTTTGCTTCCCTGTGTCGCTTCTTACGACACCCATAGGAGATTTTGACGGCCCCGAGGCGCAGTGGCTTAGGTATGAGTGGCTGTGCTGGGGGCCGCGGGTTCGAATTCCGCACGGAACAAATATTTGTATTGCCTACGAATACTTGTTCCGGGTCTGGATGTAACTCCTTGTGCAATTTATGATTGTAAACTGTCTCCATGATATGGAAGAAAATCCCAGTGGTTACCCCACACTGGGATTTTCTTCCATATCATTTTTATGAAAAAAAAAGAAAAAAAGATTTTTTTATCGGATAAGGGTGACAAACGAGCACACAGTCCGCAGCAACCACTTAACATCAGGTGGTAAGTGGTTGCTGTGACCCATAGACATCTACATCAATCCTCGATCACGAATCAAAATGCAGATGCGTTCTCACCCGTGAGGACTAAGATGGAATGCCTTTTTTCCAGTAAACAGTGTCTCCGACTCTCTACACTCGACATACAAACCACAGCAGCATTAACCTGCTATTTTTCGCTGGTATTCCGTGGGAGCGTGGTCCTTCCCCGGTTGAACCGACCCATTCGTGCTACAACTGTACTACTAATATAGCAGCAGCATGGCTCTACCACGTTTAAAAATGTGAGATAATATTTTTACACCAACATCACACTCTATTATGAAGAACCAGAATGTGTCAAAACAGGCACGTATGGTAATTCATAATGCTGTGTTCGTCCCTACTTTAATGTATGGTATTAAAAGCTGGGTGTGGCAGAAGAAGCACGAAAGTAGAATAAATGCTGTAGAAATGCGGTCTTTAAGGAATATGCTAGGGTTTAATCTGAATGACAGGGTGAGAAATTGCGTGATAAGAGATAAATGTGGTATGCAAGATGATGTTGTCACCAGGATTAAGAAAGGAATGCTTCGGTGGTTTGGTCACGTAGAAAGAATGAATGAGGAAAGAGTGACAAAGCAAATTTATATGGCAGATGTGAATGGCCGAGTCGGAAAGGGACGCCCTAGAAAAAAGTTTATCGACCAAATTGGCGATATTTTGAAAATGGGCCACGTTAGAAGTACCCTTAACCGACGAGCATGTATGCGTAGATATATGGATGTAAAGGAGGCGAAAGAGGTATGTCAGGATCGTGCCAAATGGAAGTCCGTAGTCTCTGCCTACCCCTCTGGGTGACAGGCGTGAGTGTTTATGTATGTATGTATGTATTATGACACGAATTAAAGAGGTTACTCGACAAATATTAAAATATAAGTTAATTTTTTTATTTTTAAACAACTTTATCCACAACTTAGCCTATATACGGCCAACTGCTGAGCTTTCCTCATTTCTCAGAGGGTTTCAGGATGGTCAAATGTATGACGCGTTCCTCTAATGCTGGTTTAGTAGATCTTAGATATTATTTCTTTCAAATATTTTGATTTCTCTGACCTGCAGGTTTCCTTGTGACGTTTCCCTTCACTGTCATGTAATTTAAAATACAGTTACGGTCATATTAAAGTCACCACCTCATGAACTACTACGATTCTTAACAAAAGCGTTTAATCATTTATCACACTTTTTGATCTAGTCCTTTCATTTTTACTGGTTCCTTGAATAAATGTTTAAATATTAATCTGCAATTGAAAACTTGTTACAATCACAGCTCAGTCTTATTAGCTTGAAGGTTAAAAAAGCTGAGTCAATAGCATGAAGAGCTTTAATCTCACCGAAGCGACAGCAAACTTTCACGTTGCAAATGAATAGTATGCGATCTTTTTATTAAAACACTTTCTGTGAGAATCAAGGTCACTATTATTTTAATTTATCGCATGGCTTATTGGTCAAGTATCTGGCTGCTACGTCACGAATGTATGAATGTACAATTTAAGAATTAGGCTGACCAACGAGCAGGCAGTCCACCTGATGGTAAGTGGATACATTGACCCATAGTAACAACATCTGTCATAGATGTGTTGTCAACCCTGAGATATAAGACAAAATTCTTTGTCACTAGCAAAAAGATCTCCAGATCTCAAGACACACCATACGAACCATAGCAGCATTAAGCTCCCAATTTATGCCGGTGTGAGAGCGTGGTAATTCTCGATCGAGCCGATACATCCTTGCTGCAACACAATATAGCTACAGTGTGACTTTAACACGTGTGAAAAGCCGCTTGCGAAAGTATGCTTGTTTTGTGATTTTTGTAGTTTATCTCATGTTTGGTTCTGCTTCTTTTTCTACCCTATATCCAAACATGTCGTCGACATTACGTTTGCACGTTTAATACTCAGTATTTTTTTTTAATCTTAATGTCGTCGACATAGTAAGAGGTAACTGTGGAAAAGGCCAGATATATCCTACTCCCTAATATACACAAGATGTGTAAAACTCACATCGGCGACAGAGACCAGCATAAAAGTTACCCTCTTGATGTTATAACTCTCGAGGCTTGATACTAAGAATGTATTTATTTTTGTAGTGTTAAAAATTAAGGGATTAACTTGTTTATTTCCTATCAAAGTTCGAAATTATCTTTATTTCAATCACACAAACTCATTAAAACTTTTCTGTGAACTGATAGCAATGATTGACAAACAAACAAATTTTTTATAGAAGAAATGACGACGCGTCGACGAATAAAATGCCATCTGCCCATCAAATTCCGTGCCTCACCCACACGAAACAATGCTCTAATCATAGGAAATTGCTCGCACGACGAGTAAATTTGACCAAACGAAACAATTGGACTTGCGTAATGATTCAGTGCCTATTTATTTGTCTAATAGTTTTCGCTCTATGTATTCGTACATAGTAAACAAAGAAATAGTAAAGTTAGCACATTGAATTCATATGCTTGAGAAGAGATAACTATTTGGGTAACCTATTTAAAAACTGGGTACCTATACGATTTAAAATATCATCGAATATAGTTGCAATTTATAGAATAGAATAGAATAATTATTATAGAATATAGTTTACTAATATAATACTTATTGAAAGTCATTTTTTTATTTACTCCTGATTCAGAAAATACCTCTGTCCTGGGAAAAACCAGCAAAAAACCCAACGGAGACTATTTTAAACATATTTTACTTTACAACAAGTTTGTTTGTACAAATTTTAAATGAGTTTTAATAGAACCAGCATGGTGGCGATCATCTTATTCCCAGGAGTTTGTTTTTTTTTCATTTATGTATTCATATATTGATATTATATACATATATTGATATTATATTCAATTTTATAATTTAAACTTGTTTGTTGACAAATTTGGTACATTTTGTGGGATTTTGTTGTAAAAGCGTATACATTGTCACATATATGAATTACTAATTCTGTGGACTCTAGTAAATGGTATTACAAGCTTATGTTTGTTCCTAGTGTTTAAATAATGAACATCTTTATTCTTATCAAAGCTATTTTTTGTTAAAGCTATGTTTTGTATACATACATAATATTTTCATAAATATATTACAATGCCAAAGTTAATATGTTTATTTCTTTAAAATTTTTTTAAGGGACTCATTACAATTTAAGTTATAAATCGCCCTAATGGCTCTTTTTTGTAACACAAATATGGCATCGATGTCAATCGCATTACTCCATAGCAAAACTCCATAAGACATCACGCTATGACAGCAACTAATTAATTTTCAAATGATAATTTGTGTTACGAGGTTTTTCTTTACCGGTTTCGCTAATAATTATGCTTCACGTTATTTTAATTTTACTTTTAGCTGTCTTAATTTTGTTGCTAATATGTAAAGATTTGGCTGTGGAGCACACTCTTTTAAACTTTTTAGATTAATTTTTGACATATTCTCTAAAAGTATCAGAAAGATTATATGATGTTTCATAGTAAAGTTCATATAATCTCCGTCTGCTTTTATGAATTCCTACTTTCGCCCGTAAATAATACTCCATATAAATAGTTTGAATTGTTCTTGTAAGAAAGCGATGGAAAGTTTTTACCATATTATATCTCTAAATCTTGCCAGGCGTTTTGCGTTAATCGAAACACACTATAAGTACACTGCAATACTTGTAAATTATAGATGCCTGCAAATAATAAAAATTATCAAGATTGAATGGTTTTAACAGTGCGCAAAATTTAATACTGATGGAAGACGCTTCCAAGAGATTGATATGAAAGTCTTCGCCAGACCAAATTTTGGTCACGGCGCTCAGGACAGGATTATAGCTCCCAAGTGTATGCACAAGCACATATACACTTTCCATTCCTACGATCGGAAAGAGATTAGGCGCAGGACCAACGGATGTACGTACTATCCGAGGCACAAGGTGAAACTCTAAGCTTCCTAACTCTGGTCTGCTACAGAGCTTTTCTTAACAGAAAAATTCAAGAATTGATTATTTTGGCCCGACACGGAATTCGAATCAGGGACCTCAAGATAAATAATAATAATAATAATATTCCACAACTATCACACAACGCCATCTAGTCCCAAGCTAAGCAGAGCTTGTGTTATGGGTACTAGACAACTGATAAACATACTTATATATTTCTAAAGATATAAATATTATAGATAAATTACACCCAGTCGCAAATAAAGCCACCAGCCTAACGTTGCAGTCATGGAATGGTACGGAAACACTACAAAACATGGAAATTTACCATTATCCATCCATTACAGCCTATAAAAATCCACTGCTGAACATAGGCCTCCCCCAAGGATTTATTCTAAGGGGGGATTTTGCCATAGTTGCCTCGCTTGGCAAGCGGGTTATCAAGAAGATGCTGCTGTCCATCTACTGTTTCAGTTTTCCTAAGTTGCCTCTTACGACACCCACAGGATGTTATAGCGTAGTAGGTATTCTTACACTGCTAATAGGCTTTAGTAAGATAGACACTAGGTAGTAAAACTCCTTTTATGCTTAGTGAGTCCTTCTGGACAGATACCTAATTCTGCCGTCAAAGTAGCACTGCTGCCTGCACTGCTCTGAAGGGTATAAAGAGCCAGTAATTACAGGATGTGCCGTATGCCATCTCAGTCCCCAGAGCAGCAACACATCTGTATCTTTACACTAACCACCATCTGAACTGTAATATAATTTATCACAAAAGCTTTAGAAAAAAAAGAAGATTATGCTGCGCCGCTCCGAAGATTTTTGGCAGACACATGTTCACAATTTTTATTTCTTACATATGTAAGTATCCTCACGATCTAGGTTTGTTTACGTACTTTGAAATTCTAAAGCGAACGCAGATCGCTAGAGCTACCATGATAATTCTAAGAAATTCTTAATTTGCATATAAAGAAAACTATGTAATTCCACATAAATAAATAACAAAAGGCCTTGCAGCTAATAATTGTTGCTATGGTGAAGACGACGATATTTAACTCTATATTAGCCGATGAAAGTGTCGCTTGTATCACTTTAAACTTGCCGCCCAACTGATTTAAATGTCTACATATGGTTTTCAACCGTTGTAGTTTAATTAAATTAACAATTGTCTCCTGTACTCGTATCGTCGAGCGGTTTGATATACATAAATTAAATTCGGACCAACATCAAGACCCAGAACAATTATTACAGGTCATAAAAACATTTGTTCCATGTGGATTTAAATATGTGACCCCGCAAAAACTTCTGTTTAAATTTCGCTGGTACTGTACTTTTTACTGCTTGTATAAACTTTATATAAAACTTTAAGTTATTTTTGTAGGTGGCGAATATTGACACTGACAAAAATAACTTAAGTTTTGAAACAAGCTTATCGGTACGAGAACCAGAATAACATATTCGGTTAAACCTAGTAAGTCACAAAAGGCCGAATGTATAAACGTGAAATAGGAACATAGTGCTGTTTTGATTCATATATAGTAATACTTTTTTCTATATTATATATGGAAATCTATCTTAGTCTTCAGTGATGACAACGCATCTTCCTTTTGATTCTTAAATGTAAATAGAAGTAGACTGTGTAGTCGGTGATCACTCTTAATTTCATGAAAATATAGTTCGAAAAACTGACAACCGATAGTGTAAAAGGTTTTTTGAATGCTAGCCTGCCCTCTACATTCAGTAACAATCTAATGAGATAGTCGGTGATCGTGTTGTGGAAGACCGTGCTTTGTTACAGTCTAAATAATAATAATAATATTAATTCTTTATTGCGCATCATGTAGTCCATAATACTATATAGATACAGAGAAAAGTCGGGCACTGGAAACACGGACATGCACATGCACTCAGTGCCTCAAAAAGCACACTCTGGTTTCCCGCTAATTACATTAAAAATGATGTGTGCACAAAGAGACAAGTTAATGTTTCAGTGGAGTTTGGATGGACAATGAAGTTAATGATAATTAACTTTAATGTGCTAACACTAACTTTTTAAAAAAAACTTTTAAAATGTTGGCAACCATATAACATTGTTCTTAACCACATTGTAGTCGGTGCGTCAGTGGCGTTTCCTGTTGCACATTAGGACATATCTGCATCCGATTCCCGCATATTTTGCATAGGTACCTCATATCGCACGTCCACGTACGGAACATGGAACCGCGCTCTGTAGTTAAGTGAATGAAATATGGAAATAAATGGTGACGGATTCCTTAAAGCGAAAAGCAGAAGAAATCATTAAAAAACTTTTTTAATTGCTCTTTAATTACTAATTTAATAAAATTTTACTACCGGGTGCCGAAAAAATTTACAAAATTTTTAATTATTTAAAAAAATAAAAGACCCATCTACAAAGATCTACTATTACTTCCACTACTGTTACTTCCACTTCGACAGCCCATCACAAGTACTCTGCTATATATAAGCCTTCCCCATAGACTGTCACAAATATATTTTATCTTATCTTCTTTCCCATCATCAGCTCGTACAAGTCTACTGCTGCTGTCGATCTTTCCTATTAGGGAAGATGCCCCTTATTCGTTATGTCTTGCAAGCAGATTGATGAATAGCGTTTTGCCCCGGTTCGTGCGAAGTCGTGATATCTGGATTCTACACCAGAGCCACCTACAGGATCTAAATATGCCTATAACCTTAGCGGAAGTGCATGCAATATGTTAACAAAGCTTGTTTCAAAGTGTTGCACGGTCCTGAATCACTAGCATCCATCGACTTCTTGCATATCTCACCAGGCCGTCACTCCATAGATATATGGATTATAGGCTCCATAACAATGAACTGTAAGGTGGCCCCCTACTAAGGGTGCCGTCAAACGCTTCGCTTACCAGTACGAGACCGTCATTTAAGAACCTTTATTCCCGGTCGGTTCTTTGAGCTATATGGCCGGCTCGGTACCAGACTGTCACTTGGAAACCTTTCTTCCCCATCGGTACTGAGGCAATCTATAGAGGACCCTATGTTTAGCGGTAGACTTTTTATTGGTTGTAATAAAACAAAAGACTCACAGATCCGTCAGGAAAAAGCATAAAAG
The DNA here is from genome assembly GCA_036936625.1 of Parnassius smintheus behrii. Classification (NCBI taxonomy): domain Eukaryota; kingdom Metazoa; phylum Arthropoda; class Insecta; order Lepidoptera; family Papilionidae; genus Parnassius; species Parnassius smintheus. The sequence continues at coordinate 40,989,897 of JAUPFT010000015.1, forward strand.
AATAAATCTACGGTATTGCCATATTTGTAATAATATTTATTACACACATGGTATTGCCTTACCTAGAACAGTGAATATACAAAGTTCCCTATATCTAGATCCTGTAATACTACGAAAGTAAGAAGAATATAAACACGCGGTCGATATTAAATCATTTTTTATTTCCTATCAAACAAATGCAGTTCCATACACATGCATCATGCACCCGAAAGCCAGATGTGCACTCGTAGAGGGAAAGCGGACGTAAATATTTATTATTTTTGTAATGCATCCGCATTAAATTTATACCTATGAAATAGAACGGTGTTCTTTGGATTAAACGCCCGTTTATGTTGTAATTATGATTTATAAAAGTGTGTGGCTAGATTTATTATTATTCTTATAATTATAGATACGTTAAATATAGCTTATAAGCTAATCCTTTAGCCAATTTTTATACGTTTAAATTAATATGTGATGGGAAAATATTATACCTACCCATTTTTAAGCATTTTGTGTTGTTGTACGAAAAGTTAAAGTTTATATCGAGAAGAAGTAAAGAGAGCTAAAATTAATAAATAATATATAATATATATATATATATATATATATATATATATATATATATATATATATATATATATATATATATATATATATATGTGTCTTACAATACTTTAAATTAAATATAAATAAAATATACATAGTTTGCATTAATTCTGTCACGCATTATGCCGCTTGTTGTGTGATGTAACAGAAGAGTACGAGAAGTTTCAGAGAAATCTCATGACGTTCCAATAGATTTTTTATATAATAACAGTGACAAAAGAAAAAAAAACACAGTCCATCTGGTGCGAGACCATGGGGAGTTTCATGAAAATCTCATGTCCTCCAATAGATTTTTATAGAAAAAGTGTGAAAAACGAGCACACAGTCCACCTGATGGAAAACTATGGGAAGTATCAAAGCAATCTCATGACCTCCAACAGATTTTTTATAGAATACAAGTAACAAATGACCACACAGTCTATCTAATTACTGTGGCCTTTGGACATCTACATACACCTATCGTCGATTAAGAATCAAAATGCGTTCGAACATTGTTACTAAAAACATTACTTCGTTTGTAGTATCAATGATCTCCGGTTCTCAACACTCACCGTACGAAACAGATCAGCAATAAGCAGCTGGTCGAGCTGCTGCATTATTCTGCGGTATTCATGCTATAACCATAATATAGCTGCAGTATGGATCAGCCGTGTATAAAAATATATGGTGTAACCATCTTGTAAGAAGATAATTCTTCTTCTTTATCAGCCTGTGAAAGTCCTGCTGGACATGGACCTCTCCTGTTATTGGATCTACGTTAATCGTCACGCTTAGCAGGCGGGTTGACACACTCCCAGCTGCATTGCACCTCCGAGGCTTCTGTGAATGATGCTTTTTGAGTGTGAGTTTAAAGAACCGCAGACTCTTTTTACTGGTAACTAGGTATTTCATCTTAGGTTTTGAGTCCTCGGGGTTGACAATATATCTGCATTATCAATCTTAATCGATGATAAATGTAGTTATAGCATCCACTTACCATCAGGTGGAGTGTGCGCTCGTTTGTCACCATAATTCTATAAAAAATAAAGTTTAAGTATAAGTATGTAAAGAAAAGATTTTAACAATACCTCAGAAACCTAGTCTAGTGACATAAAATCCAGCCACTACATATTGAAACAAAAACTGGAGACAGGTAATTTTTTAATTTTTTGATTAATTCTGTTAATAATTTCTTCTCATTTCTGAGAGTGTTATAGAGCGATATGCTCCTCACGCTGCTTCAGTGCGTGTTGAATGTCTCATAAACTCGAAAATGTTATTCCGACGATTACTACCCGTACTATATGTCAGACAATACCGTAGTCGGAATTGGAAATTCAGTAAAACGTGTGCGCACAGCAAAGGCAACTCTCGAGGCGTTCATTCACACAAATCAAAGGCGCGGGCGGCTCAGGTGCCGACCGACGTGTATCGTCTCACCCGGCAAGAATAACAATAGGAACAGGTTGCGCCATGCCGTTTATAGCAAACAATTTACTTATTAGACGCGGAGAAACATTTTGCAATTAAAATGTCGCACCTTTAAGTATGTTTTTGGACTCAGAATAAGATGTTCGAAATTGTAGTTATTTTTGTTTAAGGTAGTGTGTATATTTACTTTAGGAGTACCCTTAACCGACGAGCATGTATGCGTAGGTATATGGATGTGGAGGAGGCGAGAAAGGTGTGTCAGGATCGTGCCAAATCGAATTCTGTAGTCTCTGCCTACCCCTCTGGGTGACAAGCGTGAGTGTTTATGTTATATGTTAGTGGAATCACCAAGTATTGGTGACACTGAAATTCAGCAATGTCAATGCTGTTGATCACGATATCCTGTTAGGGGTTCTGCTTTCTCTTAAATATGTTAAGATCCAACTGCAATTTCCTGATTTCATAGTTATTTGTATGGGCGCCGGCAACACAATCGTGTCCAAGATAGACTTTATTCGTGGCTGGATACCGTAGCTGGCGTTCCACGAGCGTCTTATCTCCTTCTTTTTCCGCAATCTTTATTAATACGATTACGTACCAAATATTTTTCTCTACCACTCGTATCCAGATGACCTTGAAATATATTTACAAACAACCATTGAACATCTTCCCAAAGCTGTTGAATGTATCAAAAAGGATATGACTTTTATTCTCGACTGGAGTCAATCTTACCCTTTGTGAACCCTTTAAAATCTTAAACTATTTATAATTATTGAGAGTTTAAGAACGATATCCAAATTTAAAAATGTCAACTACAACTCGTTGTATTTAATAGTGTCTTTATTCCATATAATGATGTTATTAAAAATTTAGGTATCCTTTTGGATTCTAGTCTTTCTTGGACTACCCAAATAATGCAGTGAGCAAAAAATGTTTGCAGCAAATGCTTTGCCCCCCCCCCCCACGTATCCCGCTTAGTGGCGGTTGAGAATACTCACTACCCCGTATCTTCCCGTAGGTGTCGTAAGAGGCGACAGAGGGAGACAGGCAGGAGATGGGCAGCAGCATCTTCCTAATAACAACAATAATATAATAAAAAACTGCGACTGCCAACCCGCTCGCTAAGCGTGGCAACTTTGGCAAATATCCCCCCATGAGTAACGACGCAAACATACGGCTCCCAGTCTCCGGCGGCCCCGCTATTCCTGGCTACTCTGACAACCATGGTAACGGCGGGGCAGGGGGTGCTAAGAATTTCCGGTGGAGGTTCGGTTCCCCACCTACGACGATTCGACCTGGCAACATATAACGCACGCACTGATATCGTCCTTATGGCAGAATCGCTGGAGGATATAAGTACTATGCTAAATGACCTCAATAGTGCCTCCCAACGGATAGATCTTAAGATGAACATGGACAAAACAAAGATCATGTTTAATGTCCATGTCACACCCATGCAGGTAGTTGTTGGGAGCACTAAGCTCGAAGTTGTTGACGAGTACGTTTACCTGGGACAAATATTCCGACTAGGTAATTACAACTTCGACCGAGAGGTCAATCGACGGATTCAACTCGGCTGGGCAGCGTTTGGGAAATTGCGACAATTCTTCTCGGCAGGTATACCTCAAAACCTGAAAACCAAGTTGTACAACCAGTGCGTGTTGCCAGTGATGACCTAAAGAACCGAGACGTGGTCCTTCACCGCTGGCTGTATGAGAACACTCAAAGTCGCTCAGCGAGCTATGGAGATAGCTATGCTAGGGGTTTCTCTGCGTGATAAACTTAGAAGTGAGAATATCCGCAGTAGAACCAGAGTGACCGACATAGCCCAACGGATTAGTAAGCTGAAGTGGCAATGGACCGGCCATATAGCTCGAAGAACCGACAACCGTTGGGGAAAAAAGGTTCTCGAGTGGCAGCCTCGTACCGGTAGGCGAAGTGTAGGGCGACCCCCCACTAGATGGAGTGACGACCTGGTAAGACATGCAGGAAGTCGATGGATTCAGGAGGCTCAGGACTGTGCTTCGTGGCATACCTTGGGGGAGGCCTATGTTCAGCAGTGGACTTGTGAAGGGCTGTAATGATGATGATGATGAAATGCTTTACTATGGAGGCCATTTTTACCCATTTTCACCAAAATAACGCTTACACAATCTTTCCTACTCCCTATCCTCGACTATGCTGACATTTGTTACCTTGATATCACCGAGGAGCAACTTAACAAACTTGAGCGACTCCAAAATTTTTTTTTTTTTTTTTATAGAAGAGGGGGCAAACGAGCATGCGGCTCACCTGATGTTAAGTGACTACCGCCGCCCATGATCAACCGCAACACCAGGAGAATTGCGGGTGTGTTGCCGACCCTTTAGAAAGGAGTAAGCTCTTTTCTTGAAGGTCCCCAGGTCGTATCGGTCCGGAAAAATCGCCGGTGATAAACTATTCCACAGAGAGGTTGTACGTGGAAGAAAACTCCTTGTGAAACGTACAGTGGTGGACCGCCAAGCATCCAGATGGTGTGGATGGTATCGGGACGTTTGCCGTGTCGTGCGTTCACGAAATTTGGCGGCTGGGATTAATCCGAACAATTCCTCAGAGCACTCCCGTGATAGATGCGATAAAATACGCAAAGAGATGCAACATCTCTTCGCAACGCCAGTGAATCGAGCCGATCGGAAAGCACTCGGTCGTCGACGATTCGAGCCGCTCTGCGCTGGATGCGGTCAAGTGGAAGGAGCTGGTACTGGGGAGCCCCAGCCCAGAGATGGGAACAGTATTCCATGTGCGGCCGAACCTGCGCCTTGTAAAGTTGCAGGCGGTGTGCCGGCATGAAATACTGTCCCGCTCTGCTGAGCACGCCAAGCTTTTTAGAGGCCAATTTGGCCTTCCCTTCCAAGTGACCACGAAACTGCACGTCACTCGATATGTCGACGCCGAGGATTCCGATACTGGCTGAGGCAACAAGGGGAGTGCCTTGAAACTGAGGGGATACGACAAAGGGGTTCTTTTTAGCGGTTAACGCGCAAACTTGTGTCTTCTGGGGGTTAAACTGGACTAGATTTAGTCGTCCCCAATCCGAGACTCTGTTCAGCAAAGACTCGACTTCAGACACAAGTTTGTCCCGGCACTCGGAGACGTTTTCCCGAGAAATATTGGCTCGGCCGGTGTAAAGAGCATCACCAGTGCTGTCATCTGCATAGCAATGAATGTTACGGGTATGCAACATATCATTGATATGCAGAAGAAACAGCGTTGGCGATAGCACGCAGCCCTGTGGAACACCAGCATTAATAGGCTTGCAATCGGAGCTTGCATCGTCTACAACGACCTTGATGCTCCGATCTGCAAGAAAGCTAGTGATCCAATCGCACAATTTCTCGGGAAGCCCATAGGAAGGGAGCTTCGAAAGAAGCGCTTTGTGCCAAACCCGATCGAAGGCCTTCGCAATGTCCAAACTAACGGCCAATGCCTCCCCCTTGAACTCTACTGCCTCCGCCCATCTGTGAGTGAGGTAGACCAGAAGATCACCAGCTGACCGACCACGGCGAAAACCGTATTGGCGGTCACTAATCAGCTGGTGATCCTCAAGGTACCTCATGAGCTGGCAGTTTACAATGGACTCCATTGTTTTGGAGAACAAGGAGGTGATGGCGATTGGCCGGTAGTTGGACGGGTCTGAGCGGTCGCCTTTTTTAGGGATCGGGTGGACGAAAGCCGTCTTCCATGATTTTGGGACTACGCCTAGGGAGTAGGAGTACCGGAAAAGACGCGTTAAAACCGGTGCCAACTCTGGAGCACACGTCCTCAGCACAATTGGGGGGATTCCGTCAAGCCCATAAAGAAGCGCTTTGTGCCAAACCCGATCGAAGGCCTTCGCAATGTCCAAACTAACGGCCAATGCCTCCCCCTTGAACTCTACTGCCTCCGCCCATCTGTGAGTGAGGTAGACCAGAAGATCACCAGCTGACCGACCACGGCGAAAACCGTATTGGCGGTCACTAATCAGCTGGTGATCCTCAAGGTACCTCATGAGCAGGCAGTTTACAATGGACTCCATTGTTTTGGAGAACAAGGAGGTGATGGCGATTGGCCGGTAGTTGGACGGGTCTGAGCGGTCGCCTTTTTTAGGGATCGGGTGGACGAAAGCCGTCTTCCATGATTTTGGGACTACGCCTAGGGAGTAGGAGTACCGGAAAAGACGCGTTAAAACCGGTGCCAACTCTGGAGCACACGTCCTCAGCGCAATTGGGGGGATTCCGTCAAGCCCACTCGACTTGTGGATGTCCAGGGAGAGGAGTGCTTTGCGAACCGAGCGCTGTGTGAACTGCACTTCCGGCATGGAGCACACACACCGCGGGATGGTCGGCGGCGTACTCCCCCCGTCATCGAGAGTCGAGTTAGACGCAAAGAAGGAGCCTAGAAGATCGGCTTTCTCCTTTGCAGTATGGGCCAGTGAGTCGTCCTCCCTGTGCAGAGATGGAAGAGATGGCTGACAGAAATTCCCCTGGACAGCCTTGGCGAGAGACCAGAATGCACGGGTTCCAGAAGGAAGGCGAACTAGTTTCTCGCCAATTCTGCCTATGTGCTCTGACTTTGCCTTGGCAATGACTCTTTTGAAGGACCTAGAGGCGGAATTATACTTCTTTTTTAGAGCGCTGGTGTTTACATCCCGGGACGCTGATGCATCAACCCAGGCTTGATAGCACTCCTGCTTATAGCATGATGCTATTTTACAGGAGCGACCAAACCATGGCTGAGATTTGCCTCCAATGGGCACCACAGAGGAAGGAATAAAAAGTTCCATACCCTGAAGTACCACATCAGTAACAGAATCCGCAACAACGTTGGGATCATCCGGCGAGAAGCAAACCCGCCCCCAAGGGTAGGATGCAAAGAAAGACCGCATCCCATCCCAATCGGCTGACCTATAGTGCCAAACACGGCGGCAGCCTGCAGAATGCAACCGCGATTTCAGCGTGAGTGGCACAACACTCCGGACCAGACAATGGTCCGAGGAGCCTAAAGGGGCGTCGACGGAAATCTGATATCCGTCCGGGTGAGAGGTCAGCAGAAGGTCCAACAGGGAAGGTGCATGATCCTCCACATCTGGAATCCGCGTAGGCGAAGTAACCAGTTGTGTCAGACCATATGCCAAGGCAAAATCATGAACAGATCTCCCCGCATGATCGGTTAAACGTGAACCAAGCCATTCGGCGTGATGGGCGTTAATGTCGCCGAGGATCACGATCTCTGCGGAGGGTATCTGCTGTAGCAACGAATCTGCAGCCATTTGGACGTGGTCGAAGAGTCGGTCTGTTTCGGCATTACCGCTATGGGACCTATAGAAGCACCCGTAGACGCGCGGATGGTCGTCGCTGTCTACGCGTAGCCAAAGGATGGACAGGTCCGAACCTTCAAGTCTGCCGAGGCGTCGAGAACAGATGTCCTCTCCGACGTAAACGCAAACTCCAGCCCGAGGCACAAAGGAGTGTTCCAGTTTGTACCCCGGGTAGGAGAGATACGAGACATCAGCCGGAGAGGACACCTGCGTCTCGGTCAGAAAGAGCAGAGCCGGCCTCGCCGTCTCGAGATGGTAGTGGACGGCGTTTAGGTTGGAGTGAAGTCCCCTGATATTGCAGAAATTCACGGACAGCGTGGCAGGGGTCGCCTTGGTTTTGTTGCTCCGTTTGCCCCGAGCAGTTGTAGTCTTGAGCGGAATTTTGCCCCCCCCCAGAATACGCGGGGCAGCCTGAGCACCCACGCTCAGAAGTGGAGAAACATGGTCGTGGATGCTCAGCGAGGGATTCTCCAGGGGTGCTGGTACCCTCCTGGGGTAGTCTATCTTTATTTAATTCCGCTACCATGTTGATGGGGGGGGGGATTTGGGCCTCCGTATACGGTTAATATTTGGGTTACGAAAATATGAACATGTCTTGGAATAGCACACTAAACTCAAGTTGCTCCCAATCTGTCTTTGTCGAAATACTCATATACTTTCTGCGCTATACTGCGTCTTATTTAATATATCAGTTCCTTCCTAATCTAAAAGAACTTTAAAAATTTCTTAGCTCTTGTCACGATTTTTCCTTACGGTCCAAAGAAAATCTTTCCCTCCAATTTTCCTCGATATTTTACAACAAATCTTTTGCTGTCCTTGGAGTAAGACTTTAGAACTTAAATGTGTTTAAGAAACGGTAAGACTACACTAACACTATTTGTCTCTTCAACTCCTTTCCCTTTCCCCTCATAGTCATGGTCTTTGATCTACCTAAAAATATTTTTTTTAGTATATAAGTTACTTTTCTTTTCTAATTTGTTGCACCCTACCCATTAATCTTTTCCTTATTTTTATTAATTTCTTCTTTTGAATTTTCTGGAAGCTATGCCTTTTGTTTTTCCCTCATTATTTGTTTATTTTTTACGTTGTACAATACATAGTATTCTAGTATTTGTATTGCATTGTACGTAAGCAATTAAATATTAAACTGTATCTTAGCAATCCATGCAACATTTTAGCGGCCCTGCAACCACTTTTTTACAGAAGAATGAGTCACCTGAGTCAACGGACGCAACATGATCGTACGCCTTTGATGGACTTTTTTAATTTAACTTTTTCTAAAGTTGCAAAAAACCTATTTATATGTATATTATTATATTTGGCTACAATTTATTATTTTAGTTTGTTTATTGTATTTTCGATTATCGGCCGGAGGCCTTGGTTTTGCTAACATTAATTATTTTTTAAATATTCATAATATCATTAACATTTGAATATAATAACAAAAAACTGCCATATTTTTTAGAGTTGACAATGATATATTTCAGTCGGGCCAAAATACTTTGGGTTTTCCTTTTCCATCGTGATCATTATCACAGCCTATCTATATCTCTATCACAAGTCGTCTGCTGAACACAGGCCTTTCCAAAGAATGCCATAAAGCAGTTCTAAGTCATTTGCATTCATCCACTTCTTTTTTCTCAACACTTTTTCTTCTTAATTTTTCTTTATACTGACATAGTTTCATAGAAAGTATAAACCTACGTAAAGTTGCACAATTATAAGATTTTATAACTTCTGAACTATCAGCTTACAGCTTTGTTTTTTTTTTTGTCAATCTACAACATATTATACACATTGTATTTCCAAATACAAAGATACTTCTTCAATTTATTCGTACGCGAGGGGCTTGCACGGTTTTTATCGGGTCGAACAATTATTAATTTATTATTTATAAAACATTAATATCGCCTTCTCCCGCATCAATATCCCACCAAAGATACGCCAACTGCTACCATAGTTATTTTGTCTCACGAGAGTTTATTAGACAGACTTATCCTCTCACAGACTTTCTTTTAGAACTGTTCAAGAGGAACAACAATTCAGTCATTATTATTTTCGTGAAAATAATAAGGACTGAATTGTTGTTTTTCGTTAAATATTGCGCACGCTGTAAAAGCTCTCAAGAGGTTCGACTTTTAGCGACTTTGTTGACGAATATCACTCTAACTTTAGTCATATAATAAGTATATACATAATATGTAACATGTGTCCATTTGTAATACCATTCAAATCGTTAAAGATTATTTCAAATAGGTGCAGTGGTTCCGGTGATTACCCTTAACATATACAAAAAAAACTTACAATATTCTCACTTCCAACTCCTCCAAATGTGGAGAATGTCTATATCGCGTAGCGATTGAAATCGGTACCTCTATATTATTATAAAGTTGGATATTACGGAATTCTATACTAGAGTTTCATGATGACAGGGTGACTTTAAAAAAGTTGGATTTACAATTTGAATATATATATTTTTAGTATGCATAATATTTGCGTAAATTGTTAACCAAGTTTGATGATTGTTTTTATTAAATAGGGATACCACTTTTATTAAAAACAAAGAATTTCATCGTAGTCGTCAAGAGTGACTGCATCTGTATTTTGATTCTTGATTTTTGATGCAGATGTCTATGAGCTACAGCATCTATTAAGCATACGGTGGGCTTGTTGTCACCATAATTCTGTAAAAAATCTATGGAAGATTTCCTGAAACTTCCCATAGCCTCATCATACGCCACATATTGGATGAAATGAGGTCTTAAATCATAGCAATCTAAATCGAAAGCTTAAGTTTGGCAGTGAATACCTTACGAGCTGATGGACCTACGTAGCAAATTTTGACTTTGTCTTAAAAATTTTAAATAAAATATTTTAAACCTTAAAATTTTGACCTTTTTTACTGGAAACGAGGCATTCCATGTTAGTCGACGGGTGTCAACAGCATTTTGATTCGTAGACTAGGAAAGATGTAGATGTCTATGAGCCACAGCAACCACTTACCAGCATGTGGCCAGGTGTGCTTTTCCTATAAAAAACTCAGAAGGTTAAAAAATCAACTTTTGACAAAATGTAAAAGACGACTTCAAACAACAATTGAATAATAAAATCTGAGGTGGTAAAGCCGCCTACCACCTTTTTTAACTAAGGTCAATATTTCGCCCGTGAAACGATCTATTGAAAGGCCTATGTTCAGAAGTGGACTTTTCACAGGTTGTAATGGAGCACTAAATAAGTGCTTGAACAAGCAAGCTTTATTAAGCTTTGGAAAAGTATCAACAACTTTCATTTTACAAAATTCTTTGTCATTTGAAAAGCGGTTCACGTTCTCGAATGAGATCCATTCTTACCTGGCGTACATTCTAAATATCTACCCGTTTATGGACCAGACTAACAGTTAACGCTTTTGTATTCTGATCGCGCGTTCTGGTGTTACAATCAAATCAATTAATCTGGTAAAGGTGACCAAGGACCCGACCTAAAACACCATAAATGATGACGTCATAAAATTTGAGAGATTCCTATCTTCCCTACCTTGAAACAGTTAACGCGGACATTTTGAAACCTCGCGTTCATAAAATTTTAAGCTAAATCAGTTATAAGGCACATTTATTGATATCGAATTATATGAGTATAGTCGAGTGGTATAATGAAACGTTTAAATTCATTATAAATGTTCTAATTGCGTGTAATAACATAAGCTATGGAATCATTAACAATGTAGTTTGATTTTTCAATAAACTCGTAAAATCATTATTCTTTTCAAACCAAAAACATAGAGTTCTTAGTTGTACGTAGTCAGCAATGAAGATGTTATTTTATTTTAAATACTAGCCATGCTATATTAACGTTACTAATATTTCCTTTAGCCACTCCTGGTAAACTTACAATGCTTGTGGTAGGAACTTTCAATAAAGATAGAGATCGATTTAACACCGTATTTTTTATTATTAAATTGAAGTTATTAAGATGACGGCTCCGTGGGGCAGCGATTTAGCAATTAGTTGCAGCGTTAAGTCCCACGGGTTCGAATTAGGGATGTTACAGAAGTGGTTTGTCGGAACCGAATTCGGAAGCAGAGTTTTTAAATTTGGTTTGTCGGAACCGGAACCGGAATCGGAGGTGAAGGTAGAAAAGATAGTCACATGTTAAAGTCGTGTCTAACAAAATAAAATTACGCACATTATTAATCACAAATATATTCGGTAAATACTGGCTTCGCCTTAATTGATAATTCGGCACTATGAACTGATTAAGTACGTAAATTGAAGAGAAGATCTTGCAAAGCAATAATTTCAGAGAGGTTCCCCGCGCGACATGTATGAACTTGTTCGTATGCGCTGACAGCGGCCACCCCGCCGCTATGCATCGACCTCCGATATAACTTCCGATTAAAATTTATCGGAACCGAAATGGGAATCGAAGTTACAAATCAATCGAACGTTCCGAACTTTCGGAATCGCAATCGAACCTCCGTAACATCTCTAGTTCGAATCCCGCACGAAACAAGTATTTGTATGGACTACAAACAATTGTTTCGGGTCTGGATTTTTGTCCTTATGAAATTTATATATGTAAACTACCACGATACAGAAGGCAATCCTATTGCAGAGGTAATGTTTTTTTAATAAGAAAAGAGACTATGGGTCACAGTATCCACTCGCTGCTCGGGTGCTCGCTCGGGTTTACCCTTATTCTATAAAAAAGACAATTTTATATCAGAACATTTTAAATTAAAAGAAAATATGTTCTAAATTTAAACCATGCGCGATCTAAATTACTTCTTACGGATCAGTAAAGTCGGTTGGGCGAAAAAAAAATAACAAAAGATGTTTTTATATGGAAAAAATCGATGAGAAAGGGCCGAGTGCCCGAACGCCTAAAAATGTTTGGAGCGCGCCTCGGACGGTACGGGAGCGGAATTTTAAACAGGACTCCTTTAAAGGAACGGCTGGGATGCGAAGGATCTCGATGAAAAAGTTTTGGGCTTGATGGACTTCGAGTCAAACAATGACGGTGGTGACCTTCAAATAGTTATAATGCTGTCTCTAAGGGAGTTGTTACCTATTTAATTGTTTTAAAACGATGTTTTTTAAATTCTGCAATTTCTACATTAATAAGTACCATCTTCGTAAAAAAATTGTGAACCGTCGCGGGATGCCTGGCAGTTGTGAAATATTGAAATTATTTTGTACGGGTAATATATGGATAATATACGGTAATATAAAAGAATAGTTTACGACAGCAAATAAATATGGCAGAATGGAAAATAAAATATTTAGACCTTTTTCAAGAGAAAGATTACTGTTTATTTAGTAAACATTTATATTCATTAAATACAAAAATTAAAAGTTCGACTAGTTTTTTTTTTAAATTAAGAAAACTCAAACTTCTGTTAATGAGTGACTTTCGTAATAGTTATATATACGATGTTGCTACTGATGTTATTAATAGCGTGGCGACGCATGCAGTGGCAACAGTGTACTAGGCTGGCGTTTAATTTTACTCCTAAAGAAGGCTGCAGAAACATATCTGGTGTTGGTGCCAAAAGTTGTGGTACAGTTGCGTAATATGTCTTTGTTAATAGTTGGTTATAAATGTCCATAGTATACAGTAGTTACTGATCACAGGGTTTCCTGATTGCTTGTTTATCTATACATACATCAATACTCACGCCTGTCACCCAGAGGGGTGGGCAGAGACTACAGACTTCCATTTGACATGATCCTGACGCACCTCTCCTGCATCCTTCACACCCATATACCTACGCATACATGCTTTTCGGTTAAGGGTACTCCTAATTTCTGCCCTTTTTAATATATCGCCAATTTGGTCGATAAACTTTCACCTAGGTCGTCCCTTTCCGACCCTGCATTTCACTTAAATTTGCTTTGTCACTCTTTCCTCGTTCGTTCTTTCCACATGACCAAACCACCGAAGCATTCCTTTGTTAATCTTGGTCACAACATGATCTTGTAAGCCACACTCTTCTCTTATCACACAATTTCTCATCCTGTCACTCAAATTAAGCCTTATCATACTCCTTAACGACTGCATTTCTACTGCGTTTATTCTACTCTCGTGCTTCTTCTGCCACACCCAACTTTCACTACCATACGTCAAAATAGGGACCGACACAGCATTGTGAATTGCCATACTGCCTTTTTTGACACATTCTGACTTTCGACAATAGAGTGTAGGGCCCCATTTACTCTATTTCCTGTTCCCTACTCTGTTTCCCACTTCTAATATTACAATAATTGTAACTTTTCACAAAAAGTAAAAACCGACTTCAAGTTGCGATTTTTTTTTTATTTTTTTTTTTATTTTTTTATAGAAGAGGGGGCAAACGAGCATGCGGCTCACCTGATGTTAAGTGACTACCGCCCCCCATGATCAACCGCAACACCAGGAGAATTGCGGGTGCGTTGCCGGCCCTTTAGAAAGGAGTAAGCTCTTTTCTTGAAGGTCCCCAGGTCGTATCGGTCCGGAAAAATCGCCGGTGGTAAACTATTCCACAGAGAGGTTGTACGTGGAAGAAAACTCCTTGTGAAACGTACAGTGGTGGACCGCCAAGCATCCAGATGGTGTGGATGGTATCGGGACGTTTGCCGTGTAGTGCGTTCACGAAATTTGGCGGCTGGGATTAATCCGAACAATTCCTCAGAGCACTCCCCGTGATAGATGCGATAAAATACGCAAAGAGATGCAACATCTCTTCGCAGCGCCAGTGAATCGAGCCGATCGGAAAGCACTCGGTCGTCGACGATTCGAGCCGCTCTGCGCTGGATGCGGTCAAGTGGAAGGAGCTGGTACTGGGGAGCCCCAGCCCAGAGATGGGAACAGTATTCCATGTGCGGCCGAACCTGTGCCTTGTAAAGTTGCAGGCGGTGTGCCGGCATGAAATACTGTCCCGCTCTGCTGAGCACGCCAAGCTTTTTAGAGGCCAATTTGGCCTTCCCTTCCAAGTGACCACGAAACTGCACGTCACTCGATATGTCTTTAATTCCGCTACCATGTTGATGGGGGGGGGGGTTTGGGCCTCCGGCCACCTGCACTCACCAGACGAAACGCGGAAGCAGAGCTTCCACTTCACGCCGGTATTCTGTGAGGTCGTGGTACCACCCCGGTTTGAGCCAGCCCATACGTGCAACAGCAAAGCTGCCGCGTGGCTCTACCACTGTTATATTTAATGGGACCACCTTTGAAGTAAAGCCTATTTAATAAAAAAAGAGTTATTAAAATCGATTCAAAATCTGCGAAGGTATCGCGTAACAAAATGTAGGTTGGACGGAGATTCCATTTAGTTTCTCAATTTTAATTATCTTAGCAACAAACTTTGGAAAGCATAATATTCGATACGTTTCTAATTAAAACTTAAACTTATTTTTAAAAACAAAAAACCTCGACTGTGTATGGATTACGAAGAAAACATTCTTTCAACAAAATTTAATCTCGGATCAATAAATTACGAACATAAGCCATAAAACTTAAGGGTCGTTATGACTTTGTTTTGCAGCAGTAGGACAATAATATCGAGATGTGTTAGGTAAAGGTAGAGGATGCAAATTAGAAAAAGAAATTATGTCTAGCGCATATAAAGTTAGTATACGAATGAAAAACGAAATTTAAATGCAGATATTTATAAATTTATAGTAGTTCACGAGGACGCAATTCATTTAAGTCCTTTTCTAAGTTTAGATTAATTTGTAAATAGAGGCCAGGTTGTCTATGGACCACAGAACCTACCTGCCATACAAGTAGACTGTGTGCTTACTTGTACCCTTGCTTCTTTGACCGTGGAAGGAAAAGGGGAGATTTCCCGTCGGCAATGTAGCCTGCCCGAGGAGCGGCCAACGTTCAAGTTACACTACAGTGCTATTCTGTATATAGGTACTGCTATACCTTGAAACTTTGAAAGCTCGATTTAGAATTCGATGTGTTTCAATTGTGGCGCGACGACAGCTCCGCCACACTTCTATAAAAAAAAAAACAAAGGAAAATTATCAAGCTGAAAGCTAGTAAGATGCTTTTTTTTAAGATGATTGTGCTTAGTTTTTAATAAATAAATGAAAATTTTACGAACAATATTGCTAACAACGTTTAAAACGTTTTGTAACTGGCAATAACAGAATTAACTTTAGCTCGTATATTATTTCACAAGCCAAAAAAACACTATACAGTTGGCATAATAACCAGAAAACACCAACTTTCTGTGCAGTTGAATGACAGTATTTACTTTAAATGTGCATAATGATATCGCCTCGCCCTAAATTGTGTATCGAGCCCACATTCACTGCATTTAAAAATATTGTTGCTTAAAAAAAGTCTGAATTTCTACCAAGAAATTGCATGTAAGTTTCAATTAAAGAGAGATAAAGCAATAATTTTTGTCAACAAAACATAATTTTTTTTGAATCATGCACATCGATTACTAATAAAAAACATTAGTGATCGATGATCAAGCATGATAGTTTATGAATAACGTGCTCAATGCTGTAAAGTTAGATTAAAATAAACATTGCTTAGCGACGGAGAAAATCTCCATTAAGACTTAGATCGATATCCTAAGTATTATGATTTCTTAAATTTACGCGAACACTACACATTGAATAAAACTATCATTTACGGATTTTATCGCGTTTAATTACATTAATTTATTGTTATTATTATCCCGACGTTTCGGGTGCTTTACAGCGCCCATGGTCACGGGGGGACTGAGATGTTTGACGTCCCAATGTCATAGTTAGTCCGGCTACCTTCAGTTTTTTAATATTAATTTTTGGTCCGATTTACGCAAAACGAGGATTTACGCAAAAAAAGGACGTCAAACATCTCAGTCCCCCCCGTGACCATGGGCGCTGTAAAGCACCCGAAACGTCGGGATAATAATAACAATAAATTAATGTAATTAAATGCGATAAAATCCGTAAATGATAGTTTTATTCAATCCTAAGTATTAATTGATCGCTATCATAAGTTTAGATCATAGACCTGTATATGTAATTGTTCAGCAAATTGTGAATTAATAAATTATTATATAAGTTTAATTTAGAATTATATATATTATATCACACTATATATATATATATATATATATATATATATATATATATATATATATATATATATATATATATATATATATATATATATAAATATATACACATTATATATATTATACATCACAGAAAATTTCAGATCTTCAATTTGCCACAATACGATCTAGAGCATTAAGACCAACAAAAGTCCCTTAATCGGTTGAACTAGCGAGAAATTGAATAATATAATTACAGAGCGGGCAAATTAAAAAGTAATCTATAAATTACTTGTTAACAAAAGGTCAACTGCGACAAGCCAAATCTTAAAACACTTTTTACTAAGAACTTCTTAGATTTCTTGCTTTATACAATATTTAGATGAAATATTAGTGAGCAAGAGATAAAGGATTTCTAATGGATTTACCTAATAAGGACATCTTTATTTTAATTAACAAAAAGAAACGATCTTACCCACCTCGTTACACTTGTTGACAACCAACGTTGATTTATATATATATATATATATATATATATATATATATATATATATATATATATATATCTCTTCTCTTATTACACAATTTCTTACCCTGTCATGCAGATTCAGCCCTAACATACTCCTTAACGACCGCATTTCTACCATTATGCCACACCCAAATTTCACTACCATACGTTAAAGAAGGGACCAATACAGCATTGTGAATTGCCATACGTGCCTTTTTTTTTTTTTTTTTTTATAGAAGAGGGGGCAAACGAGCATGCGGCTCACCTGATGTTAAGTGACTACCGCCACCCATGATCAACCGCAACACCAGGAGAATTGCGGGTGCGTTGCCGGCCCTTTAGAAAGGAGTAAGCTCTTTTCTTGAAGGTCCCCAGGTCGTATCGGTCCGGAAAAATCGCCGGTGATAAACTATTCCACAGAGAGGTTGTACGTGGAAGAAAACTCCTTGTGAAACGTACAGTGGTGGACCGCCAAGCATCCAGATGGTGTGGATGGTATCGGGACGTTTGCCGTGTCGTGCGTTCACGAAATTTGGCGGCTGGGATTAATCCGAACAATTCCTCAGAGCACTCCCCGTGATAGATGCGATAAAATACGCAAAGAGATGCAACATCTCTTCGCAGCGCCAGTGAATCGAGCCGATCGGAAAGCACTCGGTCGTCGACGATTCGAGCCGCTCTGCGCTGGATGCGGTCAAGTGGAAGGAGCTGGTACTGGGGAGCCCCAGCCCAGAGATGGGAACAGTATTCCATGTGCGGCCGAACCTGTGCCTTGTAAAGTTGCAGGCGGTGTGCCGGCATGAAATACTGTCCCGCTCTGCTGAGCACGCTAAGCTTTTTAGAGGCCAATTTGGCCTTCCCTTCCAAGTGACCACGAAACTGCACGTCACTCGATATGTCGACGCCGAGGATTCCCATACTGGCTGAGGCAACAAGGGGAGTGCCTTGAAACTGAGGGGATACGACAAAGGGGTTCTTTTTAGCGGTTAACGCGCAAACTTGTGTCTTCTGGGGGTTAAACTGGACTAGATTTAGTCGTCCCCAATCCGAGACTCTGTTCAGCAAAGACTCGACTTCAGACACAAGTTTGTCCCGGCACTCGGAGACGGTTTCCCGAGAAATATTGGCTCGGCCGGTGTAAAGAGCATCACCAGTGCTGTCATCCGCATAGCAATGAATGTTACGGGTATACAACATATCATTGATATTGTAACGATCCCCCCCCCCCCTCTCTAATGTATTGCAAAATAAAAATTTTATAATATTAAAAATATCCCCTTTTCAATAACATTATATATATGTGACCAGGATTAATAAACTATGTTTAGATCTTTCTAAAATGATCTCTCTAAAGGTTTAATAATAGGCCGTTTGTAATCTTTTGGCGTGATCGTCTTAGTTAGGACCCTTATTTACGTTGTGTTTGTTTGTAACTTAGTTCTTTTAGGTGTCTTTTGGAAGAATGAATATTCACTAGAGCAATTGAAAGCTGTTGGTAGTGCCTAATAAGCTAAGTGAACCCCGTTCACGAAGACAGGGCTCGAAAAAGGTTAAGAACATAAAACGTCCCTATTCCACTTGTATCAGGTTTACATTATTAATTTATTATTATTTATCCCTTCCCGCTTGGAAAAGGCTCACAATATATTTATACAAAAATACCCGATACAAGGGCTTCGCTCTCCTACATTTATTTAAAAAAATGTAGGGGAGGTACACGGCCCCACACACGCCGTGCACGGTGAGCGCCAACCATTTTGATGCACTCCCCCCGAAGGGAACGCTAATTCGGGAGCTGGACCGTAGTCCACAGCAAAATAACTGGCGAACCAGTAAAAGAGGCTTGGCCCCTTGTTAGTGCGTAAGCACAAACATCGACCGAAGTCGCGCATGTCAATGCGTGTAAACGCCATACAGAATACGAACGAATCCAGCCACAGTGAATGTACGTCACACGGTTTAGGCAAATAGGCACACTGGCTGTAAACCCTCCGTGAGCGCCACCACCTGCCAGACCGCCACTCCTGCAGACGTGATGTAAGTGTATGGCATCACCACCAATTGCATGATCAGCACGGCTACTAGCCGCAGAGCGTGTCATGAGACTACTGCTCACCTCAAGGGAATGGGGTCCCACGTTGTGCAGCTTTCGGCCGCAGCCTTGAGAGTCTCCTCAGATCCTCCCGCCAGCTACCACCCGCATGAGGTCGACACATTTGCTCCACCAACCAATACAACGGCAGATATAGCCAAAAGGCAGTTATAAGATAAGAGTAATAATTCGCCATCAGAAAGGGTTTGTGTCACTGACGTTGAGTAAATGCATTTTCGATCATGTTTGTCTCACCCACCAACAAGTTGCCTTCAATCATTCAAAGGTGGGAAAGTTACAGAGAGATAATATTATGTTGTTATATAAAACATCGTGGAGGGCAGACAGTCTGCAGCCCCGCAATGAAGGGACCCGACTTGGGCAAAGCTACTTAGGTGTGAGTCAAACCAAGACGCAGAGAGCGCCATTGAGAATAGCGTCCCACCAAACAACCATCGCAGAGAAGTAATGCTGCAGAACGCAACAAGCATCAATACGACTATCGTCGGGCTTACACCATTCCAAGGTCCCCCATACATCCCAGCAGACATCACCACCCGTATACCTCCATCGACCAGAACCACAGAGAGCGTCGAATCAGGCACAGCACACCCGTAGATCCATCACAAGACGCAATACCGCCAGTAGCAGTAAGCATCAATGCAACTATCATACGGATGGCGCCCCCTCACAACACACCCAACATGATCCCTATCGACTTTGGTAACAAAGTTGGTATTGTTGTTATATTAAAAATATCACCAACGTATCATAATAGCACGCTACTAAGACGCCAATGAACAAAACTCCACGTATCATAGCGCTAATGCACTAAGACATGAAGCTGAGTATGCCTGTTACACTTAAAAGTGCTACCAAACACACTCAACATCCCCATCCGAAATATAGACGACGCTTCGCTATGCGCTACTACGCCGCCCACAAACGGTATGGGTGTGCGATGTCCACGGGAAAGCCGTATTGCTACAACAAACCCGCTTACCACCGACACTAAGATGTTAATTGTATACCTCCATCGACCAGAACCACAAGAGAGCGTCGAATCAGGCGCAGCACACCCGCAGATCCATCACAAGACGCAATACCGCATGTAGCAGTAAGCATCAATGCAACTATCATACGGGCGGTGCACCCTCACAACACACCCACATGACTCCTATCGACTTTGGCAACAAAGTTAGTACTGTTGTTATAAAAAATATCACTAACGTATCATAGTAGCACGCTACTAAGACGTCAATGAACAAAACTCCACGTATCATAGCGCTAATGCACTAAGACATGAAGTTGAGTATGCCTGTTACACTTAAAAGTGCTACCAAACACACTCAACATTCCCATCCGAAAGATAGACGACGCATCGCTATGCGCTACGACGCCGCCCACAAACGGTATGGGTGTGCGATGTCCACGGGAAAGCCGTATTGCTACAACAAACCCGCTTACCACCGACACTAAGATGTTAATTGTATACCTCCATCGACCAGAACAACAGGAATGCGTCGAATCAGGCACAGCACACCCGCAGATCCATCACAAGACGCAATACCGCATGTAGCAGTAAGCATCAATGCAACTATCATACGGGCGGCGCACCCTCACAACACACCCACATGACTCCTATCGACTTTGGCAACAAAGTTAGTATTGTTGTTATATAAAAAATATCACTAACGTATCACAGTAGCACGCTACTAAGACGTCAATGAACAAAACTCCACGTATCATAGCGCTAATGCACTAAGACATGAAGTTGAGTATGCCTGTTACACTTAAAAGTGCTACCAAACACACTCAACATTCCCATCCGAAAGATAGACGACGCATCGCTATGCGCTACGACGCCGCCCACAAACGGTATGGGTGTGCGATGTCCACGGGAAAGCCGTATTGCTACAACAAACCCGCTTACCACCGACACTAAGATGTTAATTGTATACCTCCATCGACCAGAACAACAGGAATGCGTCGAATCAGGCACAGCACACCCGCAGATCCATCACAAGACGCAATACCGCATGTAGCAGTAAGCATCAATGCAACTATCATACGGGCGGCGCACCCTCACAACACACCCACATGACTCCTATCGACTTTGGCAACAAAGTTAGTATTGTTGTTATATAAAAAATATCACTAACGTATCATAGTAGCACGCTACTAAGACGTCAATGAACAAAACTCCACGTATCATAGCGCTAATGCACTAAGACATGAAGTTGAGTATGCCTGTTACACTTAAAAGTGCTACCAAACACACTCAACATTCCCATCCGAAAGATAGACGACGCATCGCTATGCGCTACGACGCCGCCCACAAACGGTATGGGTGTGCGATGTCCACGGGAAAGCCGTATTGCTACAACAAACCCGCTTACCACCGACACTAAGATGTTAATTGTATACCTCCATCGACCAGAACAACAGGAATGCGTCGAATCAGGCGCAGCACACCCGCAGATCCATCACAAGACGCAATACCGCATGTAGCAGTAAGCATCAATGCAACTATCATACGGGCGGCGCACCCTCACAACACACCCACATGACTCCTATCGACTTTGGCAACAAAGTTAGTATTGTTGTTATATAAAAAATATCACTAACGTATCATAGTAGCACGCTACTAAGACGTCAATGAACAAAACTCCACGTATCATAGCGCTAATGCACTAAGACATGAAGTTGAGTATGCCCGTTACACTTAAAAGTGCTACCAAACACACTCATCATCCCAATCCGAAATATAGACGACGCTTCGCTATGCGCTACTACGCCGCCCACAAACGGTATGGGTGTGCGATGTCCACGGGAAAGCCGTATTGCTACAACAAACCCGCTTACCACCGACACTAAGATGTTAATTGTATACCTCCATCGACCAGAACAACAGGAATGCGTCGAATCAGGCACAGCACACCCGCAGATCCATCACAAGACGCAATACCGCATGTAGCAGTAAGCATCAATGCAACTATCATACGGGCGGCGCACCCTCACAACACACCCACATGACTCCTATCGACTTTGGCAACAAAGTTAGTATTGTTGTTATAAAAAATATCACTAACGTATCATAGTAGCACGCTACTAAGACGTCAATGAACAAAACTCCACGTATCATAGCGCTAATGCACTAAGACATGAAGTTGAGTATGCCTGTTACACTTAAAAGTGCTACCAAACACACTCAACATTCCCATCCGAAAGATAGACGACGCATCGCTATGCGCTACGACGCCGCCCACAAACGGTATGGGTGTGCGATGTCCACGGGAAAGCCGTATTGCTACAACAAACCCGCTTACCACCGACACTAAGATGATATGTCTAGGACACATCGGTTAGCGAGTCCAAGTTTACCTCGGACCAATTGCTCGTGAAGCAGCACACACGCCACCATAATATTCCTTTTCAAGTCCCTAATAAGGACTAGTCATTTTGCTACAGTACTAGGAGCAGTCAGTCACCCGACCACCCCATACAATGCTTATGCATCAAGGAGACCTCCTATAATATTGCTTTTGTATCATTGACCTTACTTTCATAAGTCATGTATATATAGGATTCGAACCCATGACCCTACTATTGTAATGCATATTAATCATAGAGACCTTCTATAGTATTGCTTTTGAATCATAGACCTTACTTTCATAAGTCATTCATATATAGGATTCGAACCCACGACCCTACTATTGTAATGCATATTAATCACAGAGACCTTCTATAGTATTGCTTTTGAATCATAGACCTTACTTTCTTAAGTCATGTATATATAGGATTCGAACTCATGACCCTACTATTGTAATGCATATTAATCATAGAGACCTTCTATAGTATTGCTTTTGAATCATAGACCTTACTTTCATAAGTCATTCATATATAGGGTTCGAACCCACGACCCTACTATTGTAATGCATATTAATCACAGAGACCTTCTATAGTATTGCTTTTGAATCATAGACCTTACTTTCATAAGTCATTCCTATATAGGATTCGAACCCACGACCCTACTATTGTAATGCATATTAATCATAGAGACCTTCTATAGTATTGCTTTTGAATCGTAGACCTTACTTTCATAAGTCTTTCATATATAGGGTTCGAACCCACGACCCTACTATTGTAATGCAAATTCATCATGGAGACCTTCTATAGTATTGCTTTTGTATCATTGAGTTTAATATCATAAGTCCCTAATATAGGACTATCATTGTGCTACAGTACTTCAGGCAGTCGGGCTCCCGACCACCCCATATATATGTACAACTGCAGGTATGTATCTCCGGCACCTCATCCATACAAGACATCTATACGTGAACACCTTCCATAACTTAGGAAAATTTTCCTTAATACATGAACTCCTTCAACAACTTAGAAAAATTCATCTATACGTGAACTCCTTCCACAACTTAGAAAAATTTCTTTTATACACGAACACCTCCCATGACTTTAACAATTTTTAACAAATTTTCTAATTATCTTATAAATGTTATTTAACTTAATTTTATAATATTTGTTGACTTGTATTTCTATTATTTATCTTATTTTAAATATTTTTACAAGTTTTTATAATAAATTTACTTATTACAAGAAACAATAATTTTGCCTTTAATTTGCTATGTTATTGGGATAATGTCTGAAATATATTAACTTTATGTTTATTAATTTAACTTTATTGCTTAATATATATGTTTTAAAACTATTTTTGACGCCCCTTTATATTGAATTTAATTATTAATAATAATATTGAGCCGTCACAATATGCAGAAGAAACAGCGTTGGCGATAGCACGCAGCCCTGTGGAACACCAGCATTAATAGGCTTGCAATCGGAGCTTGCACCGTCTACAACGACCTTGATGCTCCGATCTGCAAGAAAGCTGATGATCCAATCGCACAATTTCTCGGGAAGCCCATAGGAAGGGAGCTTCGAAAGAAGCGCTTTGTGCCAAACCCGATCGAAGGCCTTCGCAATGTCCAAACTTTTTGACACATTCTGACTTTTCACAATAGAGTGTAGAGCCCCATTTACTTTATTTCCTGTATTCACCCGTCGTTCACTATCCTTATCATATCTCCCATCCCTGCTGAATACACACCCCAAATATACGAACTCATCCACTTGCTCAATTAACTCTCCTTCTATTCTTATTTCACATACAGTTTTGTTTTCTTCTCTTTCAAAAACCATCACTTTCGTCTTACTTGCGTTCACTTTCATTCCCCTTTCTTTTAATGACCTGTTCATTAATGTAACCATCATTTGCAACTCGAATATGACAGATAATAGCAAACAAGTAGTTATTTTTTATTTACGAGAACATTTATCAATTTATACATTATGTATATTGTAAATTATTATTTATGTTTTACAATATGCTCGGCGTTGAACTTATTGATGAACTTATTGACAAGCATATTATTTAAGTATATTGAATATGATGTGTTAGACAGCACCCATGTCAGGCACACTTGTGATAAAATTGAAAGATTTAGAGAATTTAGAAAGATTTAGGGAGATTTAGGAATCAAACATTATAGATTAAATTTAGGTACGGCCTACGAAATTAAATTATCGGTTTCAAGCTTATTGCTATTTATTTTTGTGTCAATCAATATATCAAATATTAAAGCAGAAAATTTCTGTAATCGGGGTCATTATTTTATTATTTTCATCTGGAATTATTTTATTCTTTTTAGTTTTGGAAGTCGGTTTTTACCTTTTATTGAAAGTTTATTAATTAATACGGCAAACGATCGCCACATACCCGGTCCAATTGTGAATCAAATCCATCTAGGAACTTAAACAAACAGATTTCATTAAAATTGGTTCAGTCTTTTAAGAGGGGTCCAATGACAAACAGACATACAGAAGAGTAATATAATATATTATATTTTATTAATATATATATATATATATATATATATATATATATATATATATATATATATAACACTGTGGAGATGGATTAAGGTTATGATTAGCAGTTGACGTAGAGTAATAAAAATGAGAATTAAAAAATCTAAATGCGTGTGATTCCAATGTGTTACCTCAACAGATTACGACAAATGGTATGGGCATACAACGACAGCGTGAAATAAAATAGTGCTTTGAAAATTTTAATGATGTTAAATTTGTACCCTGAAAGACATTTTTCGCGCATTTTATTTAGCGGAATCCACAGTATTCTTTCTAAAGATCCCTTTTTTATGTCTTCGTGCCGTGTATGAGTAAAAGGTTCCCAAAAAAATAAACAACATACGTAGGATACTTCAGAATACTCCCCGCAGTAGATGCGATTGCAAACGCAAAGAATTCTCTTATGTATTGATAAGATGTATAAAATAATTGCTGTGACAAACGGACATACATGATAAGATAAGATGATAGTGGCTATTGTATTCTTATGAACTAATATGTGGCAATGTCGATGACGAACTAATATGTCGATTCACTGGCGCTGCGTAGGGATGTTGGATCCTTTTGCGTTTCCTATCGCATCTACTACGGCAAGTGTTCTGAAGAATTGTTCGTATTAGTTCCAGCCGCCAAATTTCACTAACACACATCGCGTCAAAATTCACGATACCATCCTACCCTCTGTATGCTTGGCCGTCCACCACTGTGCGTTTTACCAAGAGTTTCCTTCCTCGTACAACTTTTCTGTAGAATTGTTTACCACCGGCGATTTTTCCGAACCCATAGAAATATTAAATATCTATGTCCGGACCGATAGGACTTTCAAGAAAAGAGCTTACTCCTTTCTAAAATGTCGGCAATGCACCTTTAATTCCTCTGGTGTTGCAGTTGTTCATGGGTGGCGGTAGTCACTTACCATCAGGTGAGCCACATGCTCGTTTGCCCCCTTTCCTATAACAAAAAATGTGGCAACTTCAACCACATAGAAGACAACAAATCACTTCTCTGGATAAAGGTGGAATGCCTCACAACCTGTACTTATACTGGCTCTCTATACCCTTCGGACCGAAACACAGCACTGCTATTTGGCGGCTAAAGTACGTAATAGGGTAAGTACCTACTCAGACTGACACCAAAGGAGTCTTGCCACTACTAATATTTTTACCAATTCCCTGATTAGGTGTCTAACTATTGCAATACTGTTTTAGTCCTCAAGATTTAGTATTATTAGTTATTTTGTACAACAAAAAATATTTTCTAGTAATCAAAGTACTTCAGTTTTTTTATAGAATAAGGGTGACCAACGAGCACACAGTCTACTTCATGGTAAGTGGATGCTGTGACCCATAGAAATCTACATTTATCCTCGATTAAGAATCAAAACGCAGATACGTTGTCACCCCTTAGGGCTAAGATCGAATGCCTTGTTTTCAGTAAAAAAGTGTCTCCGGATCTCTACACTCACCATACGAAACACAGCAGTATTAAGCTCCTATTCTACGCTGATATTCTGCGAGAGCTGAGGCTCTCCCCCGGTCGAGCTGACCCGTTCGTGCTACAACGATAATATAGCTTCAGTATGGCTCTACCACGTTTATAGGGTCACAAGTGTTGATACAACTTATTAAAGTCGACTTTCGTAACCAACTTTGACCGAGAATCCCAGACGCTGTGACCGCATCTTCAATTAACAAGTATATTTAATATTTTTCTGATCGCAAATGACTGCCATTGGCTTTCAAGTATCATTTTACGTTGCGCACTAAAACGATTACTTACGAGTTTTTAATTTAATCGCGAATTCGCTAAATACTGAAATGATAAGGTTAAATACACCTTAAGTAGTAGACACGTTTGTCGGAATCAACATAATTGTATGTCTTTAGGCATAATTTGGTTTTAACGGAGACCTCACGGAATATGATGTTTTCAATAACCTCACGGAGGCAAATTATTTAACCCACCGATTTGTCGAATGGTATTGTTTGGATTAAGCAATGTGAAATTATATAGCGAGAGGTTGCAGCGTGAAGGAATCAATTACCTCATCATTTCCACAGTTGCGTAAGAGACGACAAGGGAAAAATATAAGTTCAGATAATGAACAGCATCCTTTTCTGTAATTTTTTTATAGGATAGGGTGACAAACGAGCACACAGTCCACCTGATGGTAAGTGGTTGCTGTGGCCCATAGACATCCACATCTATCCTCGATTACGAATCAAAATGCGGATGCGTTGTCACCCGTGAGGACTAAGATGGAATGCCTCGTTTCCAGTAAAAAGGGTCTCCGGTTCTCTACACTCACCATACGAAACACAGCAGCATTAAGCTACTATTTCACGCTGGTATTCTGTGAGAGCGTGGTCCTTCCCCGGTCGGGCCGACCCATTCGTGCTACAACTATACTTCTAATATAACTGCAGCATGGCTCTACCACATATAAAATATAGAAAATTTATGTTGCATAAGTGAATTATGTTTTGTTAAAAAAAGGCAGAGTCGGAAAGGGACGTCCTAGGCGAAAATTTATCAACCAAATTGGCAATATATTGAAAATGGGCCAAATTAAGAATACCCTTAACCGTCGAGCATGTTTGCGTAGGTATATGGATGTGGAGGAGGCGAGAGAGGTATGTTAGGATCGTGCTAAATGGGAGTCCGTAGACTCTGCCTACCCCTCTGGGTGACAGGCTTGAGTGTTTATGTATGTTTATATGTATTTGTTATATGTAACTATTGTTTGTGGTATGCCGCAGGGCAGCGTTCTGGCGCCACTTTTATTCATTAATTTTAATCTCAAATTTGATACTAATAATGAATTACAAAATTCAGTGTAATGTCTGCAAGAGAATAACTATTTTAAATAAAACTACATTAATAGAGTACCATACTCTAAATTCAACGTACCACCCTATTACAATAAAATATAATAATACTGTATTCCAACCAGTATAATCTACATTTTTTTAGTATAATTACCGATGGTAAATTGAAATGGAAAGAACATGTAGACAAAGTAAGTAGTAAACTCGTAACAAAAATTTGTATACGCTCTTCGCAAACTAAGGCTCACAGCCGTCAACACAGCTCACAACAGTCCTCAGTGCATATCATGGGTACGTCTCTTCATTACTACGCTATGGATTAGTTGTATGGTGCAATTCAGTGGATATAAACAGGGAGTTTAAAGCACAAAAACATATATTAGAGCCACAGAAATCTAAATAATAAGGCACAGTTTTATATAATAATAATAATATAATATAATAATATTCCACAACTATCACACAACGCCATCTAGTCCCAAGCTAAGCAGAGCTTGTGTTATGGGTACTAGACAACTGATAAACATACTTATATATTTCTAAATACATAAATATTATAGATAAATTACACCCAGACACAGAACAAATGATCGTGCTCATCACACAAACATTTGTCCTGGGTGGGAATCGAACCCACAACCTCCGGCTCAGCAGTTAGGGTCACTAACCACTAGACCAACAGGCCTGTCAATGTTATATATGTTTATAGCCATGCAAGCAGTTATATTAGTAGTATAGTTATAGCACGAATGGGTCGGCTTGACCGGGGAAGGACCACGCTCTCACAGAATACCAGCGTAAAATAGCAGCTTAACGCTGCTGTGTTTCATGTGGTGAGTGTAGAGAACCGGAGACCCTTTTTACTGGAAACAAGGCATTCCATCTTAGTCCTCATGAGTGACAACGCATCTGCATTTTGATTCGTAATCGAGGATAGATGTGGATGTCTATGGGCCACAGCATCCACTTACCATCAGGTGGAATGTGTGCTCGTTTGTCACCCTATCCTATAAAAAAACCTTTTGCCTTATTATTAAAATTTCTGTGATTAGAGCCGTGTGTGGCGCTGATTATTTAAATAATTGTAAGCCATTATTTCAAAAACTAAAGATACTTCCACTGTCCTGTCTCCATATTTTTGAAATTTGTTTATTTGTTAAGAGATATTCCTAACTAATTCCAATAAATGGACGTGCTACTAAAAGGATCCCAGACAGAAACCCAAACCAATTAGTGGCACCATCCCAAAGACTTCATTTGTATAGTCGTAACGCCCACTGCATAGCAATAACAATCTTTAATAAGTTACCACCACAGATCAGACTGCTAGCGGTAATTAGCAGCGGTATATATAGCGTATATATGTATAGCAGAGCTGCCTATAAATAAATTTAAACGTGCAATATTTTCTTGGCTATATATTTGTAAATTATACATATTTTATTCTTTAATGATAAATCCATAATACAGGAAGTATTGCTGATTTATTATTTAATCGCTATCTAAAAATCCACATTGTGTACCTGACTCTACATTCAAACCTGCTCTTACCTCCAATCTGCGTAAATATCGGTAATTAAGCTAAAGTAAATGAGTTTTTCCCCATTAGAGCGTACACTTATGATAACCCTGGTTATTTGTAGTGGTAGTGCCATGCTGCAGCTATATTATGGTTGTAGTACGAATGGGTCGGCCTCGCTCTTCGGTCAGGTTGGTCCGTAGGACCACACTCTCACAGAACAACAACGTGACATAGCAGCTTAATGCTGCCGTGTTTCGTATGATGAATGAGAGAACCGCCAGAAACTCTTTTTACTGAAACAAGGTATCCATCTCAGTCCTCAGGGAGAGACAGCGCTCCTGCATTTTGATTCTTAAATGAGGATAAGTGTAGATGTCTATGGGCCACAGTATCCACTTACCATAAAGAGGATTGTATTCCCGTTTGTCACACTTATTCTATAAAACAAAACTCTACATTAGTGGATGTTCAAGTGTAGAGGCTAAATCGGTAAGTGATTAGCTTTATTGGTGGCAGTGGTAATGTAACAAACGTGGGAAGGCGGGAGGCTCTTAAGGCTAGAGATAGTACACACCATTTTATTTTGCTAGCGGATTGGAGCAAATTAATTTCCTTATTACAAAATATATGCTTACAAATATAAGGTCCTTATGAGCGACCTATGTTAAAAATAAAACACGCTGATGTCATATTACTTTATGATTTGACCGCTTATTTTCGATTTACATACTCGTAGTTTGTTCGAAGATCGGTCATCCTGGTTTAATAATATTGTAATCTATAATGCTACATATAAATACCGGTTATGTGCCCTTTCTGTCTGTGTATCCAGAATCAACTTCAAAGATTAATGGGACACAAAATTACATGGTGTTTCCATCTGACAAAATTAGCCTCGGGAATACGGTCCTCGGCCGTTTCGACCACGGGCGTAAAAACAAGGAGATCGTGTGGGAACCCGCCATTTACGTCCCGGCTTCGCTTACTTTTGTTTTTAATTTTTAATCGATCGCCGGGAAGCGGATTGGATTGATTGGAGCTTAATGTTATTTAAATTGTAAAAATCCAGTTGGTCGTAATCGTTAATTATAAAAATGACTTATTTACTTCAAATTTTTTTTATTAAAATAATATAATATAGTAATAAAGTTTACTTATTATTTTAATGAAGTATATTTATTATATCTATGTATATAAGTAATATGTTTATAAACAAATCATATTTTAGTATTAAAAAAATAACGAAACAACAATAACGCTATACTAGCAAACATTAGTTTAGAAATCACCAAAACTGATATAGGAGTTTGAAATATATTAATAATCTTATAGGTAAATTAAATTAAAACTCTTTATTTGCAAATATTGAAAATATATTATAAACGTGCAATGATAATATATTTTTGTATATAATATGATTGTTAACTTAAAAACGTGGGAATGTAAAATGTATATATATAATAATTCCAAATTAACAGTTATTGTCAAGGCTAAAAATAGTTCAACGAGGAACGGTTTGAGAATTATGACGCGTGTTCACGGAGAACAATGTTTAAACCAGGGTGGGGTCGACCCCTTCACAAATAATAATTTGTTTTGCATTGTGGACAGCTTTAACTCGTTTCACTTCTCACTTTCGTATTTAAATTGGGTTCGCAAATCTTCCTGGTGTATTCTCGTATTGTTTTTTTGATATTGGTTATCTGTTGCTATAACTTATCTAATATATGAAAATTGATATTTGTTTGTCCGTATTTTATGCGCTACCATACCGTTCGTCAGATTGCGGAAAAACTTTATCAACTTATTGCTTGCACTTGCGGGAAGGTTATAGGCATAGTACAATTAATTTACAATAGGTGGCGCATATCGTAGCGACAAATTTATTTAAAAGTTATATATCACCCAACTTCAATGTATATATTTTTCATTTGTTATTAAACAATATAACTTTTTCTAATTTAGATTGATATTACCATAATTTTTACTACTAGTTGATAAAATATTCGTAAGGAACTAAGATAATAAATTAATATTATTCATTTGAATAATGTTCACTGTGTGAAATGTACATGATCCAGACATATTTTTTCCCTTGAAATGTGCTGCCAACTACCAGCATTCGGAGCACCGTGATGAATGCATATATTGCTCTATATAACAGTACCATAAAATGAGAATAGGACCGTGTCGGCCAGAGTACTACTGCGTCAAAATAGTGGTTTTAGTAAGTCTTAAAAAGAAGTCTATTATAAATACTAAGTACTTACATATATTGAAAAATACAATTTATTTTTACATAAGTAAGAGTATAGTGGAGATGGAAGAGAATCACCTACCCATATCATCTTTTTTTAAACATTACCCCCCCCCCCCCTGACCTCACATCACACTAGGATTTTCTCCTGTATCGTGGGGGCAGTTACATACATAAATTGCTCAAGAACAAACATCCAGATCCGGAAAAATTATTTGTAGGCGGACATGTCACATGTTCACGGAGTCGTTGCATCACGGAGCTGCCAATCTTCACTTCTGTGTCGTAACGTGTGTGGCGACAGATGCAAATGGAACGGTAGATCGTCAGCAGCATCTTCCTGATAATAATTAAAAATAATTCAAAAAAAACCTGTACGCTAAGTGTAACTACTCCAGTGGACTTTTGATTGATGGCCTGTAAGGAATGGATGGATGAAGGGTAACAAATTAACATACAGTTCAACTGATGGTAAGTGAATGCCCATTAATGGCCCATTAATTTAGTATTATACGTGGTAGAGCCACGCTGTGTTGTGGATGTGGTTTGACCGGGGATCACGCCCTCGCAGAATATCTGTGTAAAGCACTTTACTGGAATCGAGGAATTCTTAGTCCTCGGGAGTGGCGGCACATCTGCATTTTGATGTTTGTCACCCTTATACTATAAAAAACTCAACTTTTTCTCTAAATTTCAACCTCACCTGCTCGCTGTACCTACCAATCTCTAGAAGTTCCAACGACTGACTGATGGCAGGTAATTCATCCACTAACATGAATTTCACTGATTACCGATGTCTTGCACATCCCGTTGGTATAGTTGATCGAAGCCCATCCGGTACATTATCTGTAGGAGAGTTTATACTCTACGCTTACTAGCCTACTATGCTAATCATATCGGCGGACACATTCTTGAAAAGGCGTATACCCAGCTGCGGACTTAAAGAGGTTGTTATAGTTAACGTAACGAGGCATAATGTTAAAAACACGCGAAATATTTAGGTATAGGAATGTTTTTTGATAGCAAACCAGTGGAACTAGATTTCACTGGAATTAAAGCTCTGTAGAGAAAAACTGGATATAAGCTCTGAAGATTTTGTAGCTAAACATTTTGTGTTAGTTAAAATTTTATGTAGGGTTTTATATTTGTGAAAAAACACAAAGTAAACATTAGGTAAGCGCGTAAATAGAATTAACCATCTAAACCCAAATACACACCGATTATAACTTACAAGATATTTTTATTTTAGTGCGCTGTTCTAACTTATATAAAATGATGTACATATAATATTGTACAGTGTAGACTACTAAAAAGTTAGCATTATTTTATAATGCATTAAACTTATTTCGTTAATAGAAAAAGTGGCTTTAAAATGATTTTTGACAATTTCTATAGAGATTTGGATATATTATTTATAGAATTTCGTCGTCTAACAATGTAACGTTTTTTGATATTACGTCCAAATACTTGCTGATAATAAATTATTTTATTTTCATTAGTCGATATTTTTTTGAATTTCCTACAGTCAGTTGTTAAAAAAAGTAACCCAGTTAAGATTAGATTTGGTTTTTAATATTATATGGAAAGCAGTATAACAGTTATTATCAGATGTGTTAGACGTCTGGTAGGTCCTGTCTCGTGGAGACTTAGACCATGATCTAAGCGTGGAGATCGATGTTAATGTATTTAACGTAAAAGCTTGTTCAAAATAAGATTTCTAGTATTCACGCAAATCTACACACTTGTTTTAAAAATTCATTCATATCAAGAATTGTAAACAGTAAGCCATACGATGCAAACTAAGTTTATCAGATTAGAGTAGTGTAAGTTCCAAACTATCGGGGCACATGTCGGCGTCATCGACTGGCGTCTCATTCGCGTCGGTGCGACACTGAGCGGCGGTAGTCAGCGCGCGCGCCGCTATATTTAACGTTCTAAATTCAAATTTATAAAGATATAAACAAACTAATGTGACATTTAATGTAATGTGACTGCAGCTGCTTTTGTGTTTAACAGCGCATAAAATTCAATCGTGTGTGTGTTTAAGTGGTGTTCAAAAGATTGGTTTGGTGTGTTACAGACAAGTGTTTGTGACCTTCTGTGTATCAAAGGAGTATGTAAAACGCTCAAGTTGAGATGAATTCGAAAAAGCTAGAATACTTTCAAGATGACGAGATAGATGAGAAGCTCAATCTCAGCTTCTTAGGTAAGTTTAATAACAGATAATACGCTAAAGTTAAACAGCTATTTCCGTCATAACAAATAAGGACGAAAATAGCTACAGTTAAATGATAAATGGCAAATTATCTGTAATAAATTGTTGTGTTGATTGGAGTTGGCCTATCAAGGAACCTATGCATTTTAGATGATGAATTGCATAGTAGGGATATCGATAATTTAATAAATGTCTTGGAAAATTTATGGAATCAAAGGTCAAGATTTGTTAAAGTATGTAATGTTATTTTATTTTACATTCTAACTTTAACATTCTAAAAAGTTATTTGTGGAAAATGACGATGTTTTAGTAAAAGCAGAATCAAAAAACAAACAATAGAATTATTTATATTGGCAATATAGTAGAATGTGGCAAAAATAAATTATATTGATAATTAATTCTTTATTGTATTAATAAATTATTAACAAAATACTTAATTCATATTATGATGATACTAGTAATCCTTAAATATGCACGGCTTTGTATACATATATTTTTTTTTTCGTTTAAAAATAATTTTTTTATTAGAATTGTTTAACATTTGTTATACTCGATCGTATAATCTAAACTGTGTCATATTATCACAAATTCATTACAATGCAGCGACTATATATAAAGTGATGCAATGTTAGGAGATATCACCGGCGTATTTCACCATTATTCCGCAAGATTTACCGCTGTCTCTGCAGTCATATCCTCATATGGGGATGGATTACTCATAGTTTTCTAAAGATATTATAAATTAACCATTGTTGTGACTCAGATCGTCCACTGTAACCTGGGTGCATCACCCACGCTTTCGTTTCCATCAGCTGTGACAGCGAAAATAAAACTCATTTTTTTTAATCTTTTACTTAACGCAGGTTTTGAATATTGATATATTTAAATTTGGAACAAGTTTTTATATTACAACCAAGAAAATTTACAAGTGTTGCCTTGTATAAAAAAAACTTTTTTTTTTTTATTCAAAGCCCCTAACATCATTGTAATCCATCATACTCGTAGGTATGTTCACGGCTAAACTTAATGAGCCTGCGTTGTACCAATTGTTTCATTTAGTAGAGTTTCTGCTCTAACGTTACATGTTTTTATTAATTTTTTAATTTAATTATTATTATTTTATTATTATAAAGCGTAATTCGTTCGATTAACCTAAAGAAACTCTATTTTAAAGGTTTTTTAAAAGAAAAATTACATAATATGTATATGAAAATAAGTTGGCAACCCTAAACAAAATACGTATGTGGGTGTGACTCGATTGTTTTTTATGAATTGTGATATTTCCTGTTTCTACAATGTTGTATTTCATTTTTAAGTTTTCTGTTTAATCACCAGTGACATCATCCAATAGAAATGTAGCCTAATTTACATTGGCCTTAACACTAACGGATAACTTGGAATGCAACGTGTAAATTAATATTAATGTCCTCGAAACCGAATTTCGGTCACGTTGGTCAGTCTCAACGGATACTAGCTATATCATACCTAGACACCTAGACAGCATATTCCCTCACTCTCAAAGTGGGAGAGCAATCCAAAACGGCCGGAGAGGCATAAGGCGCAGAACCAACGGCTTTACGTGCTTTCCAAGACACGGGAGTGAAACACTGTCATTTGTCTGGCTCCAGATCGCAATTGGGAATTTCTTGACAGAAAAACTCAATAGGTACTTGATTTTTTTGCACCGACCCGGGACTCTAAACCGGTAACTCATGACCAACGAGGCACTTAATATTAACACCATATGGCTCAGCGGTTAGTGGACTTTCTTATTTTGGTACTAACAATCAGTTTATACTTTTCACTTAAGATAGCAATGGGCGAACCTAATGCCTGTTGGCATTCTCTGCCAGTCAACCCGTGGCAAGCTATTGTGGTAGGTCCATTTATCTGAGATCTGAGTTCGAATCCCTATTATGTAGCAACAAATTAGGTCATACCGCGATAACAGCGGATCTCTAGAAGTAGTTTGCCGCAATATGTAAATAGGTAAAAAAAATTGAGGAAATTGCTGTAATTTCCTAAGACAAAAATGACTGCGAAAAGTAAAATAGTGATTGTACATATCTTACCTATTTCTACTGCAAAACATCGGTTCTGTTATGCTTGGAAAAGAAGTGTTGTGACATGCTACGAGGCATCATACCTCGACCCACAGCATCGTATAATATATTATGTATGTTAAACCAGTATATGGTTGGAGACTTATGCTTAAATATATTGCTTAAGCATACATTATTGGGTAGCAGAAGAATTAATATCTGGTGGAATGCTGGCCTAGTTTCTATTTAATTACAAAAAAAGGGAAAGGCATACATATAAAACCTTCACGCTTTTAAAAATCCGGCGCCAACAGTGTTAAAATTAATAACATAAATCTTTGAATAATTATTGATAACTTGGCTAGAGGTAAATGTATCTTGTTTTGACAGAGGGATTACATACAATATAACTTTTATCCGTAATATAAGTAATTAATTTAATGGTCCCACTGGCCGGCTCCAAATTAAACGATAAAAATTCTGGTCGTAATATTAGATGGAGTAGTAAAGTTATATTTTTAATGATGTCAATACCAATGTTCTTTATGGCCAGTGATATTACGATCATAGGTTTTAGAATGATGAGCGTAGCTCTTGTCGGTGGATAATTTGATAGTTAGCTCTACATTTTGATTTCTTCTTTACTCTCAATATGTCTAGATGTTTTAATATAAAAAGTTTATGTTACGCACACTAGAATTTTCTCCTATATTCGTAAAGACATAAAATACATATCAACAAGTATCCGTACTCTGCGTAATTATTATTTGAAGACTAAAAACGAGAGAGATTCGAACCTGTGACTTTGCAGGACCGCAGCAAAACGCTTAGCTACTGCGCTACAGGCATATCAAACCATTTTTTTTTCTGTTGCAGCCATTGTATAATGTAGCGCAGCTGTAACATAATGATAAAAATAAAAATAAGAAATACCTACCGATCTATTTTACATTTAAAAGAAATTAAAAATTATTTAATTTGTGCACAAGGGCTCTCCTTAAAAGGATATCCGGGCGGCGTTTAGTCCATACAAACGTATTCTTCTGTTTTTTCTCCCTAGATAATGATACTAGAGCAATTATTTTAAACGATACGGCAAAAATATATCCCTCACGTCCATGTTCCTATGTTTTATTTTATTTATTCGTTCATTTATTTGACAGCACTTATAACAAGATAAAAACTACCCAGTCCACACACATAAATATGCAAAACGAAATATACTAAAATAATACCAGCAACAGTTTTCGTTTATGTTTTATTCTATTTCATAAATTAATTAAATATAAACAGAGATACTAAGCTATCTAAAATTATTCAAACAATAAAAGTTAAACCGTTATCGAAATCCAGGGAGCAAATTTAAAAAAAAAAGAAGAAAAAATAATAAGACAGGTACAATTCGGGTTGGCAACCGCAGTTTTTTGTAATTTTGAATTGTTATGAGGAAGATGCTGCTGCACAATTTCCTGTATCATTTCGTTTTGGTGCTTATTACGGTACTTACGGGATTACACAGAGTAGTGGAATCTCCATAGAGTACTATAATACATAATGGAATGGCTGTCAACCTTATTTTGTACGAGGATAGGCGTCGCCGGAAGCACACATACAAACCCGGTTCGCTATGTTGACAGACAGATTTTAATACATATTTATTTAAATAGCGTGCAATTTGGCATTTTCTAAATAATTTGCATGGGAAATTTGGAAACGATTGTAACGTGAAAACACATCTCGTGTTGACAATTTATATGTGTGAATTGACGTGTTAGTGACATTTTAGTGGCTACACGAAATACGCCCGCTCCCCCGTTCTATTATGTATGTATTATAGTATTCCATGGGAATCTTCTTCTTATATTGTCTTTGAAAAATATACTTAGGATACGTGGTAGAGCCATGATGGAGCTATGTTATGATTATGGCACAAATAAATTGTTTCGATCGAGGAAGGACCACACAATCATAGAATACCAGCGTAAAATAGCAGCCCATCGTATGGTAAGTGTAGAAGAACTGGATAAGAGGCATTCCATCTTAGACCTCAGGGGTAACAACGCATATGAATTTTAATTCTTAATCGAGGATAGATATATTTTCGTATGTCTGTGGGCCACAACATCCACTTATCATCAGGTGGGCTGTGTGCTCGCTTGTCACCCATTCTATAAAAAATAAAAATAAACTGCTTAATTTTGGTGAAGAAAACAGTATAATATACTCGTAGGTATATTAAGCCTGAGCTGCAATTGTCTCGTACGTTTGTCTAGCTCCCTCATCTGGACCCAGCGCGATTGCAAAAGACCTACTAAAGCTATTCGTCAATTATCTTACCGCCTGCATTTTCTATGAAAATTCAAACCCGAATCTCGACAAATGCACTTAGCATTAAGCCCCGTGTTAATTTTAGTAGCAATTAAACTGATGTCCTCAAACCATTATCCGCAGTCAACTCGTCAAAAGCGCTTTCACTGTCTTCAAACTATTCGATGATAATAACTTTATAAAATGCCACGATAAAGCTAATGTTTAGTTTAAACTTCATAAAATGGCTTTTACTCGATAAAGAGAAATTTCACTTGCGATGTTATTCCATTAAAATACCAGACGGCTGACTTTGAAGCGGCTGGAAGCGGTGGTCGGTATTTGTTCACTTATTTTTTTATGTCTGGGCTTTGCGTTCGCGACTGCTCTTGTCAGACACTCCCTGTTTGAATATTTGTGTCATATTTAAACTATATAATAGCTCCCTTAAGGCCATATTTCTATGAATGAATAGTAAAATGCTTTTTCAAATACAACGTAAAATAACTTTAGTTTAAATATATTGCGTACTTTACGTGTGTTATTATGTAAATTGATTGTCTTTTGTATGTTTATTACCTACAGGGATATTATTATTAAATATTTTTTGTTATTGCAATTAAAGTTACAGCCTATATAGGTGCGTCCCACAGCTGGGCACAGGCCTCCCCTCATTACTGAGAGGATTTTAAATGTTTGCCGCGCTGCCCCAATGCGTGTTAGCAAACTTAACATCTTTTCGAAATAATCTTTTTCTTATTTCTCAGAGATGCAGGTTTCCTCACGTTTTTCCTTCACTGCCAAGTATGTGGTAAATCAGCACTTAAAATTGCAATTAACATTTTCATTGGCATGACAATAAGTATTGTAATATTTGGTGGTTATGTCAACTAAATTATTTTTTTTAAATAATTCGATGTTATGGTAACAGTGCTGTATGTACTGTACCGCTTTTTTATGTAGTGTATGGTATAACCTATAACATTTTCGCATTTCGTTCCGAATGTGTTTGTTTTTTTTTTGGCACATTAAGTCGTATTCTCTTGCTGATGGGTTGTTTTTCATAAAGTGCTCTACTAAACCCTAATTAAGTATATATATTATGTTTTTATTACCAATTGTTCCCATTGAAATTTATTTCGATCTCGCACCATAATATTTAGTTACGTGAATCTTGAGTTGTATAATAAATCTTTCACGTTTCTTTTTTGTTTGTTTCGTACCTGGTCTGATTAAACCGGTCATTCCTGTATTTTTTCTATTTATTTTTAGAACCTGCAAATTATTGACAGCCAGGTTTTTAAAAACGTTTCAGTATGGAACAAGCAATGATCAGAAATTTCCGTTTATTTACATAATATTCTGTAACATGGTTTTATAATTAAAATTCCTTTTTCAAATTCTTTTCTTTTTTAAATCGGGCTATAAATTTAGGATTAACAGGACAGTTTATGAAGATTTTCCCCAAATCTGACTTTCATTTACAATTTGTCTGGCTCAATATACTAATCCTTGCTAATCCGCATACACGACAGGTTAATAGTACATTTTGAGGCGAACGCCTTGTGTGGTCGAGTGATTAACTACAAAGGGAGCGATGCATTGTGAACACATATTAAGCATCGCCCTTTGTGATTTTTTCAAGCCCGCTTTAATGTTTAATGGAGTGATACTTCGGTTGCTTATTGTACGTGGTTAAACAGGTTGTAAAATTCAATTTCAGACGACCAATACGAGTTATTTATAGCGTAAGAAGTCTTAACGATAAAAATAAGAAAAAAATATCTTTTAGTTGTAAAGAGTTCGTATTAAGAAAACCGAATTTAAATCTGTAATGAGATGAGGTAAACGTATTTTATATTCTTTATAGAAGTAAGGGTGACAAAGGAGCACAGTGTACTAATGGTAAGTGGATGCTAAGGCCTATATTTTACAGCTACATCTACACTCAATTAAGAATCAAGATTTTAAATGTTTTGTCATCTTTGAGGGCTAATTGGAATGCTTCGTCACTAGTAAACAGGGTCTCCGGTTCTCATAACTCACCATACGAAACACAGCAGCATTTTGCTACTCTTTCACGTTGGTATTCTGTCTGAGCGTGGTCTTTCCCCGGTTGAGAACATTCATTCTTTCTGCACGTAAGGTAAGTGTAGAGAACTAGAGACCCTTTTTCGAACGAGTCATTCCATCTTAGTCCTCACGGGTGCCAACGCATCTGCATTTTGATTCGTAATCGAGGATAGATGTTGATGTCTATAGGTCACAGCACCCACTTAACATCCGGTGGACTGTGTGCGTTTGTCACCATTTTCCTATAAAAAAAACCTATAGTTCGCTGCAATAATTGTTCCAAAGACATAAATTTGTACAGGTTTTAATATACCAAAAAGTCTTAATTTATATTTTTAAAGAACAATATTTTGTTACGACTTTTTTAACTGAACACTTTTTGAAATCTCTCAATTGGATTTTCCATTACAGTCTGAAGTCCACTGCTGAACATAGACCTTGTCCATAGATTGCCTCGGCGGGAGAGGGGGGGATTTTGCCATAGTTGACATTTTTTTATTTTTATAGAATAGGGGTGACAAACGAGCACACAGTCCACCTGACGTTAAGTGGATGCTGTGGCCCATAGACATCTACGTCTATCCTCGCTTAAGAATCAAAACGCAGATGCGCTGTCACTCCTGAGGACTAAGATGGATTGTTTCGTTTCCTATAAAAAGGGTCTGCAGTTTTTTACACTCAGCATACGAAACACAGCATTATTAAGCTGCTTTTTACGCTGGTATTCAGTGAGAACGTGGTCCTGCCCCGGCCGCGCCGGTTCATTCGTGCTACAAACATAATATAGCTGCAGCATGATAGGCAAGCGGAATTTCAACCGCAGTTTTTATTATTTTGAGTAGTTATCGGGAAAATTCTGTCCATCCACACTTTTATTTCGCCTTTTCGCCTCTAACGACTTCCACGGCATAATATGGGGTAGTGGATTCATTTACGCCGCCACACCACGCAAAATTTTGAAAATTCTACATTTTAACTCCTTGAGACTTTCACGTATTCGCACAGCGTTGCATTGCATTATTTCAACATTACTAATATTGCAAGGTATAGTACAGAGTAATATCAAACACAGAGAAATAAAAAAATGATTTTGTTTGGAAAATTTTATGAGGGAATGTTCTATATTCGTAAAAAAATCGTTGGTTTTAAAGATAAGTATTACGGTCTGAGAGTTTTTTGGATATATAATTCTTATCAGAATATAATTATATAAAAACTGTTTTAGATATGCAGTCAACCAACTATATTGCAATGCTTAGGGTATATTCATCGAAGTGCAAAGAAGCTGTTTGTTGCTAGGGTTGCCACCTGTACTTTATAATAAAGACTAACTTTATGAGACTAATCATCATCATCATCATCATCATTACAGCCCTTCACAAGTCCACTACTGAACATAGGCCTCCCCCAAGGTATGCCACAAAGCAAGGTCCCGAGCCACCTGCATCCATCGACTTCCTGCATGTCTTACCAGGTCGTCACTCCATCTAGTGGGGGGCCGCCCTACACTACACCTACCGGTACGAGGCTGCCACTCGAGAACCTTTCTTCCCCATCGGTTATCGGTTCTTCGAGCTATATGGCCGGCCCATTGCCACTTCAGCTTACTAATCCGTTGGGCTATGTTGGTCACTCTGGTTTTACTGCGGATATCCTCATTTCTGAGTCTATCACGCGGTGAAACTCCGAACATAGCCCTCTCCATAGCTCGCTGGGCGACCTTGAGCATCCTCATACGGCCAGCAGTGAAAGAACACGTGTCAGATCCGTAAGTCGTCACTGGCAACACGCACTGGTTAACTAATAAAGTACGTGAAAACACTTAATTTTACATATTTAACGATTTTCATGGTTTTAGTTTTTATACAAATATTTTTATATGTAGTAATGATTTTGTAAACATATATACAAAATTGTATGTCATGTCCGTTGTCTGCTATTCATTCCCGTCACTTCAGCGTTATTTACAGAGTTTATTCTTTGATGAATGCTAGGTGATAGGATAAAAAGAACAGCGCATAATCTTAACTTAGACCATAGAACGAAAATATATTATATGTGTAAAATAGCATGTCAATTGAATCTAATAATTATGTATATTCTGTACCAAATACGACTATTAACATTATTATATTATGTATAATATTAACATTATTATTATCAATATAAACAAAATAAACAACATTCTAAATTCTAATTCTAATACTAAAAACCTTAAAAATATATATTATAATAACTAAAATATATTATTAAAAAGGAGGTCCTTTAGACAAGGTTCCGAAGATACTGGCAGCGTTTCCCCGTTAATAGCTAGACTAATTCTTTGTCCGAGGTAGCTGCCAGCTCTTCGGTCTCCTGTGACATCGATTAACCTTTTTGCTATTTCCTTAAAAAGGGCTTATAGCGCTAGGTCCCCACGGACCAAGGGTCTCGACACCGAAAGGGGCAAAAATATATTCGGAGCCTAGATCCCTGTATTTGCATTTAGCTTTTTCAGCCGCTTCACAAGCCGCACCAGCTCTGTTGTTGGTTCCATGTAGATGGGAAGGGACCAGTGTGTCTGAACAGGTTGCATCCCATACCAGCACCCAGCCCATCTTCAATGGAATCAAACTCATACCGTCCGGTCTCTTGCCATTGTCTCTTGCAATACCAGACGACCCAAGTAGACTTGGGACGTTGACGGTGGCAAGAGACCGCCGCATGATATCGTTAAGTGCTGCATGTCTCGAGAAGCGACCTGCACTTTCTTGGCATGATAGTCCGTGATGTGTCAATGTGAATTAAATAACACTTTATTTTCACTTTTCGTACTTTATTTTTTGCAAGTAAAATATTTTAATTTGTAAGTATATAAATACTCAAAAAAGGTGGCAACCCTATTTGTTGCTACCCCGTCCTCTACGTAATGGTCAGTAGGGGAGTGCAGACCGTTGACCTCAAAAAGGTCTTTACATCGTAGGGATTGATGTGTATTGAACAACTTTGTTACTATTTATAATTATAAGTTAATGTGTCTACAAAAAAGGTTCTCGAGTGGCAGCCTCGTACCGGCAGGCGAAGTGTAGGGCGTCCCTCTACTATAAGATGGAGTGACGACCTGGTAAGACATATAGGAAGTCGATAGATGCAGGTGGCTCAGGACCGTGCTTTGTGGCATACCTTGTGGGTGGCCTATGTTCAGCAGTGTACTTGTGAACGGCTGTAATGATGATGATGATTATGATGATGTATCTACATACATAGGTACTGAAATAAATCTACTCGTAACTTGTTGTACTGTCTACACCAGAATTTATAACAACACAAGAAAAACATGAAGTCGTAGTTTGTATAATTACAAAAAAAATGTGAAAAGGTTAATTTATGCTAGTTTAGACGCTTGTCATTTATTATGGTACATATTATATTATTATTTTCCTTATCCATATATTTTTTGAATTCATTATTAAAATCTAGGTTCTTTCATGGTGCTATGGAAACAATAAATGTTTTTATCATATATTCAGTGGCTTACAAAATATTGCGTAAGGTGCAAAGTCGGTCAGTCTTGTGTAACATGAAAAGTTTTAACCTTCGTCATCATAACAATGATTCATCCTTGTGCCATTCATGATTCAGTGTTATCAACGGTACATTTTGTTTGCATCTCACTTCATTCACGAAGCCTTTGTCTTTAATATTTGTCTACTTACGTGACATGCGTAACCGAGAAAATAATTACTTGAGTTGTTGAAACCTTGTCACTTGATACAAATTTATACAATAGTAAAGTTTTTCCGGGAATGTAGTTTTAAACCAAGTTATGTAGAGCCTTGAAATGTTCTTACCACTTTTGATATGCTGAAGTTTTCTTGAGGATATTGAAGGGGTGTCACATACAAAAAATTACGGATATATATACCAGGTGATTTATTTTACTGTCTCGAAAAAAATAGGGTGTAACAGGTGAACGTTTACATCAACATATTATGAAATTGATCTATCAATAAATACTACTAATTTAAAATGAACTTTCGATGCA
Source organism: Parnassius smintheus behrii (assembly GCA_036936625.1). Lineage (NCBI taxonomy): Eukaryota > Metazoa > Arthropoda > Insecta > Lepidoptera > Papilionidae > Parnassius > Parnassius smintheus. Next base: position 41,034,078 of record JAUPFT010000015.1, read on the forward strand.
AAAAAATAACAATAAAATTTTGAACTAAATAAATAAATCAATTAAAACATATCGAAATTAAAATAATACGTGCACAATTAGTAGTATTTATTGATAAATCAATTTCATAATATATAAATGTAAAATTTAAAAAATGTAAAATACGGTAAAAAATCATTCAGTGCATTGTATATATATATATATATATATATATATATATATATATATATATATATATATATATATATATTCAAGATATATGATTGAGGGTTATGAATTAGCAATGGATTTTTGCTAACTTATATATATATTAAAGTAAATTAATGTCAAATGGTTATTTGCACACCATGCATTTTGCCCCGGTTTCGCACGGGTGATTTCTAAATCTCTACAACAACGCCTCCTACCGGTTCCAAATTTAAATCTAAGCAATCTAGGGATCCATTCAAACACACACAAATTTCATCAAAATTGGTCAAACTGATTTTGAGTTTTAGGGAAACTAAAGGACAGCAATTGTGTTTTATATATAGAGATGTCGGTTTCATAGTGACGACTAATTCATTGCTCAGCTTTCCTCAGACTTAGCATAAGTTAATCAATATCTTTTTAATGTTTCATATTTCAATATTTTCGTACAAGTAAGATATGAATGTAAAAAATTTCCTCTTTAATTTAGACATCTGCGTACTTATCAACTGCTTAGCCGATGCTGCTGAGTACAAAACCTAAATCGATTCTATGAATTTCAGCCTAATTGTGCAATTATTAACCTGACTAACCCAATAACATACACACAAGACACTACTACAAAACAACACGTAAGTATAGTATATTTATGTACTATACTTTCTGTGCAGATGATATTACCGGTCTAATAGATCGGTCCACATACACCAAAGAGAGACCGTTCAAATTTTAAACAAAGTAAATACAAACATACTCGTTCGTTAGTAATGGTACATGCGTACTAATTTCTTTACTTAATATTTACTCTGCTCTCACTTCTCTATATGGTTGGGTTACAAAGCGTTTAAACATCGACACTATTGAAGGAGTCTAAGTTAAAACTGATTTGGGGTTTTGTTGGGAACTTGACCGTAGATGGGTTTTTGCTCCTGTTCTGACTTTTACAACTCGCGGCACGAAAGTCTAGCGGTGATCATTATTGCACATAATTGGCCGTATTACGCATTATTGCGTATGATTGGCTGTGCGTATCGTTCGCGCGCGCTGATTGGCTCTCCAGTCGCATTTCGTCAACCGTACTTATACGACATTCATAGCTATCCCCTCCACATTTCGTTCAGCGCTAGAGTTACGTGCCACGAGTTATAGTTTATGTTTTTAAATAGATTCTGATACGTAAAAGTGATGCCATTTTGTATATTAAGTGTCTGCGCACGTGAACTACCGTGCCGTGCCGTGTAGCGGCTGTGTGAAAATATCCACTACCCCATATCATCCCGTGGGTGTTGTAAGAGACGACAGAGGGAAACAAATAAAAATATGGGCAGCAGCGTCATGCTGATAATGACTAAAATAAAAACTGTGGTTGCCAACTCGATTGCCAAGCGTGGGGAGGCCTATTTTCAGCAGTTGACTAAAGGGTATTTTGATATTAAAATTAAAATAGGTCCTAACAGTAACGATGAGGTGCACTAATATGGCAAAGCTGGTAGCCGTTTTTTTTTTCTTGTTGCACGAATGAATTGGTTATTCTATGGTTTGACAGAGAAAAATCACGTTTGCACAAACTAACAGCGTAAATAGCATCATAATGCTATTGTTTCGTGTCGAAAAATGGATATTTTTACTGGTACACTCGCATACACTACATACACTTCATATTAGTCCTTATGTGTAACAAATCTGTAATCCGATCAATCTATTGGCCACATCATTCACTAATTGCCATTTATACTTTACTTATATGTTTAGAAATTACTTAGACATTTTGATTCAATCAATGCCAAGTACTTACTCAAGCTACCGACAATAAGCAGTCATATCACCTTTCGATATTATCTCTTTTACGTAATTGTCCCGGTTTTATTTGCAATCACTGTTCGTGTTCCATTCATTTTCGAAACAAAGCCGTATGTTGACGGCATTCATTCACTTGGTCAAGTGCAATGCACCTACACACGATTTAGACGAATATGGCGTTGCATTATCAACGTTCGATCTACACGCCATTTTTTTAAATCAGCCGTAGTGAGTCACTGTGTTTAGGTGAGCGCAGCGAAGCGTGTTGTCGCGGAAATGGTCACTGTGACCCATGCAGTCACAGTGAAATAATTGATGTCATTGAATACTATGTAAATTTTAGAAAAGTATTCTCATGTATTCTTTGATAAATGCTGAATACCTACTCTTCTAGCTGGTAGAAGTCGTACGGTGGCACTTTCATACGTAGTTCTCCCATCAAGCAATATCAGAATACCGTTGTGTTCCAATCTCAAGGGTATAGATAGCCAGTTTATTACAAGCTGTAATGTACTCCACTTCGGTCCTAGAAAGTGACAGTGCATATTTGTTCTTCTATAGTTCGTGCCAAATCAATTGAGAAAAACGGACGATGACCTCAGATGTGAGCCGAGTGTCAAAAGGCGTCAAAGGCGATTTTTTTAAGTTACACCTTTTGACACTCGGCTGATATCTGAGTCATTGTCCGTTTTTCTCGAACTATTTGGCACATACTATAGAGTATATGAGCGTCGACGTGTAGTAGTAGTGGCGAAAGAATAAACATCACCCCATATAATGACTTTGGTGTCATAAAAAGCGATAGAGGGAAACCGAAACAGAAGGTGGACAGCAACATTTTTCAAATATATATATATAGTAACTCAATAAAAGAAACTAACTGTGGTTAACAATCTCTGGCAGATTAAGCTAAGCGTGGCAACTATAGTAAAAAAAATGTATTATATATAAACAATTAGGGAGGCCGAGCTGTTTTAAGCCGTTGTGGCTCAGATGGTTAGCGCTCGCTGTAAATTTCACAGTACGCGAGAATCCCGGGTTTGATCCACACCGGCACTAGTGAAATTGTTAATTGCAATTTTAAGTGCTGATTTACCACGTGCTCAGCGGTGAAGGAAAACATCGTGAGGAAACCTGCATGTCTGAGAAATTAGAAAAAAAATATTTCGAAGACATGTTTAGTTCGCCAACACGCATAGGAGCAGCGCGGCGGGCACTTCCTTGCCCTAAACCCTTCTCAGAAATGAGCGGAGGCCTGTGCCCAGCAAGTGGGGCGTACATAGGCTGTAACTTTAATGAGGGAGGCCTACGTCCAACTGTAGATTTATGTTAGCCTTTAATAAATTAATAATTGGCTATACCGCCATTTGTAGACTTATACATCACCAAGTACCAAAATAGTATAGTACGTAGGTTATCTCTTATGTTGCCACAACACGGCAAACATAACTATTCATTTTGTAATGGATTTCTTTCGTTTTTGGACGCTACAATTTTATTACGTTTCTTTTCGTAAAGGGAACCTTTCCGATACCTGCTCAGAACAGGTGTTGTTAAGAACTGCTCTCGACTTGTTTACTCTGAGGTAACTTATTTTCAACAAATAATTATACCAAGTTAAACATTATTATATTTTACTTAACGTTAAACATGAACTCCTTTTACGTAGCTAATTATAGGCCTCAGGTGATTTATCACGTCTGGGTGCGAACGAGGCTGTTTCATCATGTTTTCAGGCTTTTTTGGTTCCATTAATTATTATTAAATTGAATTCAACTTCGGGTAAGTCTATTTTTAATGCGGTGTTATCATTTATTAAATTCGCATAATTGAAAGCATTGGAATCGGTCGAGTGCTACATCTTGTTAGGTATTTTAACAATTAATTCATTCCATGATTTTTATATTTACGCAAATACTACACATAAGTCAAACGTAAAAAAAAGGTAAAAGTGGTAGAGCCATGCTGCAGTTATATTAGAAGTTTAGTTGTGGCACGAATGGGTCGGCTCGACCGGGGTAGGACCACGCTCTCACTGAATACCAGCGTAAAATAGCAGCTTAACGCTGCTGTGTTTGGTATGTTGAGTCTGGAGAACCGGAGACCCTTTTTACCGGAAACGAGGTATTCCATCTTAGTTCCCAAAGATGACAACGCATCTGCATGTTGAATCGTAATCGAGGATAGATCTAAATGTCTATGGGCCACAGCAACCATTTACCATCAGATGGACTGTGTGCTCTGTTGTCACCCTATCCTATATTTAAAAAAAAACAATTTGAATAATGATTTCTTATATTTACGCGAACACTACACATTGATTAAAAAATGTAATTAAAAATGTAATGTAATAAAAAAAATGTGTAGTGTAGTAAGTAGTTTTAATCAAAAACCAATTTAATGTATTTTGATAAAATCCGTATCGTTAGTTTCATTTAATCAATTATTTTATTAATTACAGATTATCAAATGTAGGCGTCTGAATATAGGCCTACCTCACAGATTACCTCATTCATTTTTTTTAACTTAACTTTTATAGATCCATATCCTCATAGGCGGATTATTTGGCCATGCTTGACTGACGTGTTGGTCTTCGAAGTTCTTTATTATTTTGAGTTATTATCAGGAAGTTGCTTCAACCCATCCGTTCTGTTTCTTCTTCTGTTCTGTGTTCTGTTTGTTTCGTGTTCTGTTTCATTTGACCTCTGTCGCTTTTTACGGCACCCTCGGGATTGGGGTAGTGGATATTCTTGCGTCGTCAGTACACGGTTAAATCAAAATAAATCATTATATTACGTAATTTTTAAAAACGTAGTGTATCAACACGTGGTATTAGATAGTATATCTTGATACAAATTACTTTAACTTCTTATATGGCAACTAACCTTGCCTGATTTATTATCAGCCAGTTAAAGATTTCACTCCGGGAAGTAAGTTGTTTTTGAATTGAAATAACAAATACCACAATATGTACAATGTGTTTTCTCTTTTATATTTTATTAGCATTTAAAATCTGTTTTAAATGCGTTATATGTACCGTAATATTTTATTGAAATTTCCTGCGTTAAATTTTTAAGGCAGTCTAAGGATTCATTCGAAGGATTAAGCCCTTTAGAAGTCCATTGCAACTTCGGCTCCCTGATTTGTTTATCCAAAGGGCTATTAATTTATTATAATTGATTCCCCTACAATGCTACTGTATTAATTTACACAATTTGTTCAACATAATGTATTCTTTAAACAAATGTATTGTCAATAAATGCACAAATACAATGTCACAGTATGTGTTACCTGTGACAATTGTTGTCAATTAACAACTAATAATAGAGAAAGTTCCATGAACGGCTGAGCTCTAAATCTTGTCAAAGACTAATAAATAATATTGATTGCAACGGAAAGGTTCGAAGTTTTTGCCACTTTTGCTCGTTCGTTAACTGTTGAAATCAATAACTGGAAATATTCTTGCTGTACTTAATTGAAGTAGTTTTTTTTAATGATACAATGTTCCTTTCGAAAGGTGTATTTAGTACTACAATTTGATATTTTACATCGAATTATCGAAGCATTTTATACAATAATTTCCAAAATTAAAATTAATGAAATCTGTAAAATTAGTTACGCTTAAAATTTTGTTATGTTTACAATAATAATGATATAGTATTTCATTACGCTTTATGCATTCGCTGTATATTTGTGTTTTACATTTAATTATTACGACCACAATGTTAAGTTTACAACACATTTTTATGTACATTATGCACGCAACATGTACTTAACTGAAGTTGCGACCGGTCAGCTGAACGCTAATATGTATAGATAACTCTATACGTATTGAGTTACAAAGCCTCCTAGATAATGTTCGATACATTTTAATCCTCTGAAAAAAATTAACGACTACCTGTAGTCGCTCTCCTTTCACATTCACGTCATTCATTATTTTAACACCTTGCGAGTGTCGGAACTACTGAAAATTCCAGCTGCAAAATTTCTAAAGCTCCTAAAAAGTTCAAAAAACGTTTTATCCGTCTGAATAAAATTGTAACCCGACTGGAGACATTTTCCTTTCAAATTTTCGTCAGTTTAACCCCCTCCGAGAGTCAAAACCGCCAGAAATGCGAGCTGGAAGATTTCAAAAGCTTCTAAAAATTTAAGAAACACATAACAGTAATGTTTAAAAATGTTTAACAGGACATAATATTTGCTTATTATTTTCGTGAATAAGTTTGTATGTACATATTTTGTACACGTTGTATGTATATTAATATGAATATTCAAAAGTTCGTTACTGACCATGGGCTTCTGGTATGTATTGCCTTATATTTGCAACAGTTGCCACGCTAGGTAGGTGGGTTGGTAACCGCAGGTTTTATTATTTTACGTCATTAGAAGGCTGCTGCCCGTCTCCTGTATCACATCTCTCTGTCGTCTCTTACGACACCCACGGGATGATATGGGGTCGAGGAACAATTGACAACTAACCAAACTATTAAAGGGCAGTGAGCGATTATTTAAATAGTAAATATGAATAGATCTGTATTACGCATGGAGGCCCTTTACTGTAGCCTGCAACTTGCCGGACCTTTTACCGTTAGACTTTTATCTATGGGGTGAAATAATCAAAGAGACTCAAAGTTATGGAGGAAGTTAAAAGTGCTCAAGCACAGGTAATAAGTGCAAAAAAGGGGGTTATTCTTACACCGCTACTACACGGTCTAGTGAGAGAATCCACTACTCCATGTGATCCTGTAGGTGTCGTAAGAAGCGACAGAGAGAAACTAAAACAGAATATAGTCAGCAACGTCTTCTTATTAACAAACTATCGGTACACCCTGGCTTCGCACGGGCTTTTTTTGAATCTCCACAACATATGCATGTACCTTCCTCTTGAACCATTCTGTTTATTGATGAAAACCGCTATCTAAATCCGTTGCGTAGCGACGCTACAGAGGGCGGAAAGTGCCTTTTTGTTTTATACTTGGGTAGAGATTAAAAAAAAGCTGCGGTTGCCAACCCGCCGGTCAAGCGTGGCAGCTCTAGCAAGTATCTTACCTATTAGACAATCTATCAGAAAAGTCTGCGGGCTTTACTGGACTGCAATGATGATGATTTTCTCACGTGAACAGTACTTCGCTTACAATGATAGTGTATTTTAGTACGTGAGGGTAATAAAGTCATCCTTTAATGTGGTCACTTTCTTATAACTCAAAAACTACAGCCTTATTTGCATAGAAGACTATATGATATCTCTTCTTCTGGCTCTTCATCAGTCAATCAAATAATAAAAAGTCTAAAGGATGTAGCTTTATGAACGCCATTTTAAAAATTGATATTATACTATATGTTTTAGTCCATTTTAATATGGCGTAATGTAATTAGTTTTTATTAAGTTGATTTTCGAAGTATTCCTAATTATTGCCGAAGCTAATTTCCTATTTTTTCTATTAATATATTAGTTATAGTTGTAGTATATGTATATTGTTTTTTCACCCTTCTAATTTTCGTTTTACAGGGCGGCAAAGCTTAAGGTACCATTACCATCATTTACCTTACAAAGTTTTGGCGTTTTATCGTATGTTATCGTATTATATCTTGCTAAGCCATATGTAGATTAAAAACTTAAAAACTTACTACTAATGACACAAACGAGTCTGCCTAACGTCTGCGCTATTAAATTATTAATCGAACAAGATCATCTTCGTACCAGCGGGTGGTAATAGAATCCCGTGGGCGTATGAAATTAGCATTTTGTCTCCTTCACGCATACGCGCTAAAATGAAACGGAAGACATGACGGTGTTCATGTCTCTCAGAAGCCGCTAAGGGTACTGGGGGCATTTTTTTTCAGTCCGTTGCACAATGTGAGTGGATATAGTGTTTTTTTTATTGGTCAAAGGAATACATTACTACCTGTCAGAGATATTAAAAAAGGTTCAAATAGAAACAAGGTTTAAATCAAATAAACCAGCAGTATATGCGCACTCTAATTGACTTTCGTCGGCTTTGACCGAAAATTCAATTATCACCCGATAAAATTGTGGATTATTATTTTACGACCTTTTGTTATGTTGTCTAGTATACCTTTTCAAGTAAATTACGATATTTTGTTTCATAAAAATATTATTTTAATTATTGTCAGTTTTAATCTTTTATTTTTAGTCTTTGATGTCTGTTCTACTTTTTAATACAAAATATTATTTTACCCTTATAAGCGGTCTAAGCAATATCGAACTTACATTAAAATATTTGTACTTTTGTATCTATGTACGGAAAAAAGTAGGTGTGATTTTTTTAACCATATTATATTGGGTATAATTTTATGACATAACCTATTTAATAAGAAAAAAAAAACATTTTTGTCAGTTAGTTTAATTTTTTTTATTCCCAGAAATCTGTAAACATAAAAAATGTAGGTACGCGTCGAACATAGAGCCTTTACGTTCTTTTTTATAACATGTTAAATGTGGGTGCATGCAAATAAAATAACAATTTCTCATATAAATAAAGGGCTGCGAGCAAAAACGTTTATTACAAAAGAAAGCTAAAGCGTGATTAAATCTCATTTACTACCACTTTTCCTTATTTAAAACCTGACCCTTTCCTCTTAACATAGAGCTTATATTTGAGAAACAACAGTTAATAGGATAATATGTCTTACCGCTCATGATTTTCCATAAAGATTTAAAACATAGACAATTAAGTATTGATTGTTTTATTAGATGATAGCATCATATTTAAAGGGAACAATAATTTATTGTAGTGATACGTATGTTTATTTATAAACGTTGTGTTATTTCTATAAAATATAGTACGTGTACGTACGTACGTCATCCGATTAATATGGCCACTTTCTTATAACTCAAAAACTACAGCCTTGTTTACATAGATGACTTTGTGATACGATAGCCCTTCATCGGTCAATCAAATAATAAATGGTCAATAGGTCGATGTTTTATTGACACCATTTTGAGAGTTGACATTATAGTAAATATTTTAGTCGATTTTATTATGGTGCAATATAGCTAGTTATTTTAAGTAGATTTTTCTAAGTTATAATAATAATAATAATAAGTACATTCTATCATTCGCGAAAAATCAATAAACAATACATATATACTCAGTACTGGTGAACAAATAGAGCCCATGGACGAACATAGCACATATAAATATTTAGGATTTCATCAGTCCAAACATATACATCAAAAACAAGCAAAAATAGACTTAACTAAAAAAAATAAAATTAGAATAAACCAAATATTAAGAACTCAGCTAAATTCACGCAATATTATAAAAGCCATAAATACCTACGCGATACCCATTCTCATCTATGCTTTTGGAATAATAAATTGGTCTCAGAGTGATTTAGTTAAACTTCAACGCACAATTAATACAAATATGACAGTAAACAGAAAACACCACCCCAGATCATGTACACAGCGTCTCACATTACCACGCCAAGATGGAGGGAGAGGCATCATCGATATACAAAATTTACACAACAGTCTAATAGACAAATTTCGCAAATATTTCTATGTAAAATCTGAACATTCGCAACTGCACAAATATATTGTAGGTATAGACAAAAAACTAACTCCTCTTAATCTAAATGACAGAAATTTTCAGCTCAAAATAGTAAGTAAACAGCAGAAAATAGATTTGTGGTCACAAAAGTCTCTGCACGGTAGGCACCTTGCCGATCTCGGTCAAGCACATGTCGACAGGCAAGCGTCGAACGAGTGGCTCCGACGCGGAGAACTCTTCCCAGAGACAGAGGCTTTTGTAATTGCTATTCAGGACCAAGTAATAGATACTCGTAACTATCAAAAACACATTATTCATATTCTCAGCCCTCCAACTGACTTATGTAGACGATGTCACAGTAGCTCAGAAACGTATGTAGTATGTTGACCTCGCTATCGAAACAAAAAGGCAATGGCAAGTAGACTCCGTAAAAATCATTCCTATCATCATATCTACAACTGGTGTAGTTCCAAAGACCCTTCAAACCAGCCTCAACATGCTTCAAATGCCTAAATCCACTCTTACACTTATACAAAAAGCAGTCCTTCTTAGCACCTGTCGTCTCATACGTAAATTTCTTAACTCATCACCGTCATCATTGTAATTCTTTCTTTTTTTCCTGCGTGCACACTTGGTCAAGGCCCGTGTGTCCGTTTTCTACCCCTCAATACAGAGGGAGAAATAAAAACAAATAAAAATAATAATAATAATAATAATATTATTCTACAACTATCACACAACGCCATCTAGTCCCAAGCTAAGCAGAGCTTGTGTTATGGGTACTAGACAACTGATAAACATACAATATTTCTAAATACATATATATTATAGATAAATTACATCCAGACACATACAAACATTTGTCCTGGGTGGGAATCGAACCCACGACCTCCGGCATAGCAGTCAGGGTCACTAACCACTAGACCAACAGGCCTGTCAATGTAAGTGTTCCTAATTATTGCACAAAGCTTGTTTGCTATTTTTTTTTCTTAATATATTAGTTATGGTATAAGATTTTGTGTTTTTGTCTCTGTCCCCCTCCTAGTTTTGGTTTTATAGGGCGGCAAAGCTTAAGGTGATCATATTACCCCCACGTACCTTATACATTGTTTTCTTTAGAATTCAATAATTTCTTGATAGAAAAACGCAACAACTGTTTTCGTATCCTCCTCACATACTCAAGGTTACTGCAGCTCATGAACACCTGGAGTAAACTTTAAATATAGATGGTTAAAAACACATTGCCACCTCTGAGGAGTAAGATGAGATACCTTACAACCTGTTATCACATTGGCTCTCTGTACCTTCACACCGGAACAGCAGAGCAAGGCACTGCTGCATGGCGGCAAGAAAAGGGTCAGGGGATGATTAACTGAGACATACACTTAGGTGCGCACCGCTATTCATTTATTATAGAGTTAGGGTGACAAACGAGTACACAGTCCACCTGGTAAGTGAATGCTGTGGGCCCTAGTCATATAACATCTATCGTCGATTAAGATTAAAAAGTAGATGCATTATGATTTCTTAAATTTACGCGAACACTACACATTGAATAAAACTATTATTTACGGATTTTAACCACGCACATTTTCTTCTCTATTGAAGATGGTTGGGTGCTACCATCTGCTTGGGATCCTATAATTAACAAAATTAAACCCAAACCCAAGCATACCACTGCAAGACTTCATGATACTATAAGCTCGTTTTGCGTAAATCGGACCAAAAATTAATATTAAAAAACTGAAGGTAGCCGGACTAACTATGACATTGGGACGTCAAACATCTCAGTCCCCCCCGTGACCATGGGCGCTGTAAAGCACCCGAAACGTCGGGATAATAATAAAAATAAATTAAAAGTAATTAAACGCGATAAAATCCGTAAATAATAGTTTTATTCAATGAGTAGATGCATTGTTTTCCTTGGACTAAGATAGAATGCCTCATTTCCAGTAAAATAGGGTCCCCGGATCTCAAGAATACTGAATACGAGGAATTCCATCTAAGAGGAAATCCATCTTAGAGGTGTAGATGTCTATTACGTTTATCCTCGATTTAGAATCAAAATGCAGATGCGTTGTCACCCCTGACGACTAAGATGGACGCCTCGTTTTCAAAAAGGGTCTCCGGTTCTCTACACTCACTGTACGAAACACAGCAGTATCAAGCTGCTATTTTACGCTAGTATTATTCGAGAGCGTGGTCCTTCCCCGGTCGAGCCAACCCATTCGTGCTACAACCATAATACAGCTGCAGCGTTGCTCTACCACGTATAAACTGGCGAACGCTGTGGCCCATAATCATCTAACATTCAAAATGCAGGTGCATTGTTTTCCTTGAGGACTAAGATAGAATGCTTCGTTTCTAGTAAGAGACTCCGGTTCTCTACACTATCTGTGAGAGCGTGATCCTTTTTACCCTAGCCGACCCATTCGCGCTACAACCATAACATAGGTAGCTTCATCATGTCTCAGCCATGCATAAAAAGTAAAAATACACATTATTTTAACATTTAATAACTTTACAAATTCGTCGCCCATGGAACAGACTGAACACGCTTGGTATTTAATAATCTTAATCAGATAATAAAAGTCAATGAACATTTCAATAAAAGTCATTAATGATCGGAAATTAAAGTTCAATAATGTGATTCCGGTTCTCTACTTTCAGCTTCTTTAGGCGTCTTATTTCGTTTATTAGATACTTATAGCTGTTTAATTTTGTTAATGATGTAATTAAAAGCCTCGGCAGCTACTAAGTAATAAACTTTATTGCATGTGAGTTTCGCCTACACTAAAGAGCTACTTATATTTTTTATAAATTCAACCGAACTACACTTACGCAAGTTACCAGGTAAAGTAAACGCTGAAGCGTGCTGGAACTATATTATAAACTTTAAATCCAGTTTGCAAAGGTCATAATTTTGAATGAAGTGAGGAAAGGTGTGATTTGATCTGACACAATAAGCCTTTTAAAAATGTTTTAATACAGTGCGAAAGGTAAGGGTTTTGTGTCTACCGTTGACGTTGTCACAAGTAATGTGAGAATTATTTTCTATGTGCTAAAGTTTTATTCTGTTCTGATATAAGAATAAAAAAAGATTTATTTTCCTCCCTCTTCTAAATCATCACTTTGAATGTAGACCTCCTCCAAAAGAATGTCACAAAGCACGATCGTGAACCACATTCATCCAAGAATTTCCTGCGTCTTACCAGGTGGTCACTCCACCTAGTGAAAGGCCGTCCTACATTTTGCTTACCAGTACGATGGTGTCACGCGAGAAACTTTCTTCCCCATTCCAAATCACAATTGTAAAATTGTGTTCATAATATATTTTAAGGATGGTTGTAATAACCAGTATTATTATAATACAATACAGTCTTTAACACGCACGCAAGAGGTGCGCGTCTCTGGTGCGCAGGGTGCGGGGGAGCAACAATAGTATACTGAAAGTGATTGCCAGCAGACTGCACTGCCTATAAATATGCCACAGTAGTGCCATATCGGGTGGATTGGTGAGAAAATGGCACATATAAATATAAATGTATTTTTTTGTACTTCACAAATAATATTATGCCTACTAACATAGTGATAAGTTTAATTATAAGTAATACTAACAAAATATGAGCCTTGGTTGCTTAAATAAATGAAATTCTTCTTCTTTAACAGATGTAAAACTGAGCATAAAAAACTGCAATTCAGATGCAAAACTTAAATGCAACTATTTGAACTCACCAATTGAGCGAGTCATATTTTAATTTTACTAGTCATGTATCTATTAAGGCATATGATTTATTTTCTAGATCGTATTGCTCATCTTTCAATAACAACGTCCACTCTAATATAGAGATTTATTACCTATTACCCAGCCTCGAGCTCATTCTGTAAGTATTTATGTAAGTTCTAAACAAATTTTTACACGTGGTAAAACCACGCTGCAACTTAAAACAGCAGCTTAATACTGCTGTGTTTCGTATGGTGATATTATGGTTGTAGCATGAATGGATCGGCTCGGGGTAGCACGAATGGATCGGCACGCTCTCACAAAATACCAGCTTAAAATAGCAGCTTAATACTGCTGTGTTTCGTATGGTGAGTGTAAAAATCCGGAGACCCCTTTTACTGGAAACGAGGCATGACATCTTAGTCCTCAGGGTGACAACGCATCTGCGTTTTGATTCTAAATCGAGGATAAACGTAATATACACCTACACCTCTAAGATGGCTTCCTCTTAGATGGAATTCCTCGTATTCAGTATAATAGAGTCTCTGGTTCTCTCGATTTCCATACGAAAAAGCAGCACGAGCTGCTATTTTACGCTGGCATTCTGATTTTTCGATTAAGGGGATATAGTAAGTCAGCTCAAATTCTAATTTCGTCGCCACTTGCCCGCGCGTCGTATGCTATGTACCGACATGTTTGTAATCACTAATACTGTTAGTAGATAGGTCGTTAGATACTTATTTCATTAGGTTTATCATATTTATACCTGTTTCTTAACGCCAACCCAGTCGCTAGTTATTTTTATAACGGTTATTTCCCATTTTAATTTTACGTCGTCCAGTTGCGTAATGTGTATTCTGATCGTAAGCGACACAACTTCTCCCTTCAAAAGCCGGAGCGATACTAATGGGGCGACAGGAATCAAGCTTACGTGCCGATAGTTTAGGTAATTTCTTTTTAGAGTGAAAATAATGGTATTTTAAAAAAAGTAAATAACATAAGCACTGCTTTATAGTTAGTTCAGTTAGTATGCAAAGTTTCATGATCTTATTTAAAGTTTTTTATGAATAACAGCGGTTTATATTTTATTTTGGAGGTAACTTTGGATTTTATTTCTATCGAGAAAATTTTACGAAATCGTGTTTTCGTCTAACATAATCCTTAACATTAATCCTCAACTTTACCATATATTTATTTCAAAATTAATGCTGCAATATTTTCGGCATAACGAAGGATCTTGCTAAGCCATTTGAGATTATATTTCCCCTTAAGACAGAAGCCGTACTGGCGGTTACTAATCAGTTGGTGCTCATCAAGCTACCGCGTGAACCAGCAGCTAATGATCGACTCTATTATTTTTGAGGACAAGGAGGTAATGGTGATAGGCCTGTAATTGGACGCTTCAGAGTGGTTACCTTTTTTAAGAATCAAGTGCACGAAAGCTGTGTTCCACGAATTTGCGACTACGCTTAGTAAGTAGTACCGGAAAAAAACTTAAACTCCTAAATTATTGCGTAAAGCACCTAAGTAACTGTTCAGCTGATGTATGTTCTTACACTTGTGTCAATTTTAGTAATGTTGATTAACAATATATTCTTCATGGAGTTTATTAGTACTAGTATCCATTGAGTATTTTACATAAGTTTCTGTCAAATCATTCCGTTATCTTTGTTTGTCTATAATAGTCAGCAAAGTTCAAAAGTTCAACCACAGATCGTTTTATGCTCGCACATTAGATAAAATGATTGCGGTTACGGCTCTCCACGTCTTTCAAATAAAAAAAAACCGGCCAAGAGCGTGTCGGGCCACGCCCAGTGTAGGGTTCCGTAGTTTCCCGTCCGTCACAATAAGTGTTCCCACTTATGAATTTAAAGTATGGTATCCATTATGTTCGCGCTCCAGCAGCACTCCGCGCTCCTGCAACTGCTCCCGGTAGTGGGTACGTGCGCGAACATGGAGCGTGCAACATTGCACGCTCCGCGGCAGGCGCTCCGACTTTCCATCCAAGTTCAAAATGATTTTCCTAGAAAGTCCTTATAAAGTTCTACTTTTCAGATTTTTTTCATATTTTCTAAACTTATGGTTCAAAAGTTAGAGGGGGGGGGGACACATTGTTTTTTACTTTTGGAGCGATTATTTCCGAAATTATTGACATTATCAAAAAATGATCTTAGTAAACCCCTATTCATTTTTAAATACCTTTCCAACAATATATCACACGTTAGGGTTGAAATTAAAAAAAAATTCACTTCCCATTTACATATAGGGGAGCTACCCCAATAAAACATTTTTTTCCAATTTTTATTTTACCACTTTGTTGGCGTGATTGATACACATACTGGTACCAAATTTCAGCTTTCTAGTGCTAACGGTCACAGAGATTAAGCGAGGACGGACAGACGGACAGACAGACATGGCGAAACTATAAGGGTTCCTAGTTGACTACGGAACCCTAAAAAGAATGTTAAGAATTAAATAAACGGTTTAAAAAGCCTTAAAATTTGGATTAATTGCGTTTTACCGTTACTTAATGAGTTTACCTGCGACGAAATATGGTTTGCACTCTCACGTACTGTTACAAACGGCCTCGGGATGCTGAACTGTTGCAAATGCGTGCTTTCGGCCATTATTTCATTTTCTTGACGCATTCCCGGTTATAGCTACATTGTTGTTCATAAACTTGATCTTAACAAGCCCATTCACTGTTTGTTAATCTTGTTTCTCACGACCTGACCTCATTAATAATTAAAGGAGGATCGTCATTCCATTTTTCTGCTCCTCATTTTGCTGCTTGATTTGCGATCGATTAAAATTGTACACTTCATTTAATTTTATAGTCAAGCTTTATGTTTAGATTTGGAACATTTAACACTACTATTACATCCGTAAATTTGTTTGTTTTTAAATTTTAATCTGTCTGTACTATGCTTTACGCTATTTGAAATATTAAAAAACGAACACAAATTTTAATGCAAAACATTCCTACATAACTGGCTTATTACTTAGCTTTGCGTTTCTATTTATATTATTATGCCAATAGAATAATTTTACAAACACTTTATAGTGATTTCATTTCTAAACTGGATTTAACGTTCCTGGTCACATTTGTAATAATTAAAATCAAACGTGACTTCCATGTACGAGTTGAATGCTGCATTTAATAGGACAAACAGATTTCTGCATTTCATTATGGGCCTTTCTAAATAGCACACTACCGTTCATTGTATCGTTAACAAATAACAACCAATACATAATAGGGCCGTCTCTCACGAGAGCTCTTCCATTTGTACTGATACCGATGCTTGGCTCGAGTGGCGATGGACGATGCGATACCTGCTGTAATAAATTGCCTGCTGACACAGCACTGCTCAAAGCATGGACCGTTATTATCAGCTAATAGAGGTAAGCGTATGTTTCAAAGGCATTGCGACTGTTTCATTGCTTAGCATATATAGACTGGATATTACAATATAAATCTAGGAAAAAAAGTTAATTATCACTAAGTGAAAAAGAAAAACCTTTCTTTATTTACAAAATGACGTAATCATATTTTCAACCGACTTCAAAAAAGGAGGAGGGTCTCAATTCCTCGGAATCTTTTTTTGTGTATGTTCAACGGTTACTCTAAAATACCTAAACCGATTTGGAAAATTATTTTATGTTTCAAAGGGCATGTAAAGTAAGAATGGGTTCCCAGGTGGTCCCATTTAAATTTTATATCGAGCGGTTTTTAAAAAATCAACAATAAATTATTTGTGTATTAATATCTGTTGAATAACATTGTTAAAAATTAATTCGCACACATCCGCTCAATAAAATAAAATGATGTGTCTTACCTAGTTTGAAGAGCACCTCCCGCCCTCCATCAATTACGTGGACTAATCCCGTCACCACTAATCCCACCACCACTACTCCCAACACCACTACACTAGGAAAGACACCATCGAACATAATACACGTGATTCGCCTCTACACGAGGCATCTTCAGGTGATGTAGACTGCGGCAGCTGACCGCTAAGGAACCGCTCTTAGCGGTCAGCCTGACGCCTAACGTGCCTGATTCTATTAAATAATGTGTTGCACATTTTTTTTAATTTTACCACTTGTTTAATAAGGATTTGACAGGACAGTAACGGTGAATGTTTACCATATCGTACCATGGGTGTCGTAAAAGGTGACAGAAGGAAACGAACCAAGACAGCAGCAGGGCAGCAGCGTCTTTCTGATAATAACTAAACATAAAAACTGCGGTTGCCATCCCGCCCGCCAAGCGTAACAAGTTTGGCAAATATCCCCCCGCCATTAGGCAATCTATAGACAGGAGGAATCAGCGGTGGATTTCCAATAGACAGAACATCGAATGACACGAGTTAGCTGTCAGAGCCGGGCTCCGCCACCCCCCGCATGGCCGTTAGATACCTATTCCTTAGATAATTCCTCATTACGTACACTTTAAACTATCGTAGGTGAACTTTGTTACATAAGTAACGTTGGGAATAATATAAAATCATCCTTTTTAAAGCCCTAAAACCTATGAAGCTGTAAGCGCCAAAAGGCTAACAGCACTAACATCATCAGATACCAGATTTAAAAGACTGTAATAATGTCTTCCAGACCGAATTTCGGTCACGGCGGCCTGTCTCAATGGAGACTAGCCATCGGCGCAGGACAGGATTCAGTGCCCAAGTGTATGCGCAACCAAGCACAGGTGCACTCTCTATTCCTTCACTCTCATAATCCGATGGGACGGTAAACCGACACGACCGGAGAGGGATCAGGCGCAGGACCAACGGCTTTACGTACTTTCCCAGGTACGGGGGTGAGACACCGCCAACTTTCTGACTCCCGGCAGCTACCGAGAATTGATTTTTTGGCCCGACCCAGGATTCGAACCCAGGACCTCATGATCGGCAGTCGCACTACTAAAAACACTAGGCCAACGAGGCAATTTAACAGACTGTAACAAATGACTGAATTTAACAATACTAAACAAATAAACAGGCCATTATATAAATTCGAAATTTCTAAGTAATTTTACTGATGACATCTATTCGAAGCCAATGTGGATAAGGTTAATCAGTTAAGTCTTAGCGAATACAGAATAATTTATAAATAACCTTTGGTGGAGAAATCTAGCAATAAGTATAAAGTATTAAATCTTTCGAACCCTTCAATTTCGCCTGGCTTTCACTGACTTATTGCGTAAAGTTGTATCTAAATAGGTATCTCCACAAGCGATGGGACGGGTTCGAATGTTGCCGTTATTAATATAGTTTTCTTATCTCGGGATGGCTCTTTCATCGCATTAGCTGTCGCTTTAATTAACATGGAAGTACACGAACTTGTGTTGATTAGTTTAGATACAATAACACTACACAATTAACAAAACACGTCGGTTACTAATGGCCTCTTTTTTCTGCTGATTGCATTTTGAAGCATAAAATTAAATACAATTGAAGATATTACGTGGTAGGGCCATACTGCGGTTCATTAAGTAGTATAGTTGTAGCACGAATGGGTCGGCTCGACCGGGGAAGGACCACGCTCTCATAGAATACCAGCGTAAGATAGCAGCTTAATGCTGCTGTGTTTCGTATAGTGAGTGTAGAGAACCGGAGACCCTTTTTGGAAACGAGGCATCCATCTTAGTCGTCAGGGGTGACAACGCATTTGAATTTTGATTCTTAATCGAGGTTAAATGTAGATGTCTATGGGTCACAGCATCCACTTACCATCAGGTGGACTGTGTGCTCGTTTGTCACCCTTATCCTAGTTCTTATTATATTTATCCTTATCTAAGTTTACTATAGCTGTTGAGGAGTTCCCTCGTGCGGAGACTATCCTGTCTGCAGCAGTAGTTTATGGTGAAGATCTTGTTTAGCAAACAAAATTAATTTTTAATACAAAGTTTTGAGTCTATGCTACTGACGCACATACGTATTTACTACGTTCATGATAAAAATCGTGTTACGTGAAACTATCAAAATTAAAATAATACTCGTTTTTACGGAATTTATCGCGTATATTTAACTTTTTAATACCCGACGTTTCGAGAGCTTTACAGCACCCATGGTCACGGGAAGGACTGAGATGTTTAACGTCCAGATGTCATAGTTAACCGCGGTTACCATAGATTAAAATTTAACTTTTGTTCCGATCTACACAGTATGAACTTATGGTATCATGAAGCCTTGCAGTTGTATGCTTGGGTTGGGATTTAATTTTATTTATTATAGGATCCCAAGCAGATGGTAGCACCCAGCCATCTTCTCTATTGAAATTAGGGTGTTTTTTGATTTCAATAGCCTCGCGAATCATCCTTGGAAGGAATCGGTGTTCTTTAGCGATGATTTGTGGTCTATCAAATCTGATGTAGTGACGTGGGCGATCCTGTACATGTTCATACTTACGATACTTCAAGCCGCCGAAGAGGATTGGTCAGTTTTTACCATAAGTCAAGTGTAACGTCCCTCTGCAAGATGCAGGAGTGTACAAGCTTGATTGTGAATATGGTCTCTCCTACATAGGACAAACTAAAAGGTCAATTAAAACCCGCGTCCAAAAACATATAGCTGATGTGAAGAATCGACGCTCCGGGAAGTCTGCAGTCTGTGAACATGCACAGGATCGCCCACGTCACTACATCAGATTTGATAGACCACAAATCCTCGCTAAAGAACACCGATTCCTTCCAAGGATGATTCGCGAGGCTATTGAAATCAAAAAACAACCTAATTTCAATAGAGAAGATGGCTGGGTGCTACCATCTGCTTGGGATCCTATAATAAATAAAATTAAATCCCAACCCAAGCATACAACTGCAAGGCTTCATGATACCATAATTTCATACTGTGTAGATCGGAACAAAAGTTAAATTTTAATCTATGGTAACCGCGGTTAACTATGACATCTGGACGTTAAACATCTCAGTCCTTCCCGTGACCATGGGTGCTGTAAAGCTCTCGAAACGTCGGGTATTAAAAAGTTAAATATACGCGATAAATTCCGTAAAAACGAGTATTATTTCAATGTGTAGTGTTCGCGTAAATATAAGAAATCATTATCAAAATTAAACTAACATACAAAATTTGTCTATGGGCCACAGCATTTACTTATCACCAGGTGAACTGTACGTTCGTTTGTCACTCTTATTCCATAAAAAAGTGTTTTGATTGTCGAACGAATTTCGTAATATCACCGATGGCTTAAGATTTAAGATACTAATATTTTTCATGAAATTGCAAAACATGACCTGAATTTTAGCAAGGTCTGCGCGATATAGTGCTGTAATTAATTAGAGCTTGTGTGTTGCTATTGTTTTGTAGTCTGTCATTTTCACGACAATTGATTAACGTATTATTATTAGTACCCGGTTGACCGAGCTTTGCTCGGTATTTTTCGCTCGATTTTTTTTTATTTCGTGTGTTTTGGAAATTATATTTAGATACAAATTACATACTGATGAAATATAAATAATATTTTTTGATCTTAGCGACATAACAGAAAAAACGGAACTGGTTATTTGAATAAGAAATCATGAGTGCAATTATTTTAATTTTAATTTTCGTGTTTTTAAAAATACTAAAAAAAGGGCTCGAAAAAATAGATTTTCTCAAAAAAGAAAGGAACTTGAAAAAAAAATTAAAAAAGTCGGCCGGTCGGTCTGGGCTCGAACCGGGGTTTTACGATTCTGTGACCGCTCATTATACCAATTAAGCTATTTATAATCATTAACAATCTGTCAAAATTTACCTTCTTATTCTAACGATATTGTAGCAGTTTTTCATTGCCTAAAAACACGGACAAAAAGACATTTTCTAAAAATAAATCCTAGCTAGATCGATTTATTATCCCGTTAATCGTCGTTAATCGTTGGAGCCGTTTCCGAGATCCCGATTATATATATATATATATACAGGAATTGCTCGTTTAATAGCATAGGATTTCTATCACTTTAAAAAATAACACTAATATGAGTGTTATTTTTTAAAGTGTACCGTACATAATCATTTTATAACTGTGTAATATTTAATATGAAATAATTATCACCTGCCTCGTTGGTCAAGTGACGGCGGATCATGTGCTCTCGTGTTCGAATTCCGCGTCGAGCCAAAATCTGAGTCATCAAGATGGCGGTGTTTCTCGGCCGCGCTTCGGAAATCAAACCAAAACCGTAAAGCCGTTGATCCTGCGCCTGATCTCTCTTCGCAATCTGTCACGATCCGAAGAGAGATCAGGTGCAGTTGCACAGATTGCCAATCTATCGGACTATGAGAACGAGCGAAAAGAGTGTGCACCTGTGCTTGTGCTTCGGATATTTTTCTTTCTTTTTGCAATTAGTCTTCGTCATCTGTCCTTAAGACGGTTCCCCTAGCGAGAGACCTTGAGCGTTCGGTCCCATACAATCCACGCGCTCTCGCTACAATATATCACGGAAAAATATGCCCGAATATTTGGAATTATTTCAATTAAAAGAGATAAGCGAACTTGAGAAATTAAATAAAACGTGTAGAATATAGATTTTTAAATTATCTATCCATTAGTGTAATTCTCAAATGATTAGAGCATTTCCTTTAGCAACAGATGCATGTAATCAATAATTTTAGTCATTTTTTAAAAGTAGATTTTAAATGTATTCATAACACATAAAAACAAATTAGAACGTGGAATGTGATGATAGGATATCGAAAATTAATAATGTGCTTTTAGATGTAGCTTATTTCTCATAACTAATGAGGTAATAGTCTCTGAAAAACGCACTTTTGCCAGGTTTTGGTCAGGGTAGCGCCTTAAATAACCGTTATATCTTTGTTTAACGTTTTTGACATTTCTCTCTGCCGCCAGATTGAAAGTTAAATGTTTAAGATTTCTATAAACGTAAAAATTTACTCCATAATTTTCAAAGCACCTGAAGATTTTCCTTGTGGTTTATAACCGAAAATCGAAGTAGATTGATTTCTGCAATTTTCTTTTACCCATATATTTTTTGACATCTACATTTATCCTCGATTAAGAATCAAAACGCAGATGCGTTGTTACCCCTGATGACTAAGGTGGAATGCCTCTTTTCCAGTAAAAACAATCTTTGGATCTCTACACTCGCCTTACGAAATACGGCAGTATTAGGATGCTATTTTACGCTGGTATTCTGTGAGAGCGTGGTCCTTCCCCGGTCGAGCTGACCCATTCGTGCTACAACCATAATATAGCTGCAGCGTGGCTCCATAACACTTACTTAGAGCTTAGTTAGACCATTTACAATCCTAAATAAAAAGCGGACAACTATTTGACAGCGTGGGTCACAATGACGCTTATCTTAAAAAAGGGGATCCCAAATCTAGCGCTACTAAACACAAATAAAATCCATTACAAACACTACGGGGTATCCGTTATCGTACTTTGATGTTTTATTTCCGGCGCTTATCTATTTTGGTCATGCTTGTACATCGTATCAATGTTTGCTTACGGCGATCGGCTATGATGCAATTCCCTATATGGTGTACGTATGCATTTCTTTGAAGTTAAATACTCCCCATGTACAATAAATTTTCATCGCCTCTGTACCTATGCATTACCTTCTCTATCAAATAATAGTAGGCTTACTTGCATTCACCACAACAATAGGCAGATAAATTAGACATTCCAAATTACGATGGCGAGGTTTACTACGTGATAGAGCTGTCACGCTACAGTTATATTATGGTTGTAGCCCGAATAGGTCAGCTCGACGAGGCAAGGACACGCTCTCGCAAAATATCCGTGTAAAATATCAGCATACAGTTGCTGTGTATGATAAGTGTAGATAACCGGAAATCGTTTTTACTGAAAACGCGGCATCCATCTTATTTGTCAAGGCTGACAACACATCCACATATATATTCTGTTCATAATTACGTAATGGAGACGGTCCCCAACGATATTTGATATTATTGTTGTATTCCATTCACTCACTTGCTTGACCTTCATTCCTTGACTCTCGGGATATAGAGTTAACCAAATAACCTGTGATTCGTGTAAATCTTTACGCTTTTATTTCTGAGTTCAGTCAACGAAGTCTGGAAACTGGAAGCCGAAGGTATGAACACAGTTTGACTGAAGAAGCTACGATGGTGCTTAAGGATGCAACCTATATACCTCCCACTGCTAGGTACAGGCCTTTTCTCATTTCTGGGGCGGTTTGAGTGCAAGTAAATGTCCGCCACGCTGCCCCAGTGTGTGTAAGAGAACTTTACATGTCTTCGAAATGTATGTTTGTGTTATTTCTCAGATATACAGGTTTTCTCAAAATTTTACCATGCCATGCCGTCGACCATGTGGTAAATCAGCACTTAAAACAATTTTAATGAAGCCGGCGGAGACCGAACCCGGGTTACTCGCGTAATGTCAAATTTACAGCGAACGCTTAGTCTTTGAGCTACCCGGCCTTATGATGATGCTTGCTATTTACATATTAATTTCTTGCAATCAGATTTATTAACAATGATGATAATAATAATGATTTTTTGCGCTTTATCAATATACATATGAATCATTCAAGAAAATGCATATAATAGTATATTCTTATAGTGAGTAGATTTGTTAAGTTAAACACACAGAGTAAAATTAATGCTCAAGAAAATAAGTTTTTTTTTAAGCTAGGTCACTTTCTATTTATATAATTGTTACAAATCAATTCCCAGGCTTTCAACTTATTAAATATAATACGTTTTTTATTTTTAACAGAACTTATAATGTAAGAAACAGACAAAGCCACATATTTAATACAATAATTCAGCAATAAATATTGGGAGTCGTTCCCTCTCCTTAACATATGTACGGTACGCGAACAAATCGTGTTCGTCCTCCACACGTGTGACACACAGTGCAATTCAACTACTAATTTACAACATGATCAGTGTCATTGAAAATTCATTCATTGATTTAAGTTTCGTTTGCACACAAACGTGAACAAAAACATGAACTTAATGCCACAGGGCATTCTCTACCGGTCTATCTCCGCGTATAGCATAAAATATGAATAGCGTAGCAAGACTTTTAGAAATAATTTAGATAAAAGTTAAGTTTCAGGTATTAAAACTGAATGAAGAAACCTGTGCTTAGGAGAAATTAAAAAATAGTTGAATTGTTGTGGTGGACTTCACACATTTCCTCATGTCTCATGTCTTCACACATATCTTTGACCTATAACATTTCCTCGAAACTTATATTCACTGTTACTTTCCAATTTCACTTTTCTTTCATCAGTAGGTAAATAAATATTAGTAACAACTTCTTGGCCCCCTAATGGTTGTAGTGACGACCTGAAGACATCCAGGAAGTCAATAGGTACAGGTGTTTTGCCTCATTTCTTAGGGAAGGCCTACTATTGACTTGTGAAGGACATTTATGATGATGATGATGATAATGATTGTAATGACCTACTTAATTATAATTTTGTATAAAAAAAAACTTAAACGTATTATTTTTTGGTTTCAGGTGAGCTTCAACTTTAATACTGCAAAAAGAAAGTAAGTTAAAGAAATTGAGGGAAACAACAATAACATAGAATCAAGAACACAGCAACTCGCGGCTCCTCTGCGTTTCGTATTGCTGGAATTGTATTCACGTACGTCAGCGTCAGGCATCCATTGTCTCGTTCTCAGAATTGTGTTAGTTTGCAATAGAAATAAGAGTCTTCTATCTGCGTTAGATACATCGACTAACTTATAAAATATTCCAGTGTGGATTTATTATTGGCATATACTTAGTGAATTTTCTAAATAGGGATTTTGTGGTGGCGCTATTGTTTCGCCCGTATCGAAATGCATTTAGCAATAGCCGCCACCGAGCTAAACTAAACACCTTCTCAGCTTTCTTCCTAAAAGTTTCATTTAAAAATATTATAATTACATAAATCGGATTATTTGAAATGTTTCTCATTTTTAATTCTTTATTTTTCACTTAATTCTTTATTTTCTAGCTTTCAGGCTAAAATTTTGTTATTGATATGAAAGAGTGATATTTGGAAGCAATAGCAAAAAAACTAGAGTTAGACATTCATCCACAAAAACGTTTGACTTAACCTTTTAAACTTGGAATATCACATTTCAAAACAATTAACAAATTTAAGTTTCTGATTGTGCTTTTGACACTGCATGCTAATCTGCTTCGACTTACACAGCTAATATATAATATAGCTCATATACCGAAAAAATAAACTAAAACTAACTAATTCAATAGCAGTTAAAGGTCACTAAACTTCTCTGGTAACCATAAAATAAGCGCGACGAGTTTTAATTGAATTCAACTTCATTAGTTTCGCTGTAAATGATCAATTTGGCGGCCGTCATGAGAAAACGGCCATAGATTCATACTCAGTGTAAACGTTTATGTTATGATCAACGCATATAACGATCATCACCTCTGTTACTAATTTTAGTTGCTTTTGACTGCCTAGTTGGTCTAGTGGTTGTAGTAGGGCGACTGCTGATCATGAGGTCCTGGGTTCGAATGCTGGATCGGCCCAAAATATCAATTATTGAGTTTTTCTGTCAATAAATTCTCTGTAGCTGCCCGGAGTCAGGAAGTCGGTGGTGTCTTAGCACCGTGCCTTGGAAATCACGTAAAGCCACTGGTTTTGCGCCTGATCTCTCTCTCTCTCTCTCTCTCGGTTTACCATCCCATCGGATTATGAGATGATATGACACTATAATCCTGTCCTGCGCCGATGGCTAGTCTCCGTTGAGGCAGGCCACCATGACCGAATTTCGGTCTGGAGGACATTATTATTTGCTTTTATGTTTTAAATATATAGATTGACTTGGCAATCGCATTACTTGTGAGATACATTGTGTTTTCATGCGATGGCCAAGTCAATCTATATATTTAAAACATAAAAGATTTTAACATTAGTATGGTCCCTATAAAATTTTGTTAGACTAGCTAATTACATTATAACTTAAAACACAAAGACCCTTAAGTAGGGACTGAATAAATTAACCGTATTACATGAATCTCACAACTTTTTACGGTAGAAGAACTGAGTTGCGAGACTTGTTTTTTTTTACAAGTTATGTTTTTGATGGCATTTAATTTCAAATTCAAAATATTTATTGTAAGTTAACTGTTGTTATTTTAGTTACATTTGGTGTTAGTATATAAAATGGCGTTTCTTACAACTTAACCACCCTTTTTAGGTATTACTCTGTGCCTAACGTAAGTTATATACTTAATAAAATAAATAATACATTGTAAGACGGAAGGGTTGACCGTAGAGTATTTATAATATATTAATTTTGTAGGTATTCTTCCAATCGTAAAAACATGTTTGTAGCTTTGTAGATATTAGAAAAAAACCTTATTAAATAGAAGCAATTGTTTTGATTTCTAATATTTAGAGGTAATTTATTTAGAGAATGGGCTGCAATGTAGCATTATAATTCTGGGTGAAAGTAAATAAAGTTTTTCTTAATTTCACGTGTTATTATTGTGTGTTTCTTTTATTTTGGAAAAAAATGTTCTGGTTTAATTTAATTGAAAATGTACATATTTCTATATGTATAAATATATACAGGTATTTAAGTTATTTAACTCTGTCGTGACTGTGCATTGAAAGTCAGTTTTGGATATAATCCAATTCAAACCGTAAGCTGTGCGTACTTTTTGACTTTCACATGTCGATGTTTGAATCAACAATAAATACACATAATCAGTATAACAGACTTCAGAATGAGCATAAATGAATTACAATCTGAGATAATTCATGAGGTATTCAATTCCCGATTTGGAAATGCTTGAAAGTGATGCTAAAAATACAGTCCGAAAGGAACGTCGTGGATTGCCAAAAACGGCCACAGTACGTTTCGATCCAGTCTATAACGAGATTAATAAACTTTTGGTTTTGTTTGTGTAACAAAAAAGTAGTATAGAAGAAGTTTTCGTCTGAAAAGTCTATGTTGATAAAAATTGTTAAAGCGAAATCTAAGACGTTGTTAAAGTAGTACGAATTAATGAAGTATGTAAATATGTATTATATATATACACCTGCTACTAGCGATCCGCCCCTATTTCGCACGGGTGATTCTGAATCTCGATAACAGCGCCACCTTCGGGGTCCAAATGTGAATATAAGCCATCTAGGGACCCATTCAAACACACACAAAAAATTTATCAAAATCGGTTGGATGGTCTATAATATATATATTGTAGGAAATAAAGAGTTTTGAGTCGATAGTATTTAGTACTATTAATTTCCCAATAATTAAGTCAAAATTATTTTTGGCACGTCTAATACCTAATCAAACATTTCTTTATAAAAATGGAACAAACATGAAGGTTTGCCACCCCTGATCTAACCGATGCGCCCCAAACCAGTTATTACTTACCATTAGAAAGGTAATAATACAAAGATGTTTTTAGACTACTAAAACAATGCATTAAGCACAGTATAAAAAAGTTAATAAATAAACAAAATTTCTTTTAATTCTAACAAATAATCAAGTATATTTGTTTTATTAGCGTAGTAGCACACACAGGGTAAGCGCAAGTCTTAAATATATAGAAACATATATGACAAATTTCAGACTGACGTCATTTTCAGTAACTACAACTTACTAATTTTACTTGTGTTAGAATTGGTGAGTCGATGAACACGTGATAACAAAATCATTGAAAAAATAGAAGTTACTACGAATTAGTGCTTTGTATTAAAATAAAGTCCTTACAAGATTTAAAACACATTCATTTAAGTGGAACGCCGTTCAATCATTAATCTTAATAAAACAATTGGTGCTTACATAACTGACCACCTGGTGATTACACGGTGGTATCGTTGTTTTGATTGATACACCTATTACTTGTTTCGTGTTCGTATATATAACTGGCAAGTAAATATCGAATCGAGTATATGCATCAGGTATTATAATTGTTTTTAATAACCCTTCAATCGACATCGGAGAGGCGAACCGCCGAATGGTTAGATCACGATAAATAATGTAATTCTTCTTCTTATTTTTATTTAATTATTTGTTTAATATAAATTTCTACGAAAAAAAAACCGCCTGTATTCAAAATATTTATTAAATAAATACAAATTCGTTATGTGGCGTCCCTCTGACTATGGAAAGTCGAGTAAAGGAATGTCATTATGACCTAAGAATTGGAGTATAAACATCGTGGTGTATTGTTATTTGTGCGAAAACTCTGGCTCTGTGATAATCAAACCAAAGCGTGGCGATCACGGCGAACCTAATAAGGTTTTACTGTATCGCCACGCTCACAAAAAACCTATCACGCGTGTTCAGCAGTCGATTGTTTTTTTACTATATAGAAAGAAACTCCACAATGTTTCAAACTTAGCAAGTGTATGTCCCAGACTCAAATGCCAAACATTTTAGAGTTTGGGTTTATAGTCAAGATTTTTTTTTTATAGAACAAGGATGACAAACGAGCACACAGTCCACTTGATGGAAAGTGGATGCTGTGGCCCATGTACTATGTACATTTATCCTCTACTGAGAGTCAAAATGCAGATAGAACTGGATTCGTTTTCAGTAAAAAAGATTGTGTTGAGTAAAAAATAACAAATTACCTGTTTATATCATAGAACCTGGCCACTGCATAAACCTGCAACTAAACATAACAGGTACACTGTTGCCCGGTAGCGGAAATACGTAAGAGGCTGTTAGTAACCGTCGCGACGCGGTTATTACTACACTATTAAGTGTTTTAATCAAACATAACCTTTACTTTAAGTGTAGGTATTTTCATAAATCCTTTGTAGATCTATACCGTCAACAAAGTAGGCTGATCTTAACGAACGGTGTATCGATTGCCCATTAAGGCAGTAATGGATGTAATTACGATAAGCTAATAAGCGCATATCTCTGTTAATCTTTTAGTGATGGAGAAGTTTAGTATCACCGCTTAAAATGAAGTAAAAAGGACTATAGTGTACTTTGAAATAAAAATTTTCCAGGATAAGACTTATTCATCCTTCCTTTGGAAGGATTTGAAACACTAGTAATAGCCTAGTGATCGAAATTAGACCGTATTTCATTAAACTTTTAGGTTTGTATACTAAGCAAGTTTTATTTCACTTTTAACTCCCAGTAAATGTATTATGTGTACTTTCAACTGCAAACCAGTTATACAAGACACAAATAAGTACATAATATTAATATAAAATATAAAATTTACGCTTTTTTTGCCTTGACACAAAATTGAAATCACACAAAATTCACAGCTCATTCTGTCAATCTGTTAGTAATAATAATTTCACTACATTTTAAAATTCTTTGTGTAACTCTTTTACCATAAACTATTATGTGTTTGACAGGAGACATTCGCAGTGTGAAAGTGAACAATTAACGTTTTATTTTATTTTATTTCATGTATTTGTGACACATATCATTATAAATATACAAATTTTATATTTCTGCACTTTAACTTTTACTATGCCAAATCTCAAACTGCTCCGTGCGCACAAAAACAGGTGCAAAGTTTTCACTTCACGTATTAATATTGATATTGGACAAGAGAATCTAAAAGAATTGTTATAACCATAAAATAACCAACCAAAAAATAAATATTTTTATTGGTTATTTTTATTTAATTTGTTTCGTTGTAACTAGCTAGCCCGGCAGACTGTTCTGTCCGTTCCAGTAAATGGCGTTTTGGCTATTACTTCGTATTTACTCCGGACTTTCTACAGTGTAAAATATAAATGTTATTAGCTTATTAGTAATAACACCACAGCTCCTATCAGGTTCAGATTTTGTGATGATATAAATTATCGTCTCTATAAAGTAAAAATATATTGGATATGTGAAAAGTGTTATATTATACATAAACTCCTACGTTTAAATACAATGCAATTAATTATCTATAGCATCATATAATGAACGTTCACAATTATTTAAAATGTCAGCAATCAAAATAAAAGTTAACGGATCGCCTCCGGGAATGTTCCGATAAATCGTTATTAATCTAATTTGATTTATTAATGTTTTATAGCCGTCTAACAAACTGCTGGTCAATCTTACAAACCTCATTGGATTCATCATTATTTAGCGACCTAAACGTTATTGAAAACAGTACATTAATTTTTACGATCAAAATAAGATTTTATTATAAATTAAAAAAAAATGAAAAATTGTGCGAAAATTAGTTGTATTTAATAGACTTTGATATTTTTGCAATACATATTAGGTTCAAAGCCTTAAATCTACTTACAAATTTTAAAATTTTTTGTTTTACACTCAGATCTACATAGAAAAACAAAAGACGGAACGCTGAATACATTTCTAGTGACCTTAAAACCAAGTTAACATAATGCGTCACAAATCGTTTGGAACCAGCAACATGGTTTTAGTTACATATTTGTGCTTTAAGCAATGTACTTCTACAGGCTGTTTAAGATAGAAAGAAAAAAGACGTGTGTGAAAGTTCGTGTCAAGATGTTGAGCATGATTTTTCTCAGCGTTCCGTCTTTTTTTTACAATAAAATATATATACAATATCTACTAAAACAAAGTGAAATAAATCTATTAAATAGTTGAACGTTTAATAACATAGACAACGTTGCACCGCCAACGTTTAGAGATAGTGATATTACTTATAGTACACGCGAAATGAGCTTCACACAGCTTTTAATTAAATATCAGCACAACGTTAGCTGCTCAGTTATCAGTATATTCAATATATCTATATATACCAATATATCTATATATCTAATATATACCCATTCACGAAACGCAGATAAAATGGAACGAAAGGGACACTAAAAGCTTATGTCCCACGATTGTCATCACGTAATACAGTCACTGAATAACTGCCATGTCCAACTCATAACGTCTTGGTAGTGCATTTGCGTGACCATTCTTAACCCATCCTGTGGATTCTAAATTGTTTCTAGATATTCCACAGACATTCGTAATGGCTAAGCACTGACTAGAATGATTTAAGCGCTGCATGTTTACGCAGGTAAGATAACTTACGTAACAATGAAATGGAATCGTTTAAAATTACATATCTGTTTATTACAAATTACATATACAAATATACAAATTACATAACAGTTATTCCTAATTTCTGCAGTTATTTAAATAAAAGACAATATACTATGATTGTTTCAGAAGAGATTATCTTCAAATGCAATTTCAATGTCGAATTAATAATTTTTAATGTTAACACACTATATTAATGTAATAAAAATGCTATTAATTAAAATCTTAATATAATTCGATTAAATAAAGGTCATATTTAAGGAATTACTTAAAAAGTATCCGTGGGTAAAATTGCCAAATTGCAACTGTAATTTATCCAGAACATCGATATACACCTAGCAAAGACGTAGTCGGATATGGTATACAAACTACATGTGCTTTGTATGATGGTGATCATAAATTGCTATATAAATTTAATATGTAAGAAAGAAGTAATATTGGAAGAACTTTAATTAAATCTACAATACGGGGTTAGAAAGACACGGTCACAAGTTAACATTCGCGAATTCAACGAATCATATAATATACACGTATATTTAACGTAAAAGATATTTATAATATTGACAATACCCTATTTAAACAATATACGTAAATGGCATAATCAAAACACACAATCAAATATAAATTGCCCTTGATAACTCTATTATTGATATGTGATTTCATACACTGCGATTGAGCAACAAAATTGATTTATTCATTTGTAATATTCACAAATACAACTTATGGAAATTTTTCGAATCTTAGCATGACGACTTAAGGTTCAAAGGATTTGAAATTGTTTGCGATATAATTGTATTTTGTGTCTAACAAGTTCATAAACTTTGATTAATTCAACTCCATTTTATAGATTTAAGTTAAGGTTACCTACAACAATAATTACCTCGATACATCAAAATTGACATAACAAACCGCCGCTATCATTGACAGATAACTTAAGCTTACGTATTAAGTGAAGGAATGAGACTCGACCTTTATAAGTTTAGTTGTGGTTGAAACATTCGTAAATGATAGTATTCGTTCAAATTTCGCTCAATAGGTCAATGTCGGTTTACAACAAGCGATGTCAGTATGACCTTTAAACTCGATTGCCGCGAAAGTCATGTTTTATATATCCTATTTTTTCCTACTACATTATGCTACCTAATATTTTTATTATTATAATATAGTCATCTTAGTACGATTTAATTTGTTTGATGTATGAAAATTTCTTGTAGTATAACTTGTAATAATGCTGTTCACGTGTGGTATTTAAAATTGAGGCAAAATCAAATCATTTTGTTTTTTTTTTCATTCATTAAATTCTGTAAAAAATCAAATTAAAAATATACTCGTATAATATAATACAAGGATAAAAAAATTCCACGAAAATGATTCCAAATAAAAATGCAAAATTTTAAAGATTCCATGAAAATAATTCAAAATAAAAATGTAAATATTTATAGACTGAAAATATTTAATAAATAATTCGCAGAATTAATTCTGCAGGCAAACACTGATTCTAATCATTTATATATTATGGGATGTATGTATAATCAATTTAATTATTTTATAACATAGTTTAATCTTTAAGCTGTGCAATATTGGGTGCGTTTGGCAGAAAAAAGCGCTAGCAAGCGCTTGTAAGCAAAATGGCGATCGTAAGCGGTAAGCGCTGTCAAATCGTAAGTAGCTATTTTCCTCTAGGACACGATGTTAGTTTTAACCGGGGAACCTAAACTAATTTAAATATATGTTTGTGAAATATTCATATTAAAAACTTACCAATCATGAATTTTTAATAACATGTATATGTATATTCATGTCATTATGTTACTTAAAACTAATATTGCAAAAAAACAACTTAGAAACTCTACTTCAAAACAAACAAATTAAATAAGCAAAATGGCGGATTGTGTCAGCGCTACTGAAGTAGCAATCGTGTCCTGGCCGAAAACTATTTTAGCGCTAGTAAGCGCTTGCTAGCGCTTTTTTCTGCCAAACGCACCCATTATATACCTTTGAACTGGGTTATACCTAGCAACGCAACCTTCTAAAAATATATATTACGACCACGCCTGAACCATGTCAAATTAATCACATAGCAACGACTAATGAAGTTTTATATAACTTTAGATCTAAATTTATTATGTCTATAAATACTAGCTTTAGTTTCAAAACAACAAAACGTATCTTGATTTATTTCTTTTCGACATTTAACTAACAGACCTAAGTGATTAGTATAACTATTTTGTATAAGATTCCCTATTGCCTTAATTCGTATAGTATTAGAATTTATTTCAAAGAAAAACAATTTTTCTATTCCTTTCATGTATATAAACAAAGAAGAAAGTATCTTAATGAATCCAGTAGGTGTCGCAACACTTGGGTATATTACGTTTTCCATCTTCGTGAGATTCAACAATGGCATATCTCGAAGGCATCGGTAACAGTTATTGTCGTTTATTGATGGACATCTCAAATAGCCTATCAGACCGCGGCCTATTCAAATATCTACATCAATTCTTTACCTTTTTAATAGCCAATGGTAATAGATGTCAGTCTGCAAACGAAGGCAGAAAGGTTTCCGTGGTATAAATGTGTAGGGTGACCATTCATTATTCTTCATATGTATCAACTTTTATAAAACATTGGAGATTATAATATATGGCTTGTGTTTTGGCTTATGTTTAAACCAATATTCTTTGCGATTTGATACAGAGCTAAAAAGAAAATTACGAGTGTCTGAATTCAAAATTTCAAAGCCTGAGAGATTCTTATAATTGTTCTCTCCGTTCTTCGGCCAATCTTAAGTTGCTCACTCCTTTACACCGTATTGGTTGCTCACTCTTTCGCCCTCACGGCCATCAAAATCTAGAATAACATCCCTCTTGACATTAAAATGTGGGAGTATTTTAATGTCAAGAGGGATGTCATTCTAGATTTAGACAAGTTTGTTTTTTAAAAATCAAGTCCGTAAGCATGTGAGAAAATTATTGAAAATAAATTAAATGTGTGTATATATATATATATATATATATATATATATATATATATATATATATATATATATATATATAGTACCCGGTTGACCGAGCTTTGCTCGGTAATTTTCGCTCGGTTTTTTTTTTGATTCGTGTGTTTTGGAAATTATATTTAGATACAAATTACATACTGATGAAATACGAATAATATTTATTGATCGTAGCGACATAATAGAAAAAAACTGAACTGTTTATTTGATTAAAAAATCATGAGTGCAATTAGTTTAATTTAAATTTTCGTGTTTTTAAAAAATACTAAAAAAAGGGCTCGAAAAAAATAGATTTTCACAAAAAAGAAAGGAATTTAAAAAAAAATAAAAAAAGTCGGTCGGCCGGTCTGGGCTCGAACCATGGTATTACGATTTTGTGACCGCCCAATATACCATTAAGCTATTTGTAATCATTAATAAGCCGTCAAAATTTACCTTCTTATTCTAACGATATTATAGCAGTTTTTCATTGCCTAAAAACACGGACAAAAAGACATTTTCTAAAAATAAATCCTAGCTAGATCGATTTATTGCCCCCGAAACTCCCTGCACACAAAATTTTATGAAAATCGTTGGAGCCGTTTCCGAGATCGCGATTATATAGATATATATATATATATATACAAGAATTGCTCGTTTAATAGTATAGGATATATATATATATATATATATATATATATATATATATATATATATATATATACTTATATAGCTTGCCAGGCAGACGTTGTTCTGCCATTTTCGACGACCTTTGTTATGTCCTATCTCTCAAGTTGGACCAAACTGCACACAGTGTGCAAATTTAATATTTAATATTGGTATATTGAGAATTTTTGAGACATATTTAACGTTTCAATGATACAATAATATTGTTTGTACAATTTTAAATGAATTTTTATAGAACCAGCATGGTAGCGATCGCCTCATCCCTAGTGTTTATTTTCATTTATGTATTCTTTGAAATTGTAATAACCCTTTTTGTACATTTTTTCTTTAATAAAATTTGAAACAGAATAAGTGGACAAAAATTAAAAAATACTTTACCGTTGGTTTTCAGGAATATATTGAAATCAAGGGGTGTAAAATAAAGTTTGTCAGGGAATTTTAATTTGGAGACTTTTCACTAATACTGAGTTTTTAAGTAAGAACGTTTAGTTTGCAGATTTAACAATTCTGCAACGGCAAGGGTCAATTGACAGCAGTAGACTTATACGAGCTGAAGATGAACTAGAATTATTAGATTATCAATAATTAAATATTTTTATATTTAAAAATAACTATCAAAAAACTTGATATCCTAGTACACTTTTAACTTCATTTACTTTTAAATGAACATTTTTAAGTTGAGATTATGAGATAGGCTTAGAATAATAAAGGAATACTTAATACAAGTGAAGTAAGAATGGGGTCGATGAAGCCACGACGCTTTTTAATCGAAACTTTAATTGAACCGGGAAAGTTACCAGCGCAACTACTCAACGGCGCCTAGTTAGCATCCGGTTGCTTATTATCTTATAAATACATTTACAACCTACCTAGTACACAGGGTAGCAACGTAAGATGCGTTTACATATAACGCTATACACGAAAGTTCTAATAATTTAACAAGAATTTTAAAACGCAATGACATTTATTGTAATTTTATTCCTTCTTTTGGGCAATTAAGATCGTAGGGAAATCTTTCCGCTATTTTCAGAAGCTGTATCACGGGTTGTCAAAAACTTATTATTTCAAGAAAAAAACTACATCTACTACTTGATATACGTTTCTTGTATCACAATTAACTGTATCTTACGAAAGATACTTGGAAGCAGTAAAAGTAACTCTAGACTCATAGCAATGTGTAATGTCTTTCAAAAGAACAATAAAAATCTCATTTCTAATTCAGAAGTTTCTTGCATAATCAGAATATTTACGACTTCCCACATTAGTAAATTGATATGACCCATAAAATTAATTGTTTCTAACATATACCTTTTTCGTGAGAATCGGGTCAAGAATCTTTAAACAGTCGCTAAAACGACGAGGAGCTGGAAAATGTTACGATGGTGATACTTATTTGCTTTATTCTCGAAATCTCTGACTTTCACTCGATCGTTAAAAGATCGACGTGCTCTCAGTGACATATTATGAATGTAGGTAACAATTTCTCGTACTCTTTTTAACATCAAAACTAAGTATTGAATTTATGCCTTATTGTTTGTACAAAACTTACTAACCACTTCATCCTTTGGATGTAAAATACTGTACGCATTTAGAGTTTTCCCCAAGGCGTCCCGCTGTGAGTAAACAGTTATTGGGTTTCACTCTCAACACTTTTTCTGTAACAGCCCGGAGTCAGGAAGATGGCTATGTTTCAACCTCACAGAGCTAAAGCCGTTGTTCCTGCGCCTAATCGCACTTCGGTCAATTTGAATTGCCGTCCGATCAGAGTATGAGAGTAAGGGAATAGAGAGTGCACCTGTGCTTGCGCACATACTCGTATAAATAATCCTGTCCTGTTAAGGGGATATAGTAAGTCAGCTCAAATTCTAATTTCGCCCCCACTTCCTCGAGCATCGTATGCTATATACCGACATGTTTGTAATTACTAATACCGTAAGTAGATAGGTCGTTAGATACTTATTTCATTAGGTTTATCATATTTATGCCTGTTTCTTAACGCCAACCCAGTCGCTTCTTATTTTTATAACGGTTATTTCCCATTTTAATTTTATGTCGTCCTGTTGCGTAATGTGTATTCTAATCGTAAGCGACACAACTTCTCCCTTCAAAAGCCGGAGCGATACTAACGGGGTAACGGGACGGGGAGACAGGAGCAGGAATCAAGCTTA
This sequence comes from Parnassius smintheus behrii, assembly GCA_036936625.1. NCBI lineage: Eukaryota > Metazoa > Arthropoda > Insecta > Lepidoptera > Papilionidae > Parnassius > Parnassius smintheus. The sequence goes on from JAUPFT010000015.1 coordinate 41,071,115, forward strand.
CGCGCCGATAGTTTAGGTAATTTCTTTTTACAGTGAAAATAATGGTATTTAAAAAAAAATTAAATAACATAAGCACTGCTTTATAGTTAGTTCAGTTAGTATGCAAAGTTTCATGATCTTATTTAAAGTATTTTATGAATAATAGCGGTTAATTGTTCAGTTTGGAGGTTACTTTGGATTTTTTTCTATCGAGAAAATTTTACGGAATCGTGTTTTCGTCTAACATAGTCCTTAAAATTAATCCTCAACTTTACCATATATTTATTTCAAAATTAATGCTGAAGTACTTTCGGCATAACGGAGGATCTTGCTAAGCCTTTTGAGGTTATATTTCCCCTTAAGACTGAATTCTGTAAACGAAATTTGGCCTGGAGAAAATTCTTAATAAGGAAGGCTATACGTGGTAGAGCCATGCTGCAATTATATTAGTAGTGTAGTTGTGACACGAATGGGTCGGCTCGACCGAGGAAGGACCACGCCCACACAGAATACCAGCGTGATAAAGTAGCTTAACGCTGCTGTGTTTCGTATGGTGAGTGTAGAGACCGGAGACCCTTTTTACTGGAAACGAGAAAACGATCTTAGCCCTCACGGGTGACAACGCATTTGCATTTTGATTCGTAATCGAGGATAAAAATGTATATGTCTATGGGCCGCAGCAACTACTTGCCATCAGGTGGATTGTGTGTTCGTTTGTCAACCTATCCTATAAAAAAATCTAATAAATCAATAAAAAGAAGATAAATAAATCAGCCAGGTGCAAAATGCCCGCACGAGTGATAGCGAGCTGCATCAAAGGAGGAGATTTCTAGTATTGCGACCGCCAATCTACTCGTCTGAAAACGGGTGAAGTTTATGTCCAGTATTGGACACTTATGGGCTGATGTTGGTAATGACAATGATTATGATTTCTTAAATTTACGCAAACACTACACATTGAATAAAACTAAAAATTACGGATTTTATCGCGTTTATTTCACTACTTTTACTTATTTTTAATTCCCGACGTTTCGGGTGCTTTACAGCAACCATGGTTACGGGGGGGGGGGGGGGCGAAACGTCGTGAATTAAAAATAAGTAAAAGTAGTAAAATAAACGCGATAAAATCCGTAAATTTAGTTTTATTAAAAATGACAATGATTGTTTAAAATACTGTGTAAACTCTATATAACGACACTCAAGAGATTGTGCATATTTTGAAGTTGTAGAGAGTTATCGTTAAACGGAAGGAAGAAAAATCTAACCCTTTTTTGTCAATACAGAGCGATATTCTCTTACTTGCCGTGTTTACACTTTGATAGTTTGTGATCAACTAAGAATATGATAACGTATAGATAATCCATGACTCCTACTAACAACAGTCTACACGTGCAAGGAATCCCAATTCAAATAATAAGCGACAGTAGCCTAATGGCAGGGCGCGGACCGCGAACTCAAAAAGGTCGTGGGTTCGAATCCACCATTCGACTACTGGCGTGAACCGCTCGTAACACAAGCAATTTAAGCTTACCACGATTGGTTAAGGGGAATATTAGTAATGTAAAAAAAAATTGTAAATAAAACAACGGATTTCTTAGAGAGTTTGGTATGTATGATGCTGACAGTCGAGTTTATTACGGTATAGGATAATAATGTGACAAAAGAACAAAATAACGTACACAGCTGTGCAGTTTTCACTAATTTTTGCAACTTAAAAAGTCTTAAACTTAAAAAAACTTAAAGAAAAAATAAACGCGATAAAATCCGTAAAAGTAGTTTTAATCAACCTAAAAAGTCATCATCATCATCATCATTACAGCCCTAACTAACTTAAAAAGTACTTTTTATTATTTAATTGTTGTCGTTATTGAGACTGGGTGTAATACATAGTGTATCATTGTATCGAAGACAAGCTAAACAAGAAGAAAACCCAAGCCCAGTGATTTCGACGCTTTAAGAAGTTTGTCGTTAAATCAACGTCAACGTCAACGTCAAGTTACACGGACTTTACACTATAAATAATAACAAACTCTTACTAAAAGATAAAATATAAAATCTCAAGTCGCAACAGCAGTTGTTCAGTTAAGAAAAAATATTTTAAAATCATATATATATATATATATATATATATATATATATATATATATATATATATATATCCTTCACATCCATATACCTACGTCTTGAACTAATTAAATTCGTTCAAGACCTACGCATACATGCTCGTCGATTAAGGGTACTCCTAATTTGGCCCGTTGTCAATAAACCACCGAAGCATTCCTTTCTTAATTCTGGTCACAACATCATCTTGCAAACCGCACTCTTCTCTTATATATATATATATATATATATATATATATATATATATATATATATATATATACATATATATATATATATATACATATATATATATATATATATATACATATATATATATATATATACATATATATATTATAATATTTATTTTTATAGCTTACTTATTGTTAATACTTATATAAAAACTGGTTTTGAGTCAACGGGTTTTAATAATTGCGCATTTAAAATATAATAAATCGATAGGGTTTCTTAGGACACTAATAAGTGCGTGTAACCTTTACGCGCGTTTTGATGTAAAAATAAAAGTATTTATTATTGTCATATAATTATTTTTATTCTTATTCTATTTATTATTCTTGGTTTATTAATAATGATTACTAATTAAGATAATATTTAAAAAAACCATTATAATATAACACCACGTAATGAGTGCGTAAGAGAACAAGAGTGTGTCATAATAATTATTATTGGAGACAGAGAGAAATGAAATAGAATACCCTGAAACAGAATCCCGATAACAACTCCAAATAACAAATCTCACCAAATTGCAAGCCGTTCAGCGTAGCAACTTTTTTTTTATAGGATAGGGTGACAAACGAGCACACAGTCCACCTGATCGTAAGTGGTTGCTGCGGCCCATAGACATCTACATCCATCCTCGATTACGAATCAAAATGCAGATGCGTTGTCACCCGAGAGGACTAAGATGGAATGCCTCGTTTCCAGTAAAAAGGGGATCCGGTTCTCTACACTCACCATACGAAATACAGCAGCATTAAGCTACTATTTCACGCTGGTTATCTGTGAGAGCGTGGTCCTTCCCCGGTCGGGCCGACCCATTCGTGCTACGTCTATACTACTAATATTACTGCAGCATGGCTCTACCACGTATAAACTTGGTAATTATTCCCGTTTGAGGCAATCCATTCCGTGTAATACCGGTGTATGAATATCCACTACGCCATGCCAACCCGGGGGTGTCCTAAAAGCGACAGAAGGTAACGAATCAGGAGACGGGCAGCAGCGCCTTCCTAATAAAGACTAAAAATAAAAAATAACTGCGATTGCCAACCCGCTTGCAAAGCGTGGCAACTGTGGCAAGCATGCCCATGAGGCAATCTATGGGGTGGCCTATTTGCGGCAGTGGACTTTAATATGGTGGAGTTATATTCAGTTGTGGAGTTTGATAAGCAGAAAGGGATTTCATTTTATTTAATAAAGTACACAAATAGACAGTAGTTATATAAAATTCTAAAAGTAAGAAGCGACAGTAGCCTAATGGCAGGATGCGGACCGCGAACTCAAAAGGTCGTAGGTTCGAATCCACCTTTCGACTACTGTGGTGAACCATTCCTAACACAAGCGTTTTAAGCTTACCAGAAGTGGTTGAAGGGAATATTGGTGATGTTGATAGCATTGCTTATATTTTTAAAAAAATATAATGGTGTTGATCTGAACTATAATCCATAAAAAGTGTACACAGCACAAAAATAAACCTACAGTAAAAACTTAGTAGTAGCAAACAAACAACGTTATTGAATACATTACATATTAAAAGAAACACGTAAATTTCTTTTAAATCTAACAAGACTACGATCGAAAATATCTAAAGGTACGTTACTACGCTTAATCTCATCGTAATCACGGAACATTTGGAAAACAGGGTTGCAAAAAGAAGTCATTTCTTGTGTACGTCTAACCTGAAAATGAACAAGCAAACAAAGAATGTATATATTATTTTAAAAATAGGATTTAATTAAATTTTGGTGTAGTGTATATTGTCCGAAAAGTTTATAAATGTGTTTACAACACATATCAAATACCGAAGTCAATCGCTGTCTTTCTAACTGCGGAAATGACGTCAATAGATGGTTATTTCCGTCCGAAAAAGATTTTAATTATCCTCATGTTGCACTTAAAGAAGTTACAATAAAAAAAACTATAGATTAATTATCTCCAAAATATGTTTTTTTTAAATTTAGGATAAGGGTGACAAACGAGTACACAGTCCACCTGATGGTAAGTAGTTGCTGTAGCCCATAGACACAGCTACATCTATCCTCGATTATGATTAAAATCGTTAAAATCAAGGATTCTAATACACGAACAATCTCCAATTAGCATTAAAAAGCAAACCGACAAATAAAGACATCAACGAACCAACAAGTGGACGGTAACTAGAACAAGCCGACACAGAGGTTTCAATGGCACGTTTCGTAACCATATTTGCAGACTTGCTGTCGTGTTTCCTCACTAGTTTTCATTGATATTACAAACGTAGGCGGACCAGCTTCGGACCACTCCATTCATGAATTGGGTAAGGCTGGCCCACGCAGCTAACGGTCCGTATAAAGACTCTGATACTAAATTATCCACGTTAATTAATGTTAAATTTTACCGTTTTTCATGGAGTACGGGGAGATGTTAATCAGCTGCGTACACAGCGCGTTAGGTTTCCGACACGAAAGCGTCTGCTGTAAAATCAAATGTTTATTGATTTAACATCGAAATGTTAGATAGTGAGCTGTAAGGCTTTAATTAATTTATGGCGTTAATTAAACATATAGCCCTGCTTATATATGACTGACTAGAAATGTGAAAATATTTATTCCTTTGCTTAACGGGCTCGATTTTACTAACTGCGTGGTCAGTAAAATCAACAACCCATTCAGTGGTCTTGGATTTGAATCTCTGAAAAACTAATTGTTAAAATTAGTCTACTGTTGAGTATAGACCTCCCCCATAAACTGACACAAACTAAGCAACATCCCAACATTATTAAAACAAGTAAGGGTTTTTATACGTGGTAGAGCCATGCTGCAGTTATATTAGTAGTTGATTTGTAGCACGAATGGGTCGGCTCGACCGAAGAAGGACCACGCTCTTACAGAATAGCAGCGTAAAATAGCAGTTAAATGCTGCTGTGTTTCGTATGGTGAATGTAGAGACCCGGAGACCCTCTTAAAACGAGGCTTTTCGTCTTAGTCCTCACGGGTGATAAAGCATCTGCATTTTGATTAGTTATCGAGGGTAGATGTAGATGTCTATGGGCATAAATAATAAGAATATGAAGAAATTATGTATTGAAAACTTCGTAACACTCTATTATTGAATAACAAATTTTCGAGTCCTAAGCGCAGTTTTAATTGTAAACCTGAAATTGTTCTTGGGTAATATATGGGAAAATAGTCTTTAAAGAAACTACTGTAAATAGCATTTCGTTAGTTTTGTTTCTTCTAGCTCAGTTTAACTGGAACTGATATTTATAATGTGTATATCAACTCTGAACTCCCTTAATTACAATTCCACAACTGATCAACTATTCTGACCCGTTACAGCTTAACTTCCGATAGCCGTGAAAGATGTTGAAGTCCGCATAAAAAGCGATAATTGCTGTCCAAGAAAACGTGTCTATTAGGCGGTGGTCACCGCTCCATTGTCTGGTCGATAACGGAGAACGGAACTAGTTGGCAAATGGACCATTATCCGGGGAAGTTCGATGTCTTATTCCTTGAAGGCATGTTTTTTAAAGCCAGTATAAATACATTGTTGATAAGAAAATAAATACATGCCATTTTAAAGAAAATAGGGTCGATTATATATATATATATATATATATATATATATATATATATATATATATATATATATATATATATATATATATATATATAAGTAACTTATTTTCTTATTTAAAACTACTTTTACAGGTTATTTCATAGCATACATGTGTGTGAACGGAGGAGTATGCGGTGCCCGTGTAACCACTAAAATGTCACTAACACGTCAATTCACACGTATAAATGTCAACACGAGATATATTTTGACGTTACAATCGTTTCGCATGCAACTTATTTAGAAAATGCCAAATTACACGCTATCAACAAATAAATACGTATTAAAATCTGTCTGTCAACACAGCGAATCGGGTTGGTAGTAGTGATTATACTACGTAATTGCTTGTCTGTGTGTGCTCCCGGCGACGCCTATTGTCGTAAAAAATAAGGTCGACAGCCATTCTATTGTATATTATGGTGTTCTACGGGTTATTTACTTACTACCACTATTTCTAATCTGTTGACGTTTCGTGTTCCCATGGTATGTGGCTACTGCAACCACCTTTAAACAAAGATGCATTGTCTCTTCTGCGTGCCCAGCAGAGGGATGAATGTACGCTTTCACTTTTTTAATAGGATAATGGTGATAAGCGAGTGCAAAATCCACCTGATGGTTGCTGGGGCATAGATAATGTAGATATTTCATCACTCCTGAGTGACTAAGATGGAACGCCTCGTTTCCAGTGAAAAGTTCTCAGGTTCTCTACACTCACCATACGAAACACAGCAGCATTAAGCTGCTATTTACGCTGGTATTCTGTAAGATTCGTTATCAGTAATTAGTTCTTCTGTATAAATAATAAAATAAATATTTTTAAACTGGATAAAAATTAACCATTAAAATATCGACAACTTACGAAATTAACATATGGCCACATACAGCGGATCTTTCTGATAAACTCGAAGTAAAATACATCATTTCATGCTCGGTTGGTTAAATAGAACAGTAAACAGAGACGCGCAGTTAGTGTAGCTTTTTGAATTGAATAGCATTAATGACATAACTTGTCAAATGTGTGAACTTTAAAAATAGTCTTGTAAAAGAAAATTGCTTTCATTAATATATTATTGTAAAACTGCAGCAGTTTAGTAGATGCTGTGGCTCATAGACATCTACGTTTATCCTCAATTAAGAATCAAGATGCAGATGCATTGTCATTTTCTAAGGACTAATATGAAATGCCTCAGTTCCAGTAAAAAACTGCTCGGTTTCTCTATAGTCACCATACGAAACACAGCAGCGTTAAGCTGCTACTTTACGCCGGTGTTCTGTGAGCGTATGGTCCTACCCCGGTCGAGCCGACCCGTTCGTGTTACAACTATAATATAGCTACAGCGTGGCTCTACTACGTGTGACATCCTCATTTTAATTATTTTACACTAAAAATATAAATGCTGCAGAGGCTTAGTGCTCGCTGTAAATTTCACAGTACGCGAGTAACCCGGGTTCGATCTTCGGCGGCACCAATGAAATTGTTAATTGCAATTTCAAGTGCTGATTTACCGCGTACGGGCGGTGAAGGAAAACATCGCGAGGAAACCTGCATTTTTGAGAAATAATTTAAAATATATTTCAAATTCATGTGAAGTTCGTGAACACGCACTGAGGCAGTTGCCCTAAAACCCTCTCGGAATCGAGAGGAGGCCTGTGCTCAGCCGTGGAATGTAAACAGGATATAAAAGTAACTTTAAAAATATAAATGACAATCATTAGGTGTTTAACAAAGACATTAAAAGGTTTATAGAACAGCCATTGGGAACATTGTCGTACAAAAACTTTCATTTCGTATGTCACAATATCTAGCCACTAAATCTCCCACAAGGAATGCCGTCTACATCTATCGGAATAAAGTATTACTTCAATTTAATATAGGTCTACGATTATGAGCTTCTTACATTACATCCCAATGCAGGGCACAGACCCCTCATTATAAAAGTTACTTTTCGATGAGTGAGATAACGTCCATATTAAAATTTATTCAGTATTTCGATTTACCGATATAACGATGTTTACTTCTTCTACGAACAGTGAAAGGGCTTTTAAATATTATCAAAAGTAAATTATCGATTACTGATTCGAGATATATCAGTCTGAAGATAACGATAATTTCTTTCGGGAAAATCTTACGTAATAACGTATTAAAGCGCAACTGTGATGCAAATTTTGTTTCACAGTTCCTTTAAAACTCATTTTTTGTCTCCAATCCATAGTGGTTAAATAACGGTTGACATTTGCAAGGAGCGTGCCGTCTGATTTTCATACAAATAACAGTCCTTTCGGTAACTACGGCGATTTTGTGTAACTTTTTGCTCTTATTTCTCCATATGGGGTGAAAACTTATATATATTTAATAACATTCTTATTTCTCCATAAGGAGTGAAAACGTATGTACATTTAATAATGTACATATGTATCAAATATTTATGGATAGTTATGTATTTCATAGATTACAACTTTATTACAGATCACCGCACGTTTATTCGTGTATTCACGCGCACAGAAAAAGATGTTTATTTAAAATTTTATTACTTACTCTGCATCGTTAAATAGTAACCATACATTTTCAATTCAAATTACAATTATGTAAACCACATAAATCTCTAAGTCAACACGGGTAGAAATTCATTTAATTTCGTTTTAAACAAAATTGCGTAAGGTTCCTTAAAAGTACTAATGTCGTAAACTTTTTGTTTCACAGTAACCTGTATAACGGTTATTATCACACTGTAAAACAAATTTAATTTGGTTCATATGCCATATGAAATAAAGACGAATTTACACTGTTCTGTTACACTGTTTTGTAAATTGGAACGATCTAAAGCGCAATGTCAAAGTTTATGGACCATAATTTACCAACCAACTAACGCTGTTTATAAAAGTTTCATGACTCGTATAGTTTTGTCTTCTAACTTCCTATTCTCTCATTACCTAATAGTAGTTTTTTGAAACAGGAGCAAATAGGTCGCTAGAAGTAGAACCTCAGTGTTAAATTTTAAGAACCTTCATTAATAATTCATTAAATGAACTCTGTATGTTCCTTTGACAAAGGTTATGAACAAATATTTTTGGGGAATGTACCAATTTGGGTAGTATTTTGTTACAATATATGTATACTCCTCAAGATATCAGCTTACTGAACGTATTCATATTCATAATTTACTTACTAGACCTCAACGTCAAGTTCTATAATCGGAAAAATTGAATTTTTCAGAATAGAAGACTGTCATCCAATAAATTCATCGTCATTTTTTATTTATGTTGCGCCACAATCGAAGCGAGAATGTGTTAGGTTTTCTCCTTTATTGGTAAATCCCCCCTTGTATCTATTTATGTCACCGAATAGCCGTCATGGCACTGCTGTATTCCAGTCTAAAGGATATAAAGAGCCAGGGGCTCGGTGGTGTCAGCGAAACTCCGATTTACACAGAGACTGTCAACTCCAGACGATCTCTGAATATTTCCAGAAACTGTCTCAGCGCTACTTTGAGAGGGCCGAGGCACATCCCAACCCGTTAGTGGTTAACGCAGCCACCTGCGCCCAGACTCCAAACGTTATAGAAATTCTCCGGACGCCCCGTAACGTTTCAAACGAACCCTGTTCCGCTATATTCCAACGATTCAAATGTCACTGGCCAGTCACACACGAACACTACACACTCACCTAGTGCAACAAACACAATTAGTACATCGGATGGGACGCAGAGTCCGCAGACGGGCGCGCCGCGCATCCCTCCACACTGCGTACACACCAAACACCCGCGTCCCGGGGCGGTTCTCACTGCCCAGAGCATCGAACAATGCAAGTTAGCCGTCAGAGCCGGCGGCCCGCCACCTCCCTGTTCGGATGGCAAAACTCAATAACGTGCACTTTAAACTGACGTAGGAGAACACGCAAGTAATAATGCAGTTCAACACAGAACTGAGACCAATTAAGCTGTAAGAGCCGCATAGGCTAACAGCATCAGCTACCAAGCTATTTCTAATTTGTCTTGTGTTGCTAATTGTAAACATGATTGTAAGCTATTATTGGAAAAAAAAAATAGTCCCGCTGGGTTTCTTGCTGGTTCTTCCCAGGACAGAGGTTTTTTTTGCGAACCAGTGGTAAATGAAAAAAGTGACTTTCAATAAGTATTTGTTATAATCTACATTGAATAAAAAAGTTTCTGTTTCTGTTTATGTTTCATCGAAACCAGAGAGAGCCAGTATGTACCTACACACCGTGAGGAGTTGGTGACAATGCGTTTGTAGCCTTCTTTGTTCGAAGGTTGACCGTAGGTTTTCATGGACTGCAGTAGCCAACCAACAGGTTTACTAACAGGTGGACTGAATGTTCCTTTGTCACTTCGTTTTTTTAAATAACGTTTGGTGATTTTATAACTCGTGGTACGTAATTCTAGCGCTGAACGAAACGTGGAGGGTATAGCTGCGAATTTCGTATAAGTACGGGGGACGGAATGCGACTGGAGAGCCAATCAACTCGTGTGAACGATACGCACAGCTAATCATACGCAATAATGCGTAATACGGCCAATTATGCAGAATAACGGTCACCGCTAGACTTTCGTGCCGCGGGTTGTACCACGGTGACATTTCTAATATTAGTGTACAAACACTTTTTAATATGACATTTAAAATTGATTGGACTAATGTTAGCTAAAATCATACCATAAACTTATGATAGTAATTATAGATTCTAAGTCTATGAATCATACAATCTCACACATACATATGTCATATGTAAAAAAATTAGTATCTCAGGCCATAAAACTTTAACCTCGACATCTGTACAAATACATGTATACAACGCTCCACTTGACTGGATATTCGACAATTACGTAGAGTTCAAAAATACTTCGGACAATGAACTTCATAACGTATTTTTTCGTACCATATGCATACAGAACTACAAGTGGGGTAGGTAATTATATTTGATATAGCCAATATCTGAATCTGGATTATTTTGCTGTAAGATAGGAATAAAATAGTGATTATATAGATAAATAGGTGATTTTTTATAGTGTAAGGGTTACGAACGAGCACACAGTCCATCTCAAGGTAATTGAATACTGTGATACATATTGTACATCTACATCTGTCCTCGAATTATAATAAAAATGCAGGTAAGTTGCCACTCCTGAGGACTAAGATGAAATGACCCGTATTTAGCACAAAAGGGCCTCCGGTTCTGGACATTCACCATACGAAACAACAGCTATGAGCTGCTATTTATGCTGGTATTCCGTAAGTGTGGTCCTTCCCCCCGGACGAGCCGACCCATTCGTGCTACAATCATAATCATCCGAAAGTAAGTGAATGCTGTGATCCGCGAACATCTACATCCATCTTTAATCAGAATCAAAGTGTAGATGCGTTGTTACCCCTGAGGTCTAGGATGGAATGCCTCATTTTCAGTAAAAAGGGCCTCCGTTTCTCTACACTCAACAGGTGAAACAGCAGCTGCTATTTCGTGAGGCATCTAACCACTTACATATTTGATTAGTATTTATCAATCAATTTTTGACAGTAAACATGTTAATGGTTTAAAAGACTTCTGCATTAACGTTAAGTGGTATTTTGCCTTAAAATAACGTAAACTTTAATTACACCAGTAATAAAACCGGACGTTGGCATACACTGTATCGATGCTTGTACAAAAAAGTGGGATCACGTGTCCCCCGTAGACACGTGCACACAAACAGGAAGGAAGTGTTTAATTGGAGGGCGTCGATGAGGCATCTGCATTATCTGCTCTGTTTAAATATTTTAATGCTTCGACGAATTAGTCGTTGTAATTAACTTTTTGCGGCCATTTTGTTTTAAAATAGGCTGACTATTTGGACCCATTTTGTGGCATGACTGTTACGGGCTTTACGACATATAACTTTAGGGAACACATTTGAAACACCATCGTCTAACTGCCTTGAAATCCGTGCTGGTTCAATATGAGAACTCGGGGGACATATCCCCTTCTTTACCTTTTTATCATCATACTATTCATGGGCTTAACATATTATAGGAAGGAAATGCAACGTACTGGTGAACTCTATACCAGAGGTCTCGACTCGGTCGCGTTGGTCCTTATCGTAAATCTCGGTATTTTACGTACGACGTATGTGAGATGACTATACCACTGAGACTGAGACTCTTTAAGTTTTCTCTCATTTTCCATAATTTGCCTTTTACAGGACCAATAAAACGAAATAGATTAATGTGAATAGGTAGTCTCCTTGTAGTGAAAGTACCATTACCTATTTCTGCTGCGAAACGCCAGTGCTGGAACAGCTAGTCGGTATAATTACAGGTTACGGCATTCCATCTCAGTCCTCAAATTTAACAATGCTATTGTAACCTTCCTTGCTTGAAGTAGCACCTTACCGTCAGGTAGACCATTACTGTAAGTTAGTTTGTCACTTCAATTTCATAAAATAAAATTACGCTACCACCGAATAGCACTAAGGACAAAACACTGCGCCTATATTGCAGACCTAAAAATCAATAAATTCTTATAAATATCACACGATATACGGTAAAACGTAAAAAAGTTACAACTGTTCTAGTTACTATGTTCTGTAAAAAGAAATGAAATTTCTCTATAACCCACTATGTCAAATTCAACATGATAATGCAACTCGAAAGCGTGCCATTATATCCGTGAAGATAAAGCACGTCGGTAACAGCCAAGGGCTGGATAGAAATCTCCGCACGCGTACGTGCCGAGTGCTACGGTTAACGCGTGCATTGACCACAAATTATACTTTATGGCAGTTGTACTGCAATGGCTAGCCGATACGCTGAAGAAAGGGTTCTTCTTAACACAGTCGCATATCACACAATTCAGTTTATAATTGCAATATCATATCCGTAAATGCTATTTATGATGAAAACGTGAACTTAGTATTTTTTATTACTTATTAGCAATTCTTTTATAGTTTAAAGTCGAAAAAGAAATGACAAAAAAAACTGTGGCCCATAGACATAGACCATAGACATCTATTATTAAGAATCCTAGTGCAGATGTTTTGTCACCCTTAAGGACTTCTCTACGCTCACCATATGAATACAGCAGCATTGAGCTGCTATTTTACTCTGGTGTTCTTTGAGAGCGTGGTCCTTCCCCGTTTAAGCCGAGTCTTTCATATATTTTTATTCCTCAGATATGAAGGTTTCCTTTCGATGATTTCCTTCACCGCCATCATAATTATTATCATCATTTCACAAGCCCATTGCTGAACATAGGCCTCCCCAAATGAATGTCACAAAGCACTGTCCTGAGCCACCTGCATAAATCGACTTCCTGCATTTCTTACCAGGTCGTCACTCCATCTAGTGGGGGATCGCCCTACACTTCGCCTACCGGTACATGGCTGTCACTCGAGAACATTTTTTCCCCATCGCTTGTGGGTTCTTTGAGCTATATGGCTGGCCCATATAGCTCGAAAGTTTTAACCGCCATGTACGTATTAAATTAGCACTTAAAATACGCACCAAACTTACATTACGATTTTAGTCTAGAATATTTTAAGTTACATAATTTTGACATTTTGACAAGTTTAAGCTTATACTCGAGATTGTCTCTAAATACCGGCCTTAGACTGTATTACCGTATCCAACAGTGAAGTAATAACAATGTGATAAGAAGTATATTTACTATAATAAACTTCACAGAAATAATGTAACAAATAAATTAAATTTTGCACTTTAAATATAGTCCGCTTACCATAAGTTTAACATTAAGTAGCTTACGTAATCTTATTTTATGCAAATTTGGTAATTTATAATGCCGCAATTTCGCCTTTACTACATTCAAGTAATTGACTTTGTGTTTTTTAGAACGGCACCAACTTTAATACATTTACCGGGAAAGTGATTATGAAGGGTCACTCTCATTGATAAAGTAACAAGTTATATAACATTCACAGTCACCGTTAAATGCCAAAGGGGTGTGTGACAATCAATCAGTAAATAAGCGTAGCCGAGGTTACGCAACGGTGTAAGTGACGGCCATTTTTAAGTTTTATCAGGCTTCCTGTATACGTAATATTATGAACTAATTCAATATAATTCAGATTATATTAAATTGGTTCGTATGTTTTATAGATATAAAGTAATGTGTATATTATACCGCCATAAATTATTTAGCCGATCAGTCATTATGATAGAGTGTAAATTCCTCCTTAGATTCACTTCACTGTCTACTTTCTTTCTCTCTTGCCATTATAGTCTCATTAGCATTGATTCCAAAACACAAAAACCAAATACGAACTGGTGATTGATCTGTTATTTCATTACTGGTTCCCCGTCACGGCTCTGGGTATTCTACATATGGCATTTAGGAGATGGTGATGTCGGAAGTCATAGAATTTTTTAACATATCAACTTATCGCCTCTTACGACATCCATATATTATGGAGTGATGAATTCTTCTACGTCACCACACGGCACCATTTTATTTATCACTTTTCAAAAACTTTATCACAAACAAAATCCAAGCCTCGGCCTATATTCAGCGTTTGTATTGAAGATCTCCTTGTCAATTTACCTTATTCCATATAAGGTACGTAAAACGCAAATTTATTGCCGGTCAAAGGTCATCGAAGTTTGTGTTTAGGTAACAACAAACCCAATAAATCCGTGCCGCTCCAAAATTACAATAAATCTGATGCAGTCAATGCAACCTACCGCGGAATGAACTCTGTGACCTTAAAGATTTAATCTTTATCAGGAACGATAAACTATAAGGTACGTTTTCTGGAATATACAAGCTCAGGCTTTTGAGCTGGTGCAGTAAGGTGTAAACACGCATTTTCACGACTTGCTATTTACAGATGCTCTGAATTTCAAATACATGTCGTATTTAATACCGTACTATCTGAACTTGATTATATGTTTTGTTCATGTTTGTGATCTGTATAGTAAAAATTCATACATTTTGAAATATCGATAGACTTTTTGAGGATCTTCCAATGGCTAAAAAGTTTGTTTGAGAACTAGGGGGAAATCCTAGGGGACATTCTGAGTGGGTACAACACCTTACCTATTTCTACTGAAATATACTACGCTTTCATTTCGAGTTTGCCGTCGTAGACCGTTACGACGTCACAGCTGACGGTACCGTAGACGAAAAAAGTCATCATGTTTATGTTTTTTAGTATTCATATTTTCAATAAAGTTAAATAATAACGTGTTCGATGAAATAAAATATTTTTTGAATGATGATGATGATGAAATAATAACGTGTTCGATAAAATAAAATTTTCATTTTTACACATATACATTTTTAAATATTCGAAAAAAATAAAATTACTCATTGTAACAGAACAAATTAACGAATATCAACAGAAACAAAAACAAAAAATCAACAGTAACAAAAACAACAGCAAAAACAGTAACAAACTAGAGAACGTACGGGAGCATAAAAAAAGCGGCCAAGAGCGTGTCGGGCCACGCTCAGTGTAGGGTTCTGTAGTTTCCCGTCCGTCACAGTAAGTGTTCCCACTTATTATGAGTTTGTACAAAAACTAATGTTTCCATCCAAGTTCAAAATAATTTTCCTAGAAAGTCCTTATAAAGTTCTACTTTCCAGATTTTTTTCATATTTTCTAAACTTATGGTTTAAAAGTTAGAGGGGGGGGGACACATTGTTTTTTACTTTTGGAGCGATTATTTCCGAAATTATTGACATTATCAAAAAATGATTTCAGTAAACCCCTATTCATTTTTAAATACCTTTCCAACAATATATAACACGTTAGGGTTGAAATAGAAAAAAAAATCACTTCCCACTTTACATATAGGGGGGCTACCCTAATAAAACATTTTTTTCCAATTTTTATTTTACCACTTTGTCGGCGTGATTGATACACATACTGGTACCAAATTTCAGCTTTCTAGTGCTAACGGTCACAGAGATTAAACGAGGACGGACAGACGGACAGACAGACATGGCGAAACTATAAGGAAAAAAAAAATAAAAATATCAATTTCTTTGCAACTTTCCGCTAAACATATAAAATGAAGAGCGGTCACTTAGCGGTCAGCCGCCGTAGAGTCTATATTACCTGAGGATGCCTCGTGTAGAGGCGAAACACGTGTCGTATTATCGTCGATGGTGTGTCTTGCCTGGAATAGTGGTGTTGAGAGTAGTGGTGCTTGGTCTAGTGGTGACGGAGTTAGTGTATGCAATTGAGGGAGGGCGGGAGGTGCGCTTCAATCCAGGTAAGACACATCATTTTATATGTTTAGCGGAAAGTTGCAAAGAAATTGATATTTTTATTTTTTATTATAATGGATATCCGCAAAGTAACGCCTGATTCTATCAATTATCGAAACTATAAGGGTTCCTAGTTGACTACGGAACCCTAAAAACGGACGTAAGTACACTTCGACGTTGCTATCGGTACTAAAAGGGCGACGCTTGAGGCGCGGAATGAGGGGGCGCGGCGGGAGGTAACGGCATTCTTGAAGTGAACGACTAGTATAGTGGTGATAGCTCTAGTGTGTACTAGTCTAAAGAGTAAAGAGACCCACAGGCAAGGACAGAAAGAGAACAGAAACAAACTTTTTTATTCAATACAGATTATAAATAATACTTATTAAAAGTCACTTTTTTATTTACCACTGGTTCGGAAAATAACCTCTGTCCTGGAAAGAACCAGCAAGAAACCCGGCGGAACTTTTTTTAAATAACAGGTCACAATCATGTACGTTACAATTAGCAACACAAAACAAATTAGAAATTGCTTGGCAGCGATCACCGTTCCCAGGGGTTATTATCATCCATAAATTCCTTGATATTATAATGACCTTTTTTATATAAACTTAGTTTAATAAGGTTTTTGAACTTTGTGCTGGTCAAATTTTGTCTATTTTCTGGGATTTCGTTATAAAAGCATATAGGTACGTCGTCCCCAAGAATGAATTACTGACTCGGTGAAGTCGACTAACTGGTACTACTGTCTGTTCCTAGTATTCACAGAATGAATGTCACTTTTGTATAACTACTTTTTTTTAGGATAGGATGACAAACGAGCACACAGTCCACCTGATGATAAGTGGTTGCTGTGGCCCATAGACATCTACATCTATCCTCGATTACGAATCAAAATGCAGATGGTATTCCGTGAGAGCGTGGTCCTTCCCCGGTCGAGCCGACCCATTCGTGCTACAACAACATTACTAATATAACTGCAGCATGGCTCTACTACGTATTGTAATTGAAAAAGAACCTAACGGAACTCGACTTTCGATTAAGAAACAGAAGGGAGGAATCGAGGCTTCTCTCGATCCGGCCTCCTATAACGCCTACGTTGGGTTCGGGAACAACGTATGTGATCTCCGCAACGGAGTAACACACTAGGGCGATAACCTCTTTCTTTTTCAGCAAGTAGGTTCAGACGGGGATTACGGGTCTTCCGAAGTCGTCCCGGTCCCGACGCCTTAATTCTTCGATGTGGACTGTATAACTTTAGGGATGAATTACTTGGGAATAAAACAGCAATTATCTTCAAACCGTTCCGTGAGAGAGTAATCACTTTTCCCTATCACTTCCCTACACTTTTTCTTCTTATTGACTGCTGGTTCTTCACTTTTCCCGAAGGATTTTCTTATTTTTCCGAACTAATTCCCCGAACGAATTGCAATAAAACCCGTTCACTAAGCTACCCCCAGAACTATACGCGAAAGTGAGCCGCGCCATTCGCGTGCCTGCGCAACTTAACAACATGAATTTGTACTATTACTCTCTCACGTTTCACTTAATTTCTTTATTCACATAAATCATACGCAAATACAAGTTATCTATTTAGATAGAAAACAAACAATATCTACACCATGATATACATTATTTTTTCGTACCACAAAAATCCTTTAATTTATAAAACAAAATATGCCTATTTTAATCACAAATCCAAAATCCAAACTTCTTAAATATTTAACACAGAAAGTTAAAACAATGTTTCCACTTGAATTTATACATATGTTAACTAATACAATAGTTTAATTTACATTTTCTTTATTTATTTCACTATTTAAAACACTTTTAAATTTCTTATACAAAACTATCATTATTTCACTTATACACAGGAATTTTCACATAAAAATAACACAGAATTCACCTTTTTAGCACGTACAATCAACCTGAAATGCTTTACAAGTCATTTTTAAATAAATTGCTTGAATTACAAACATTTTAAATTTTTACATATTCGGCCTCCTAGGGGCGTGGTCAGCGTGCTTCCGTGAACTCACACTATTTGAACAACTAACTTTGCACGACTCTCGGCTATCAGAAAAAATGAAAGTCTGAAATACACTTAATTTTAACCATATTAGATAAATAAGTGCTTCTACGTAATTTTCAAACTGTAGGAAACTATCTCTCATAGGATTCTTATCAGTTATCATGTTTCTTATCAGATAACAATACAAGTGAAGGTTTTCATTAATCAATCATAACAAATAGGCATTTGTTTTCGTACAAACATATCAAACTTATACAAGACAATACTTATGCAATTAACTTCCGTTAATTCTGTTTATGCACAGAGTGATCATCTCGACCGGGGAACAAATCCGATCTCTAACTTCACTTTAATATTCCTTTGAATTTACATCGTTGGAAAGACGATTTCAACCGGGGAACAAATCCGGTAACATAATTTATATCATAAAATTCCCTATATGAATTTATTGAAAGATATTACTTAGAAAACAGTAAGCTAGTCCGGCCTGGGAGTTGAACCCAAGACCTTCATATCATTAATTCGACATTTCTTTAAGATTTAACTAAGCATTTTCTTATCAGAACATTTCTATTGGACAATAAGTCTTTGAAAAGTTATTCGTCATCGGTTGACTTGATAAACTGAAATATTTTTATAGGCGCGTCGCCAACAGTAATAAATAATATGTATTGACAGGAGAAAGTATATATTAGTTTCCATAAATTTTTGTCTCAGCGAATCTTTAGGTTTTAAATCATGGATTGCTATAATGGCTCTCTTCTGTAAAACAAATATAATTTCAGTGTCAGAAGAGATAGTAGTCAGGACGGCAGCAACCACTTACAGTCTGTAAGTTTATTTCATTTTAATAAAAACAAAGTATTTCTAATTATGATCTCGATCTATAGTAATAATTTAGTATATATAAATCGCTTACTTTCATACTTCCTTCGTGGTAAAGTATTCTGAACATGTTTGTAGACGTAAAACCAAACTTGTAATACCTTGCTCTTCTTGGGGTATTTGCATTATCTTCTCTTTTCTAGGTTGCAAAAATTATATAAATATAGGTACTTTTAACATTAAAAAGACACTAATCGGTATAATAATGGAATTCACTAAATAAAATATTAATAAATAAATAAAACCACCAGACGGAAATCTCTCATCGAAGTCCAACAACTTCTTTTGACCCTCGTGGATTACACGAGGGTCAAAAGCCAATGAGGTTCAGTTACTCAGACTCAGACTCAGACGACTCAAAAGGTCGAAAATATATTTTGCCTTCTTATATATTATAAGAAGCTTTAAAGATGTAAGAAAAAAAGTAAAGGAATCCGTTAATAAGAAGCCTTTTCAGTGCAAATTCCGTGACCTAGTAAGTAACTACGTTTACTACGAACACGCATTATGAAACATAAATAAAAGGAGTAAATTGTACTTTCTTTTTTCACTTATTTTTATTCTTAAAACATTGAAGCTAAGATATTTTAAAATGAATTAAAAATAGACTGGACCATTCATTACACAATCAATTTTCGAAATTGCAGTTTTATTTTCCATTTCTTTGTATTGTGAATGTTGTTCCCTGAACTACAATGAAAAACGTGATCACTAATATGAAGTTAGGGTTTAATTTTGAATGTCATTATTTTGCAAGTATCGTTACAATCGTGTTACTGAAAACAATGTGAATTCAAACCAATTTCGCAAGCTTTAGCCTTGCTTTGCCAATTTACTTACGAGTATGTTCTTCTGTGTTGATGTTCTTGGTGTGACTACTTACATGAGAAATAAGTGTAGACAGGGTTGGTTGAGCAAGGAGATGTTTTTGTGTACGTAGAATGTGAGTTTAACAGGGATGGTAAACGTGACAAGGATATAAAACAAATAGTGAATACAAAAAAGTATATTTTATAGTGAATACAAGGAAAATAGAGAAAATAAGACTTGTTACTCTATTTCTGGGAAGTAATAATGTGTCAAAAAGGCATAAAAGGCAAATTCACAATGTTGTTAGTACCGTACCGTACCGTATCGTACCGTACCGTACCGTAGGGAAAGTTGGGTGTGACAAATGAAGCATTAGAGTGCAGTAACGCTGTAAACGCGGTCAGTAATTATCATGTTAGGGAAAGACTTACAAACCACACTTTTACACGAGTAAAAGTGTGGTTTGTAAGATGTAGTGATGAAGATTAAGAAATAACTGGTCAGATGGTTTGGTCTTGTGGTAAGAATAAATGAGAAAATTGTGATTTATGTAGCAGAAGTGATTGGTAGAGTCGGCAAGTGACGCCCTACATGGAAGTTTATAGACCAAATTGGCGATATATTGAAAATGAGTTAAACTAAGAGTACTTTTAACCGATGAGCATGTGTGAATACGTAATAATAAGTATAGTAATATAAACGTGAAGTAGGCGAGAGAGGTATGCCAAATGGAAATCCATAGCCTGTCTGTCCCATTTAGGCGACAGGTGTGAGATGCTTTTTTTTATAGAGTAAGGGTGACAAACGAGCACACAGTCCACCTTACGGTAAGTGGATGCTGTGACCTATAGACATCTACATTTATCCTCGATTAAGAATCAAAATGCAGATCCATTGTCACCCCTGAGGACTAAGATGGAATGCCTCGTTTCAAGGAACAAAGGGTCTCCGAATCTTTACACTCACCATACGAAACACATCAGTATTAAGTAAGAGCTGTAAGAGCGTGATCCTTCCTCGTTTGAGCCGAACCATTCTTGCTACAAACATATAGCTGCGGCGTAGCTTGACCACGTATACAACATTAATTAAGCCATGGGATCGTCGAAAAATTATTGCAATAAAAGGAATTATTTTAAAACGTAATGTGTCTTATAAGACATCACTTGGTGGCGGGAATTCTTTTCTACATAACAGTCAGCCTCTTAATTAACATTGTCGGTAAGCAACAGTGCGTGCACTGATGATATATTCCGGTATATACAGCCAGTAAAATAAATGGCTACGAGGCATTCCGTCTGAGTCCTCATTGGTGTAAATACATCTGAAGCCTTCTTTCCACGAGCTGCAGTACTAGCTATACACAGCCATTTTGCTATCAGGTGGACTATAAATTCATTTGCGACTTAAATTTTATTAAAAAATATTTGCGGTATTTAAGCATACGTCTATTTTGACATAGATATATAAAAACTCGACGAGATGCAGCTTCATAATGTCTATATATCAAATGGGGTTAGTAGGTTAGTCACGCGATAACTGAGATAGTCGATCAGCTGCAAGACAATGATATCATCGGCCATAAACAATTCACCTTCAAACAGACTTTTTTACATTGATTATCGAAAAACCACGCCTGTTCTGTTTGGAATTAAAAAAACTGTCATTTGGTACGTTACGTAAGACACTAGAGTTTTTGTGATCAGATGATTTTGTGTGACCAGAAGACCACCAGAGTTTGTGTGACCACATGACCAGTGTCAACAGTGACCACGAAATATTAAAGAGAGAGTCCTGGATGAATTCAATATGATTTTAAAGTTTCAAACAACAGTAACCAACATTTGTGCAATAACACCAATTATTCTTTATCGGTTCTACGAGTATCTTGTGATGGTTTCAACTCATATTAGATTCTTGCTTAATGAAAGGATCGCTCAGTGTGAAGCTCTCTCTGGACTTCAACAAATTGAGTGTGTCTCATGGAGTCCCTTGTATTGTGCTGAAGACGGGTGTTCCGGAGTTGGTACCTATTCTTACGCTACTTCTTAAGAATACATCAAACCGTACACAAAAGCGTTTTCTCGAGTGTACCAGTATACTATCTCGTTATTCCAGACAGTAAAATATCCAGACTGGCGACGGACAGAATTGTCTAAGCTGAGAGACATCTGATACTGCATTCGACGGCAAACCTCCCTCCTACGGGAGAGTTTCCGTGTCTAGACTTTTGCGGCTGATCAAGAAGAAGAAAAAGGTATGATCTTACCACACAAGCATAACATTGGATATAGCTAGCCTGACCAGTAAATGCCTATAAGACTGCGTGACTGACTCGTTGGGCTAGTGGCACTAATAGTCAAAACCCAGGTCGGCCCAAAAAATCAATTATTGGGATTTTCCGCCAAGTAATTCTCAGTAGCTGCCTGGAGTCAGGAAGTTGGCGGTGTCTCACCCCCGTGCCTCGGAAAGCACGTAAAGCCGTTGGTTCTGCGCCTGATCTCTCTGGTCTCTCTCCGGTCGTGTCGGTTTACTGTCCCATCGGATTATGAGAGAGACGGAATAGAGAGTGCACCTGTGCTTGCGCATACACTTGGGCACTACAATCCTGTCCTGCGTTGATGGCTAGTCTACTTTAAGGCTGGCTGCCGTAACCGCAATTCGGTCTGTAGGACATTACGTGATTGCGCGTTCATCTGTTGCACTATAACATAAACATCACTCAATCAGATTGGCTAGATTTAGCGGCAGCCCGCTCAAAGCGGTTAATACACCAACTGAATAGGAAAAAGAATTCGACAAAACGAATCAGTCAAACTTTTTATACAAAACTGACAATTTAATTAAAAAAATACTTTACATTCTAAAATAAAAAAGACCCGTGTATTAAAATAGCATTAGTTTATACTTGAAATTTACTTTAAAATAAAAATAATCTTAGTGAACACAAATCGGTAACTACTAATTTAAGCACGTTGCGAGGAATAACTATACTTCGACGGCACTTGCGACCAAAAGCAACATCAGCAAGAGTCCCATCGGTGCAGACCACAGACCTATCATATTTATTAAATTATTATTGAAATTATGTACTGTAGCATGAACTGAGAATGGTAAAGTGACTTTTTTATATAAAATATAGTAGCTCATAGCAGTGGGTAAATCGCAAATTCACTTATTTTTATTCTTAAAACATTGAAGCTAAGATATTTTAAAATGAATTAAAAATAGACTGGACCATTCATTACACAATCAATTTTCGAAATTGCAGTTTTATTTTCCATTTCTTTGTATTGTGAATGTTGTTCCCTGAACTACAATGAAAAACGTGATCACTAATATGAAGTTAGGGTTTAATTTTGAATGTCATTATTTTGCAAGTATCGTTACAATCGTGTTACTGAAAACAATGTGAATTCAAACCAATTTCGCAAGCTTTAGCCTTGCTTTGCCAATTTACTTACGAGTATGTTCTTCTGTGTTGATGTTCTTGGTGTGACTACTTACATGAGAAATAAGTGTAGACAGGGTTGGTTGAGCAAGGAGATGTTTTTGTGTACGTAGAATGTGAGTTTAACAGGGATGGTAAACGTGACAAGGATATAAAACAAATAGTGAATACAAACAAGAATATTTTATAGTGAATACAAGGAAAATAGAGAAAATAAGACTTGTTACTCTATTTCTGGGAAGTAATAATGTGTCAAAAAGGCATAAAAGGCAAATTCACAATGTTGTTAGTACCGTACCGTACCGTATCGTACCGTACCGTACCGTAGGGAAAGTTGGGTGTGACAAATGAAGCATTAGAGTGCAGTAACGCTGTAAACGCGGTCAGTAATTATCATGTTAGGGAAAGACTTACAAACCACACTTTTACACGAGTAAAAGTGTGGTTTGTAAGATGTAGTGATGAAGATTAAGAAATAACTGGTCAGATGGTTTGGTCTTGTGGTAAGAATAAATGAGAAAATTGTGATTTATGTAGCAGAAGTGATTGGTAGAGTCGGCAAGTGACGCCCTACATGGAAGTTTATAGACCAAATTGGCGATATATTGAAAATGAGTTAAACTAAGAGTACTTTTAACCGATGAGCATGTGTGAATACGTAATAATAAGTATAGTAATATAAACGTGAAGTAGGCGAGAGAGGT
The DNA here is from genome assembly GCA_036936625.1 of Parnassius smintheus behrii. Lineage (NCBI taxonomy): Eukaryota > Metazoa > Arthropoda > Insecta > Lepidoptera > Papilionidae > Parnassius > Parnassius smintheus. The sequence goes on from JAUPFT010000015.1 coordinate 41,095,123, forward strand.
ATGCCAAATGGAAATCCATAGCCTGTCTGTCCCATTTAGGCGACAGGTGTGAGATGCTTTTTTTTTATAGAGTAAGGGTGACAAACGAGCACACAGTCCACCTTACGGTAAGTGGATGCTGTGACTTATAGACATCTACATTTATCCTCGATTAAGAATCAAAATGCAGATCCATTGTCACCCCTGAGGACTAAGATGGAATGCCTCGTTTCAAGGAACAAAGGGTCTCCGAATCTTTACACTCACCATACGAAACACATCAGTATTAAGTAAGAGCTGTAAGAGCGTGATCCTTCCTCGTTTGAGCCGAACCATTCTTGCTACAAACATATAGCTGCGGCGTAGCTTGACCACGTATACAACATTAATTAAGCCATGGGATCGTCGAAAAATTATTGCAATAAAAGGAATTATTTTAAAACGTAATGTGTCTTATAAGACATCACTTGGTGGCGGGAATTCTTTTCTACATAACAGTCAGCCTCTTAATTAACATTGTCGGTAAGCAACAGTGAGTGCACTGATGATATATTCCGGTATATACAGCCAGTAAAATAAATGGCTACGAGGCATTCCGTCTGAGTCCTCATTGGTGTAAATACATCTGAAGCCTTCTTTCCACGAGCTGCAGTACTAGCTATACACAGCCATTTTACTATCAGGTGGACTATAAATTCATTTGCGACTTAAATTTTATTAAAAAATATTTGCGGTATTTAAGCATACGTCTATTTTGACATAGATATATAAAAACTCGACGAGATGCAGCTTCATAATGTCTATATATCAAATGGGGTTAGTAGGTCAGTCACGCGATAACTGAGATAGTCGATCAGCTGCAAGACAATGATATCATCGGCCATAAACAATTCACCTTCAAACAGACTTTTTTACATTGATTATCGAAAAACCACGCCTGTTCTGTTTGGAATTAAAAAAACTGTCATTTGGTACGTTACGTAAGACACTAGAGTTTTTGTGATCAGATGGTTTTGTGTGACCAGAAGACCACCAGAGTTTGTGTGACCACATGACCAGTGTCAACAGTGACCACGAAATATTAAAGAGAGAGTCCTGGATGAATTCAATATGATTTTAAAGTTTCAAACAACAGTAACCAACATTTGTGCAATAACACCAATTATTCTTTATCGGTTCTACGAGTATCTTGTGATGGTTTCAACTCATATTAGATTCTTGCTTAATGAAAGGATCGCTCAGTGTGAAGCTCTCTCTGGACTTCAACAAATTGAGTGTGTCTCATGGAGTCCCTTGTATTGTGCTGAAGACGGGTGTTCCGGAGTTGGTACCTATTCTTACGCTACTTCTTAAGAATACATCAAACCGTACACAAAAGCGTTTTCTCGAGTGTACCAGTATACTATCTCGTTATTCCAGACAGTAAAATATCCAGACTGGCGACGGACAGAATTGTCTAAGCTGAGAGACATCTGATACTGCATTCGACGGCAAACCTCCCTCCTACGGGAGAGTTCCCGTGTCTAGACTTTTGCGGCTGATCAAGAAGAAGAAGAAGGTATGATCTTACCACACAAGCATAACATTGGATATAGCTAGCCTGACCAGTAAATGCCTATAAGACTGCGTGACTGACTCGTTGGGCTAGTGGCACTAATAGTCAAAACCCAGGTCGGCCCAAAAAATCAATTATTGGGATTTTCCGCCAAGTAATTCTCAGTAGCTGCCTGGAGTCAGGAAGTTGGCGGTGTCTCACCCCCGTGCCTCGGAAAGCACGTAAAGCCGTTGGTTCTGCGCCTGATCTCTCTGGTCTCTCTCCGGTCGTGTCGGTTTACTGTCCCATCGGATTATGAGAGAGACGGAATAGAGAGTGCACCTGTGCTTGCGCATACACTTGGGCACTACAATCCTGTCCTGCGTTGAATGCTAGTCTACTTTAAGGCTGGCTGCCGTAACCGCAATTCGGTCTGGAGGACATTACGTGATTGCGCGTTCATCTGTTGCACTATAACATAAACATCACTCAATCAGATTGGCTAGATTTAGCGGCAGCCCGCTCAAAGCGGTTAATACACCAACTGAATAGGAAAAAGAATTCGACAAAACGAATCAGTCAAACTTTTTATACAAAACTGACAATTTAATTAAAAAAATACTTTACATTCTAAAATAAAAAAGACCCGTGTATTAAAATAGCATTAGTTTATACTTGAAATTTACTTTAAAATAAAAATAATCTTAGTGAACACAAATCGGTAACTACTAATTTAAGCACGTTGCGAGGAATAACTATACTTCGACGGCACTTGCGACCAAAAGCAACATCAGCAAAAGTCCCATCGGTGCAGACCACAGACCTATCATATTTATTAAATTATTATTGAAATTATGTACTGTAGCATGAACTGAGAATGGTAAAGTGACTTTTTTATATAAAATATAGTAGCTCATAGCAGTGGGTAAATCGCAAAACAAATAAAATTGTTAGATATAATATTTTAGCTAAAATAAATTATAAAATATTGCATGACGACATCGCGTTCAATGAACATCTGGCATCCATGAATTTTAACGAAGCCTCACAATGCCAGCCTTACGTGTACCACGAAAATTATCCTGCGAGCTCGTTATGCCATATGCTTCATGTCATTTTTTTCAACACAGTCGTTTGACCGGTGGCGGTTATACGAGTGACTATCAAGATGTATGAGTACTTATAATTACTCATATACTTATATAACCAAAAAAAATGTTTCTTATTGACAACTGAAATAAATTAATTTGAGTCTTATTTTTCAACATTTATATGCCAGTGCTTGATTCCTTTAATAATGGTAAGTGTAAGTAAAAAGTTTTACAAATATTTTAAGTTAATTCTAAACTTCCATATTCAAAAACTAAGAGATTTTTTTAAAAATACTAATCGGTTTTCTTTTTGTAAATAACGGTCTTGAGGAAATCGATACAGATTTAGTTAATTTGTAGATGTAACTGTCCCATGGACCCTCTAGTAGACTCTGTATTTATTTGCCGACTTTTATAATTCTGTATAAAAACGATAAAAATTTGGTGAGTTGTTGCTCGCTATAATTTTTGACAAAATAGCACTGCACACGTCCTGGGCACAAGTAAATCTAATATATAAAAATTAATATTTGTTTATTCATCAGTTTGCGGTACAACTTTGTCAACATATTGCTTACACTTCCGCGAAGGTTACAGACATATTTGGACCCGGTAGGCGACGCTGTTGTAAAATCCAGATATTACCTGTGTAAAGCCGGGCCAGATCGCTAGTAGCCATAAAATATTACACATGCTAATAATTAAGCACCTACTAATATCATTTTAAGCAACGACGGTCAAAATCAGTTCATCGAGAATTATAAAGGTACGAACTATACCGCAAATGTTAACGGTAGTGCTCACGATCTTTTTTTGTGTTATATTTACACACATTAAAAGCTACGCTAACTATTGAACGTTAGCTTTTCAAAATAATTCTGTTTTAATGGAACCATGTGTTTACGTAACTTATCGCAAGTCGCGCAAGGCTTGTGCAAAAGTGAAACGTTTCCATTTCAGACTTTATTTAAACTAAGCCGTAGCCAGTTACCTAATCTCAATCGGGATAGCTGTCGGCGATGTCCAGATCTAGCGCAAGCTTGCGATGTTATCTCTATGCGTGCACGCAATGGCGTCCATTTTTGTACTTTGCGCGGTACAAGGAAGATTATTGCGTGGTGGTTAATAGTTGTTCACCATATGACACTAAACATGTACAAACTTGTTTACGAATTACGAATGCTTACATATTGGACTATATCATCACCACGTCATCACGTCATCCATTCATTTGGATTTTTAAAACCCTAGAGATAAATCTAATGTTCTACAACGTAATCTAAGAAATCTAATCTCAAAGAATATAGTGTCTTAATAATTTATACTGGGTAAAATTTTTAATCATATTAAGAAAATACTCCTTAAAGCACAACTGGTCAAATTTGATTCTATTTCAATACAGTTGTAGATAAGATTTAATATATTCCAGTTATTCTTGCTTTTGAAACATAATTTACATATTTGATTTGAAATAAATGACATGTGGCATGCGGAAGAAAAAGGTTAAAGTAAATTTATAAATCCAAAAGGACATATTAATATTATACACCATTGTCTCTATCTAGACGTTTATTTCGATAAGACTTTCAACAAGTACGCCACATTACATTAAAGATATGACGGAGCAATAAATTGCTACCCGAGGCGTCAAACTATGAAACCGAGACATCTTCGCATCCTCTAATCGCATCAAGTGGCCCAAGTTGATGTACAATTCTGTGTTCACATCACTGGTCGGCCACTTTAGCTGAAGATTAACGATACTGGACAGGAATTGTAAGATATTATCATAGCGGAGTTAAACAAGACGTGTTGAAGTACAAATATGTTGATAGCCTGATAGCGGCAATTGTACGAAAAGAAAACATTATATTTTTGTTATTGTACATACTACTATACAACACAACTTCGTGATATGTTAAATATCGTTACGGTCAGTGTTTTGAGATTTTTAGGTTCGTCTTTGGATTAATTTGACAGCGCAAGCCTTCGATCAATTATATACATTATTGATCGAAGGCGCAAGCCTCGTCCCCACTGGTGCAAAGCGTGTAGGTCGATTAACATAATATAACTTGTTAATTTACGATGGTTAATTTTCGCGTTAAAACAGGATACCATTACCCTTACAGCCTACAAAAGTCCACTGCTGAACATATACCTCCCCATTGTTTTATAGGGGAGCTTTTGCCATAGTTGCCACGCTTGTCAGGCGGGTTGTTCTTTTAATAGTTTCTTTTAATTTTGAGATGCTATCAGGAATATACTGCTACCCATCTTACAAGAGAATACATTCTGTCCAAAAAGTATCAAACTCCTTTAGAGCTTTGCCACAGCGCGTTAATAAACGCTAAAATGTTTATTTTCAGATATAGAGTTGTAAAAGCTCATGGACTAAGCGCTCGCTGTAAACTTAACAGTATGCGGTAACAGTGTTCGATGCTTGCTCACACCAATAGTTAATAGTTACTAATATGTAATTGCAACTGATTTACTACATAATCAACGAAAAAACTAAGGCAAGGAAAACTTAACGATAAAAACCCGCATGTCTAAGAAATTAAATATTTTGAGGACATGTGAAGGATGTCAACACACACACTGGAGCAGTGAAGAAAATAAATTGCTCTATAACTTTCTCATAAATCGTATGAGTCTTGGACGCAGCAGTAGGACTTATAGTGAATATAACATTATTTTATGCAAATAAATTAAACGTATAGTAACTTCTATTCTAGAAAGTGAAACGATATGTACCTAAGATCATAGTAACAGAATGAAAAAGTACACTGTAAATCATCAACGTTTGCAAATGTAGACGCAAAAACCCTTCGATCTATGTGAAATGTCTATTATGCAAAGATATAGATATCATTACATTCAGATGGCAATACAAGACTTTCTCCACTCCTACATTAGCTGAATATAGTTTTGCTCACTCAGTATAAATTTGTTGGAAACAATAAGTTCTGCAATTCTAATTCCGTTTATATGTAGATTACTACTGCGTATTCTACCGTAAAGGAAAACTGTACAGCTTATCTTCTGGAATTGAAATGTCTAGCATTAAAGTGTTTTAACATTGTACATTAATCTGTATAACTGGAAAAATCTTTCAAAGGAATATTTTTTTTGTTTTTCAAAGTAAATAGGAATTCTGTTATTACTCAATTTAAATCAAAGCCTAAGCATATCGCTGCAACACGTTAAGATACTGTAATCTCGTTCTGTGTTAATCGGATCATTAATTAAAGGTTTGACGCTTTTATTATAACGGATTTCTGCAAAGTAATTATCGGAACATTAGTATTTAAAAGGTGGAGGTAGTTTGGTTTAACTATCACATCGGTATGTCAAATAACTCAATCCCAAGTGCAGTAAAGCACCTTGACTATAATTAAAATAAGTGAAGAAATAAGTTTAATTAAACGCATTCAAATCCGTCAAATTAATTTTATACATGGAATAACCATAACGGAACAACTTTGTTTCTTTATCACTTGACTATGTACCGTAATAATATTATATGTACATAACAAACATGAATTAACACGGCAAATAATAAATCGAGTATCTCGAGGCAAAAGATGTTTAACGGAAATAATAAACAATGTGTTTTAAATGAGTAATGCAAAATCGATAACAGCTCAAGAGGAAAGAGTTAATCTTGATATTGAAGTAACAGAAAATTAACAATATTGCACCGTATACTTCGGGTTTAAAGAGCAATTTCAAAACATTAGCTACGATGTTCTTTAATTGTTACAACTTTGTTGTACAAGACGAAGGAGTGTCGGTAAGAAAGAATTAATTATAGTAATTATTCATGCAAAATAAGCCATATTCCCCAAAATACATTTAAGATGAATGTTTTTGATTTTCGAAAGCTTTAATTAGAATTGTAACAAAAATCTCAAGGAGTTACAAGGAGAGGAAAAAATAACAACAAATATCCACATTTTATTGTATCATATCTTTTTTGCCCATTTTATATAGTTAACCGTTTGTACCTTCAAAGTTTTTGAAATTATCCGGGGTTGGCTGATAAACAATGACAGGTATTTAGACCGCTCTCACATCATCCCTTTAAGATAAATCGTAGAACAAAAATAAAAGTTCGTTGGACTACAAAAATCAAAACAACACCAGAAAATGACGAACCTGCAACTAACACGTGGTAGAGTAGTTTTAGATCGAATGGGTCGGCTTTCTGAAACGAATGTTTGAAACGACTCACATCCAGTAGCAGTATAAAAAGGCATTTTTTAAAAAAATTGTGGAAGGATTCTCTCCTTGTACAAGTATGAAAAATGTAAAGATGACCAAGTTGCTTGCAAAATATGAGGTAAACGGACGTTTTAGCGCACCCGGATTAATCTAGTATGTTTTATTCATATTAAATTTGAATAAAAATACTAAAGTGTTTACTTTAAAATGCGTAATGCAAATACGACACTTACTTCGTCGAGAAATGTTGAAAAGTTCCGTTACATTTGAATTAGTTTCTATTACGTATATTTTTGGTAATTAACTACGATGAAATGTTTTATGGAAAAAGAAGTACAACTCAATATAGAAAAACAGCAGAATCTAAACTCGTAGCATTAAATATAAAAGTAGAGGTTCTTTCTTTTGTTTTTTAAAAAACATTACCCCTAAACTAGGATTTTCTCCTGTATCGTGGGGGCAGTTTACAAACATAAATTGCACAAGGACAAACATCCAGACCCGGAACAATTATTTGTAGGCCATACAAATATACTTGTTCCGTGCGGGATTCGAACCCGCGACCCCCAGCGCAGCCACTCATTGCTAAGCCACTGCGCCACGGAGTCGTCAAATTCATTCAAAAGGTTATTCATTACTTCCACTTAAAAATGACAAAAAATAAGGAAAACCTACAAACAAAAGACTTTGCACAAAACCTTATCTAACGAGGTCATTCTATCGATAAAACTATATTGATAATGGTATCGGAAATGAAAATGTGTAACAAGCTAATAACGCATTAATGAATCAAATCACAAATCAATACCTTACTTGTAGTTTTAATAAAGGTTTTAATTTAAAATTACTTAGTCACCTGATCTGAGTGAGTCTCTCTGAGTGAGAAGCAGTTTTGTGTAAATAGCTACTTTGAACTGAAAGAGCTAATAGGAACTAATAGGTTTGACTTGGAATTATGGTTTGAATAAGAATTACGTGTCACATTGTTTGTCCGCGATGAACTCCGAAACCATTCAACAGATTTTATATAAATTTTGTAAATGTGTATTGCTTGCTCCAACTTGAAAGATAGGATGGTTTTCATCCCGATAAATGACCTTCAACATTTTTATTTCGAATTCAAAGATTTTTTAAAGAAAATAGTCTCTACTGTTCATAGTTTGTCTATTCAGCAATATGATAAAAGATTGGTCGCGGGCTCTAACTGTGCAACACTCAGTTCGTGGGGACATATTTCTAAGACTTCCCTACTTTAGTGATTTTTCGCCAATTATCTAATATTGTTTTGACCCTTTTATCAAAAGCTGATGCTAGCCATAGTTTGAGACGGACTTGTATGTAATTTTCATTAATTGATAATGTAATGTCTTTACTGAAAACATAAACGTAAATTGTTACAGAATGTAATCAATCAAATATTTTGAATAAAGCAAAGTTTTATGTATTGATCTTGTTTTAATTTGTATTGTGGACTTAATAATTGTATTTGATGATATCATAGGTTATAATAAAAGACGATGTTCCTTCACAATAAAGGCAACATTCGCTTAGAAATCACCTGTTTAATTGCACCTAATCCTCATTACATGGCTACCCTGCCAAGGTTAAGATGAAAGTTCGCTTAGAAATCACCCGTTTAATTGTACCTAATCCTCGTTACATGGCGACCCTGCCAAGGTTAAGATGAAAGATTAAGTTTCCGAATAGAATTATTATTTGAAGACTATGTTAGCAAAATATCATTAGAATCACGTAAAAAGTACGTAAATGTAAAAATACTTGACATTAATAATATAATCCAATTGATTCTGCTGGCTTAGAAGTTACTTCATAAGCAAGCGGATAAAAACGAACGTAATAAGGTACGTTTGTCTGTTTGTTCAATATGTCACGGCATTACAAACGAAAATAGATACATGAAAATGATAAGCAGCGCAAAAACGTGACTACTGACTGAAGGGCTTGGTATCCAACAAATTGAATTGTATTCTCAGTTTCTATTTCAAATCACGTATATCTATAAGTCTATTTATATACATCATTATTTTACATTAGTTCTGTTTTATGTTTTGTTTACCCTTTAGACGTTTATTTAAATATAGCAATGTCATTTTCATGAACATCTTCACAGCGCTTCACAACTTCGCTGCGAAATATGCGTCTCCTGCCCCCTCTAAGGAAGGCATAAAATACGGTCCTCTGCAACAACTGTATACACTGACTTCCTGAATGTATTAACAGGTCGTCAATCCATCTAATGGAGAGCTGTCCTTCCCTACTCTTACCGGTACGAGGCTACCACTCAAAAACATTTCGTTTCCATAGATTGTCGTCGGTTTTCGACATCCGCCTCTTCAGTAATGCGCCAGGTCAATGTAAGGCGGACCGGTAAGTGCACTGCTGCATATCGATATACTGTGCAATTTGGGTTTTGCGTTTGTGAAGGTAATTTCGCTGTAATTCCGTCGCGAGGATCTGTCCATTAATCAACAAAGAGCACAGCGTGCAGATGAGGTTAGCGTTTAAGGAAAAAGTTGGCTTAATAATCTTTCGAACTACTCAAAAAGCATAACTAAAACTCTAAACCTTTAATTTAACAGATTGTTGCCGGTGTTTAGGGTAATTGCGAAGAAATGAACACAAGACTTTTCAATAACATAACTTCTAGTTTTAAAGATACTTAAAAAGAAATTTTAAGTGAGTATTGTCAAAATGAATATTGCGAACAAAAGCTTAGTTGTTATAATCATAACGATGCCTACAAATACTATTTTCTCATTGGATTGCTAGCGTACCTACATCTTACTTAGGTGATTTTGAGCTTCACGGTGGTGGTAGTTTAAATAAGACACCGTTTTTTATTAAGGTTATAGCAGAAATGTAGTTAAATTATTCATTTATTTTCATGATAGCTATCACATAATGTAACAAGTTACCTTCATTACCGGTATGAACGTGTATATAACTTATAACAAAGAAGGACTTTCTTCTAAACATTAATACACTTTTCCAATCTAATCGTAAAAGTATTATTATGTTTACAAATATGCAATTATTGATAACCGAATTTATAACATTGACTGATAAATGATAAAGACCTATCTTGTTGGGCAATTTCGAATCGATCGTACGATGTTTTATTACATACGGATGGATATGTTGAAGGACCTCGATACATTGCCCAATAAGTCGATCATATCTATACAGTAATAGTTTCAACCATCGATATCTATGATAAAGGCTTGTTTATCATTGCTTATCGCCGATGACCGCCGCAGCGACGACTCTTTGGCGCCGGTGTCAATATTGTTTCCTTTATTTAAGAATCAGTTGAGTTGTGTTTTATATTTCATAATATACTAGTGATACGCCCCAGTTTCCTATGTGTGATTTCTGGATCTCGATCACAGCGCCACCTACCGATCCAATTGATCCAATTGAAGAAAAAATTCATCAAAATCGTTCGAACCGTTTTAGAGATTTAGGGCGACTAACGGACAGCAAATTAGTATATATATATATATATATATATATATATATATATATATATATATATATATATATATATATATATATAAAGAAGATTATAATCCGATAAACAACGTTTTTTTTTAACCGATCGAGTTTATAAGGAGAAGTAGCGTCGTTTTTCTTATATCGTGTTATCAAATTATTTAATGGGTTATGATTTGTTATATTTACGCGAACACTACACATACACATTAATAAAATTTTCTAAAAATAATTAAAAATTAAACGCGACAAAATCCGTAAAAGTAGTTTTAATCAATATATAATGGGTTATTGAGACTTGTGACTTCATTGTTTATTTATTTATTATTATACTGACAAATATTCCAATAGTTAACTATTTAATGTATAATTTTAACCAATAAGTGTTGTAAAAGTTGACTAAGGAAATTACAGAAATGGTAACTATTAAACCACGCTGTGAGGTAACAGTCAGTTTTGGTGGATAACGCATCTCCCATACCTATCAGATCTACACGTACATAGTTGGTGCGTCATTAACAAACGTTCGATTGTGTAAATTCTGAATGACTTATTATGACGTTAGAAGTCTGAAGTGAATTCAGAAGAAGTGAGAAACGGTTTAACCGATTTTAATGATTCCTATTTCATTAAATAAGTAAGTACCCGGTTGACCGAGCTTTGCTCGGTATTTTTCGCTCGGTTTTTTTTGTATTCGTGTGTTTTGGAAATTATATTTAGATACAAATTACATACTGGTGAAATATGAATATTTTTTGATCTTAGCGACATAATAGAAAAAACTGAACTGGTTATTTGAATAAAAAATCATGAGTGCAATTAGTTTAATTTAAATTTTCGTGTTTTTAAAAAATACTAAAAGAAGGGCTCGATAAAATAGATTTTCTCAAAAAAGAAAGGAACTTGAAAAAAAAATTAAAAAAGTTGGTTGGTCGGTCTGGGCTCGAACCGGGGTTTTACGATTGTGACCGCCCATTATACCAATTAAGCTATTTATAATCATTGACAATCTGTCAAAATTTACCTTCTTATTCTAACGATATTGTAGCAGTTTTTCATTGCCTAAAAACACGGACAAAAAGACATTTTCTAAAAATAAATCCTAGCTAGATCGATTTATTATCCCCGAAACTCCCTGGACACTAAATTTTATGAAAATCGTTGGAGCCGTTTCCGAGATCCCGATTAGATATATATATATATATATATATATATATATATATATATATATATATATATATATATATATATATATATATATATACACACAAGAATTGTTCTTAAAAGGTACATACAAATTTTAAGTAAAAATTCGGAATTAAGTTTGTGTGAGAAATCAAAATATAAATTTGTTACCAGTAAGTTATGATTATGATTTATGATATTTAGAAGGAAAACTTTTTACCAGTTTTACTGTAATAGTCTTTAAATACGTTAGTAAATTTAAAAAAAAATATAAATGGCTGTCCATGGAGAAAAATATGAATGACCTTATGTTTACATCACAGTCATAATTTATTAAAAAGATTGCTAAATATATCAGTATTTGCAACTTGATATTATGTTATCGCTTGGCGCAGATTTAATATGCATTAAAACAGATGTAGATTTTCTTGTAGACTTCAAAATCTTATTTCCAAGCAATAAAGTTGAAAATAAAGAGGAAAATCTCTTTACAAGGAAGAATAAGAATCAGCTACCGGGCTTTAAATGAGTATTGTGCATTGTGTTCTGTGTATACGACTATAATCTCTAACTCGTAGGGAGAGGACTCAAAAAGGTATAATTTTTTCTGAAAAGTATTGTAATGTATGTTTTGTTAAGACATTCCTTGCCATAAATAGTATAAGTAACATATCGGGAGACTGGCGCTTGCATATATTCTCTGAATAAATACACTAATGTAATAACACGTTTAGCTGTCGAACCACAAATAGTTAAAAAAACAGTTGTAAAAGAACAGTTGACTATTTTTATTAAAACTGTTATCGAAAAAAAATAATGACTTTCTTTTTTGCTCAATAAAGTAGTTCACTCATTTAGTTCAGTGTTTTATCCACTTGCCATTGGATGGACTGTAAGTTCGTTTGCCTCTTTTCTATAAAAAAAAATCTGGCTGTTCCATTATAACGATCCAGTCAATTAATGTGAGTAACGAATGTAACAAATGTTTTATACACGGTAGAGCCATGCTGCAGTTATATTAGTAGTATAGTTGTAGCACGAATGGGTCGGCTCAACCGGGGAAGGACCACGCTCTCACAGAATACCGGCGTGAAATAATAGCTTAATGCGGCTGTGTTTCATATGACGAGTGTAGAGAACCGCAGACCCTTTTTGCTGGAAACGAGGCATTCCATCTTAGTCCTTAAGGGTGACAACGCATCTGCATTTTGAATCACATAGATGTAGAAAGATGTCTATGAGCCACAACAACCACTTACCATCAGGTGGACCGTGTGCTCATTTGTCACCATATTCTATAAAAAAACAAGCAACAAGTTGTAATAAGCGTGGCAACTATGGCAAAAATCTTCCCTAATGATAGACTATGATGGTTGATAAGACGCAATATCAAAAATTGCATGCTTTACATGTTAAGTAGTTTGGTATCTCGATTTTCGTTGCGTTCGATGCGTTGTCACCCGTGAGGACTTAGGTGGAATGCCTCATTTCCAGTTAAAAAGATCTCCAGTTACGAAGTTACGAAACAAAGCAGCATTAAACTACTATTTTACGCTGGTATTCTGTGAGAGCGTGGTCCTTCCCCTGTCGATCCGACCCATTCGTGCTTCAACTATAGGTATTACTAATATAACTGTAGCATGGCTCTACCACGTATAATGTGAATTAAAATTAAGGATTTCTATTATTTCTAAACGTATATGTTTTTGGTTTGGGTTGTGTTTGAATTTGTACACCAAATAAATATAGAACAATAACTCTGATTGAACTAAATGAAGTAGAAGCAGATTTCAATGAGTAGTGAATGAATCATCATTAAACTGGCATCACAAGTAACCAGGTAATAACAAGAGCATGTTTTAATAGTTTTATCCTTAATAATTAATTTTAAATAACTTAGGAGCTTAATTTATTAAAACAAATATATTCGAGCAATATTATTTAAATATAATAATTAAATCTTTATTGTGTACTTAAATATAAAGAACGTAATTATGTAATAGGATTTCTATAACATACTCGTAATACAAAAGTTTGACTAGGAATGTTTGAATGACCAGTCTCGTAAACTCACTAGAGATATACTATGAGAGATATACCGATAAAGCCGGCAGGGAATCAATGGATATTTGTGGCTTAAAGAGGTGCTTTGATCCATGGGGTTGCGCTGTAAAAGTGACTCTAGAGCTAGAAGCTTTCTCTAATTATATCATAATGATCCTTTTCATCAGCTTGTAGTAGTCTATGGCTTGATATGATTTAAAAAGTGGCAGCAACCTAATGGTACGAAATAAGTTACTGTAAAATCGGGAAAATAATAGAGAATAATAAATAGGTTTATATTCTACTGGTTGTTAGATTCCTATTCCACCAAACGAGTCTGTGTAGGTAGGTACTTTACCCCTATCACTTATTCCTGGCGCAAAATAGGCAGTGCTTGCACAGCTGTGTTCAGGTCTGAAGGGTTTAGAAAGCTATTATAATTACAAGCTGTAAAGTATTATTTCTTATTCTTCAGAGGTGACAATGCATCGGTAGCCTTTTTGTTCAAAGCTCACTGCAGATGTTCGTTTGTCGCTTCCGTTTAAAAAAAAGGTATCCAGCAAGAGGATCATAAAAATAAGGTAAGATATAGGCAAATCGATTTTAAAAATTAATTTGCTAAATCGATATTATGACCTAATGTCGTAAATTATCTACTGAATCGTAAATAATACATGGGGGCAAAGTGATCAGGGCGATTTGCGTTGACGCGATGCAAAAACGGTGTAATTGCACGGTCGTGAGTTCGAAAGGAACAAACTCTAGTATTAAGTGCTTGGGAATCATTCACACGTAAGAAATAAGTAATACTTATACTACTGCACTTTTCTTGTCAAGAGATTGCTTCTTTTTTAATTCTAAGTGATTCTGTAACAGTTGGTATGCGGTTGAATCGAAAATTTCGTGAGAGAAACACTTTGTAGTTGGATGAAATATTAATGAATTTCATAGTTGTTTTTTTTAATAGAATAATGGTGACAAACGAGCGCACAGTTCATCTGATGGTACTTGGATGACATCTATCCTCGATTAAGAATCAAAATGTAAATACGTTGCCAACCCTGCGGACTAAGATGGAATACCTTGATTCCAGTAAAAAGGGTCTCCGGTTCTCTATACTCACCACATGAAACACAGCAGCATTGAGGTGCTATTTTACGATGGTATTCTGTGAGAGCGTGGGCTTTACCCGGTCGAGCCGACCCATTCGTGCTACAACCATAATATAGGTGCAGTGGGGCTCTACCATGTTTAAATGTGTATAATACAAATATGAAACAGCGATTTGTTTACGTGATAAAATGTCAGCAAGAATACATAACTTTCTTCAGAAAAAATAATGTATACACTTTTAATCCATCCGTTACAGCCTATAAAAAAACTCTGAACATAGACATCCCTCATAGATCGCCTCATAGGTCGGATCTTGCCATACACGGTATACACGTTTTAATATGATATTATAATTATTTATGGGTGTAGGTTTTCCATTTAAGAGGACATAGTAAGTCAGCTCAAATTCTAATTTCGCCCCCACTTGCCCGCGCGTCGTATGCTATGTACCGACATGTTTGTAATCACTAATACTGTAAGTAGATAGGTCGTTAGACACTTATTTCATTAGGTACATCATATTTATGCCTGTTTCTTAACGCCAAGCCAGTCGCTTCTTATTTTTATTACGGTTATTTCCCATTTTAATTTTACGTCGTCATGATGCGTAATGCGTATTCTGATCGTAAGCGACATAACCTCCCCGTCAAAGGCCGAAGCGAAACTGAACGGGCGGCAGGAAAGCAGGAAACAGGAATCACGCTTCAAGAGGCCGATAGTTTAGGTAATTTCTTTTTACAGTGAAAATAATGGTATTTTAAAAAAAGTAAATAACATAAGCACTGCTTTATACGAGGGTGGATTGAAAAGTACTCGGCCTAACCAAGAAAATAAACACATACTAAATCAGTTATATTTTTATTTTTCTACATAATCACCATCAAGTTCAATACACTTTTGCCACCTCCCCTTCCAAGCATTTGGACCGTTGAAAAAAAATGATTCTTCCTTAGAGTCAAAATATGCGTCTACAGCTGCTTTGACCTCGTCGTTTGTCGAAAATCTTTGACCTCCCAAGTGCTTTTTTAGGTTAGGGAACAGAAAGAAGTCTGATGGTGCCAGATCAGGTGAATACGGTGGATGCGGTAACAGTTCAAAGCCACAGTTGTGAATTTCAGCCATTGACTGTACTGACGTGTGAACACGGGCGTTATCTTGATGAAACAGGACTTTTCTTCTGAGCATTCCTCGACGTTTTTCTTTTATTTCCTCTCGTAAACGACGTATTAAGGTGCAGTAGTAATCAGAGTTTATAGTCTGACCCCTTTCAAGATAATCAATCATAATCACACCTTTCGAGTCCCAGAATACTGAAGCCATCACCTTATTTGCCGACAAAATCGACTTAGCCTTTTTAGGGGGTGGTGAACCAGGTCTTCTCCACTGTTTTGATTGTTGTTTTGTTTCCGGTGTACAGTAATGAACCCATGTTTTGTCCATCGTTACAAAACGATTCAAAAAATCATCTGCATCGGCTTCAAATAACTCCAAACAGTCGCGTGAAATAGTCAATCGCGTCCTTTTTTGTTCAACTGAAAGCAGTCGCGGAACCCACCTCGCAGACACCTTGTGGAAACCCAACTCGTTGACAATGATGTTTTGAGTTCGTTCATAAGAGATTCCTATAATCTCGGCTATCTCTCTAATTTTTAATCTGCGGTCTCCCATTATTAAGTACTTTTTTAATATTTTCGTCAGTAGTTGACGTCGGAGGCCTTCCAGAGCGGGGTTCATCTTTCACACTCTCTCTCTACCACGCTTAAATTCTGCTATCCATTTTTTGACGAATGAATATGACAGAGCACAATCGCCTAATGTACTGACCATGTCATCATGGATGGCTTTTGATGATAGCCCCTTCTTATGGAGGTACTTAATGACGGCACGCTGCTCGATTTGCTCCTTTCGCGGAAATTATGTCCGATTACTTTGTTAATAAATTTATAAAATCACAACTAATTATCGCACACGTTTCGAACTTCACACAATGAACTAGTCTGAAATGAACTAAATAATGTGGGTAGATTTGATTTTTATAATTGAATGGATCTGTGTTGGGCCGAGTACTTTTCAATCCACCTAGGTAGTTAGTTCAGTTAGTTTGCAAAGTTTCATGATCTTATTTAAAGTATTTTATGAATAACAGCGGTTTATTGTTTATTTTGGAGGTAACTTTGGATTTTTTTTTCTATCGAGAAAATTTTACGGAATCGTGTTTTCGTCTAACATAATCCTTAACAATAATCTTCAACTTTACCATATATGTATTTCAAAATAAATGCTGCAATATTTTCAGCATAACGGAGGATCTTGCTAAGCCATTTGAGGTTATATTTCCCCTTAAGTAGGTTAAATACATTTTATATCAAGTAATCTGTGGTGACGGCAATTATTTTATAAAAAAAGCATCAATATGAACTTATGGGAGGAAAAATAATTGCAACAGTCAGTTTTACCAACGAATTGAATAAACAAATTCATGCGATGTACGGTGATTTTACTTACGCTGCAATGACATGTTGAGATTTTAGGTTAAAATATGTTAACAGAATATTGTTTTGCTACAATTAAACGCCAATAATAATAATTAGTTTATTATTATGCGTCTACCCCATGTAGAATTAATTACAAAATGATCATAAAGCAAGTGCGAACTATTTATGCGTTCAGTAATTGCACCCGCTGTGCAGCCATCTTGGTTAATGTGTCCACAAGAAGTCTAAGTGCCTACAGTATTTTAATGCAATTGACATTATAGTTTGTATTCAAGCACGGGATTTAATTAGAAAAAACAACAGCAACATGTCTTACAAGTGATAAATTAATTGATTTTATATGTTTCGGCGTTCAAACTTTATATGAGAAAATACTAGTTTTTCTTATGAGCTTTTACTAACACAATTTTTTCGTACTGTTTTTCAAACATAGATAATATCCTTTTGAACGCATTTCGGTCAGGGCGGCCAGTCTGAATGGGGTCTAGCACAGGAGAGGGTTATGGTGCTCAGGCGCACTCTCTATTTTCTCACTCTCGTAGTCCGCTAGGAGAGATCAGGAGTAGATGACTAGTCTTGCGGCTTTAAATGGCGGTACTTTTTTAGATTATTTTTTGATTAAGTGCGCATATACTTATTGTTTACCTACTATAATGGTGATCGCGACTATTACTCCTTAATTCAGTTTAATCTGTAACCTGTAGAGCAGAGCTACATCCATTAGATTGAAGATCGTATTTTATAGATAGTACAAACGATGTAATGTCCCACCCATGTACTACAATCACTTTTTTGCAAGGTTTATTATTTATTATTAAGGGGAAATATAATCTCAAATGGCTTAGCAAGATCCTTCGTTATGCCGAAAATATTGCAGCATTAATTTTGAAATAAATATATGGTAAAGTTGAGGATTAATGTTAAGGATTATGTTAGACGAAAACACGATTTCGTAAAATTTTCTCGATAGAAATAAAATCCAAAGTTACCTCCAAAATAAAATATAAACCGCTGTTATTCATAAAATACTTTAAATAAGATCATGAAACTTTGCATACTAACTGAACTAACTATAAAGCAGTGCTTATGTTATTTACTTTTTTTAAAATACCATTATTTTCACTGTAAAAAGAAATTACCTAAACTATCGGCACGTAAGCTTGATTCCTGTCGCCCCATTAGTAGACGTGGGTCGTTACGTCATTTTCAAGAAACGTAACGGAACCAGTGACTTGGTCGGCGTCACATGTTTCAAAACTAGTGATTTTTGTAACTGGCTACTTTTATTCGGCTACTGTGATTGTTTGTATAAATATCACCACCAACTATACAGTTACACACGAAACGAAAATAAATTTTATCACAATCTAGGTGTTTGTAGCTATACAGTTAAATCAATAAATTAACTTCCCTTCATACTCTATTCAGGTTTAGGATTGACTGCATTAAATGTATTTATGATTGATTTGCGTTTACTATGACACTAAGATTTTCATAAAATTATTAATGCAGGCGTACTTGCAAGTCAATTTGATTGTTTATACAATGATTATTGATATTTACAGTTTATTTACACTTTTTCAACGTTTTCACTATCATTTGTTTTTGCACTTTTATTTACACTGTACAATTAATTTGTTTGTTTGTTTGGCTATTTACACACAGTTTTTAAGTTTTATAATATTATAAACATTTAATTTTTTTATATATATTTTTAGTTTTATTTTGATTTTAATAATAAACGAGTTCATGACTCCGTCAAAAATGTTTTAAAAATTATTTTACTTAAGTTCAATGTGACTCCCGCTTCCCGGAATCGACCGTTGAAATTATTTACAAACAGAGATTACTCTATTTTATTGTGTATGTATATAATCTTACGTATGAAAATTAAAAGTACAATAATACTGTTACAAACGCTGTTTTGTTTATTGTTGTATGCCACATGTGCGCTTTGCGTTTGACCGGCCGACAGTCGACTCTCGCAATAATCACGGTTAACAGTATTAAGTAACGCATTTACAAAAATCACTAGTTGTAATATGACTCGAAACTAGTGATTCGGTTACATGCCGCGTAGCCAGATACTGTATCTAGTGACGTGAAATAACGCCCACGTCTACCCATTAGTATCGCTCCGGCTTTTGAAGGGAGAAGTTGTGTCGCTTACGATCAGAATACACATTACGCAACTGGACGACGTAAAATTAAAATGGGAAATAACCGTTATAAAAATAACTAGCGACTGGGTTGGCGTTAAGAAACATGCATAAATATGATAAACCTAATGAAATAAGTATCTAACGACCTATCTACTAACAGTATTAGTGATTACAAACATGTCGGTTACGTACCGTCGTCGTCGCACGTCGCATACGACGCGCGGGCAAGTGGCGACGAAATTAGAATTTGAGCTGACACTATATCCCCATGAAGTCCTCTACGCCTTGTGTAAAATTCTCAAACCGTGGGCAGGTAGCAGTGCCAAAGTTGCGAGACGTAGGTACTGCGACCGTCAATCCGTAGTGATCATGGCAATCCATCGTATGATGCAATATACGTTAAAGCCATTTTTCAGCAATGCACGTTAAATAGACTGTAATGATTAAACACCAGATTTATTTACCTTGAGACGCTATTGGGTGAGTTTTGACGTTCTTTAAAAATAACTTTCATACGATTCACGCAGCTCGCATGTCTATTCAAATTTAATCAAATCAAATTGAATATGCAACACGGAAAACACCCGCATTGGCAGTTGTCTCGCACTCAACGCCATTGTGTTCTTTGTTTGCAATAGGCAACTCTTTGTAATTCGATGTTATGTTTAAAGTTGTTTTTAGTTATTTATTGCATAATTAAAATTAACATCTGTTGTTTATTTTTGGAACAGGCAATTTTAAATTCAATTTCGTACATAGATCTTTTAAGACTTTTTAGCAAAATGACCACGTTTTTTATAGAATAAGGACATCGATATATATGTACTACGCACTAGATATCGCATTCCGAACACTCAATATGTTTAACTGAACTGTACTGCAATCCGTCTACCTGTAATTGTGGCTTCGATATTCATACAGTGCGGAGCGGCGCTATTAATACTAAAATTAAATTAGCACATATGCAAAATAAACATAAATTTAAAAAAATGTACTCGATTAACAATACAATCTACAACACAACAATTATTACATACTGATCATTCTATTTACGCATAATCCATGGTGACAATTTTCGCGCGTTTATCCGAGGCTGCACTAAAAGTATCGGGAATGGAATATTTCCACTGATCCTGTCATATTAAAATCTTTTTAATTGAAAACTCCTTTGTTTTAAAAATCGAATACCATTTATTCATTTAAAAAAAGATTCTCGGTCTTGTCACAAGGTTTTGTCAAACTTGTTTAGTCGTTGAGAAAATGGAATTGACTCGAGAAAATTAAGAGCGATGATTCATTATAATAATAATAATAATATTCCACAACTATCACACAGCGCCATCTTTCGAAGTGGTTTAACACAAATACAGTGTGTTGACCGGATGATTTCTGCATTTGGTGATGAAAGTCTATCCAAAACTACAATTTATCGCTGGTTTGCTGAATTTCAATGTGGACATGTCAAGCTCAGTGATGATCCCCGTCAAGGTCGTCTAAAAACTGCAGTCACCCAAGAAAACGTTGATGCTGTATGTAAGCTGATTGAGGAAGATCGACATGTGACATACCGCGAAATTCAGGCAATTTAGACATTGGCATTTTATTAGGTGTAAAAAAAAGTTGTTTTCCCGATGGGATACCGCATTCGCTCTGTGAAGAGCAAAAAGCGGCTCGCGTTACTTGGTGCGTCAGAACTCTCGAAAGATTCCACGCAGGATCCTCAAATGCTGTATACAACATCGAAATAGGTGACGAATCCTGGATATACGCGTACGAACCCGAAACACAAAAACCAGTCACGAGGTTGGGTGTTCGATAATGAGTTAAAGCCAACAAAAATTGTTCGTTCACGGAGTGTTGCACAAAAAATGGTGGCCACGATTGTCTCCAAAATCGGCCATGTTACGACTATTCCTCTTGAGAGACAAAGGACGGTTAATGCAGAATGGTATGCTAGTATTTGTTTGCCACAGGTCGTTTCTGAACTCCGTAAAGAGAACTGCAACCGCCGCATCATCCTCCATCACGACAATGCGAGTTCTCACACCGCACACAGAACAAAAGAGTTTTTAGAGCAAGAAAACATAGAATTATTAGACCATCCACCGTACAGCCCCGACCTAAGCTCTAATAATTACTATGCTTTCCCTAAAATAAAGAATAAATTGCGTGGACAGAGATTTTCATCACCTGAAGAAGCTGTGGACGCCTACAAAACGGCCATTTTGGAGACCCCAAATTTCGAATGGAATAGTTGCTTCAATGATTGGTTCCATCGTATGGAAAAATGTGGTAAATTTTGCGGAGAATACTCCGAAAAGCAATAAATACATTTTTAAATAGTAATGTTGTGTCACTTCCTTGATTCCCGAAATTTTCAGTGTCGCCTCGTATCAACTGCATGCGCGACTCTATTGTCTCCCGCGCATACGCGAAGACAGACTAGTGCACATATTTTGTTTGGAATAGTTTCTTTAGTACGTAGTTCATAATATAACTCAATGAATAAGGATGACAAACGAAATTTTATTTATCCCTGATTAGGAATAAAAATGTAATGTTATCCCTGAGGAACAAGAAGAAATGCCTCGTTACCATTAAATGGGTCTCCGGTTACTTACTATATATACTCACAATACTAAACGCAGAAACATTAGGCTATGTTATAATGCTATATTCCGTGATACCGTGGTCCTTACCCGGTCGAGCAGACCCACTCGTGCTGTAATCATATAATATAGCTGCAGCCAAAAAAAGTGCCGACTTGCTTTAACAGTCGTAAGCGTGATGATTCATTATGAGGATTGAATTCCGGGTAGGGACAAAATCAGTTATTGAGTTTTTTTGTCAAAAAGTTTTCAGTAGCAGCCCGGAGTCAAAAACTTGGCAGTGTTACTAAACTAATAAGTCACGGTCAACTCTTCGAAACTCATTTAATCGACTGCGAGCGGGCGAGAAGCTAGTAGTATTTTCGACAATCCAACACTGAATTTTTTTTAATGTTCAGTTGGAAATCGTTTTAAAAATGTTTTCTTTTTTATAAAATATAAATTCTGTAACGATTTCTTATATTTTTATTCAATATAATTTCTATTTTTCAGGTAAGCATCGTCATAGTATACTCGAAACTGAAGATCTGGTACCTTTCATGTGAGTAAGGTTTAAGCATTTTACTTCTATTTTTAAAATCTACTTTTATACCTACCCTCATACAAAGAGTATGAGGATTTGATGTTTATTACAATATATTAAAGTAAAACCCCATAAAATTAAAAATTTAACTTCTATACGTCCCACTGTTGAGTACAAGTCTCATCATCAGGTCGTTACTGAAAGAGTTATGAAGCAAAAATTAATCATTTAGTATGGTGATGGCCTAAGAGAAATTATCACCTTATATCGTCGTGAGTGTCGGAACAGACGAATATGGGATATTTCAAATAGCCGATAGATGGCGGTATAACCATCTCATTTTAAAATGTCTAGACCGGTAATGAGAGGCAACGACAAAGGTGCGAAACGCTTCGTACTGCGACCGTCAAAACGTTTGCCAAACGTGACGAATAAGGCAAATGCACTCTGCAGTCGAGAGTGCATGTCCTACAGTGGACTTCTGTGTGAGTGCTATAAGAGGAGACGAAGTAAAACTAAAGCAGAACAGGCAGCAGCATCTTTCTGATCAGAATGCAATAATAATAAATTATTATCATGCGGGTATCGTAAGAACGACAGAGTGACAATGAAATAAAACTTGGACAACACAAATTATGGTTCACGGATAAGACCAGTAGGCAATATGTTGAAAAAGAACCTGTGTAGTACAACCTGTGCCTGTCAGTAGTGCACTTTTGACGAAAGAAATGTAAACATCTAATTTAAATTACTTAAATATTGTTGTTTTATTATTGATTAAAGTTAGCCTCATAACGTAATTATATTATGTCCATATGTAGTTCTGTCCGTGTAAAGAACCGCCTAATTCTTCTACTAAAAGTTCAAACGGCGGCGAATTTGTCTATCTTGTAACAACTCTTGCTATTTACTTTTAAATTATATTTGAACAATACCAACATGTTCACGTTATCTTGTATTATCTTGAAGAGTTCTTATGATTTTTTCCACATTCCTTACTTGTCAAAGTAGTACTTGTAATAGAGGCATAGAGTTGAGATTTCAATGCCAATGCAATTCAAAGTCCGTTGTTCATTTTGTCCTGACAGGTACGTTATGTTATGTGTATTTACTACTGATAACTTAATTTAGTATTTAGTTTATGAGTTCACGCTCCCTAAAGCGTTTCAAGTTGACTACGTTAGTTACAGGTAAATGGAGCTTTGTTTATAGAAAGTTCAAGGTGGGAAAGCACTTGCTTGGAAAGCTTCCTGTAAAACAATAACTCACTAAGAGATATAATGCTATTGTTCTGACTACGAAGTAGGTCTAAACACTCTGCGGAAATACCTTCGTGGCTCTTTAAACGCCTAGTCACGATACTAGAACTTTATAAGGTCTTTATAAATTACGATAATTATACTGAAGTTTTATGGTTTTAGACCAACGAATGTAGACTATAACATTCATACATCCTATCAGAAGAAACCCTTCTATTTCTGATGGATACATGAAAATGTATGAGCGTGGGCGATGAGCTGCATAATTGCTAAATATTGAATTGTAAGTAAATATGTAAGTTTGAAATGGATAGATGCAGGTGGCTCAGGAGTCAGGACCGTTGCTTTGTGGCATTTTTGGGGGAGGCCTATGTTCAGCAGTCATTACATTCCTTAACAAGTCCAGTTAAGTAATGTAATGATGATGATGATGAGATGATGTTTGTAAGTGTTGATAGTACCTTCTTTTAAGATGCAAGTGTAAAATGGATATTTCTTTTACATTTCATAATATTTTTTGTGATGTGGAGTAATATGTAGATTTTTTTCCATTGGCAACCTTGGTAGACGGCCTTTTTTATAGCATAAAGGTGACAAATGAGCACACAGTCCACCCGATGGTCCATAAAAATTCTGACAACTTAGATGGAATGCCTCGTTTCTCGTAAAAGCTGTCTCCTTGCATATATATATATATATATATATATAGAAATTTTTAACAGTTAAATTAATTATTTTTTACTAAACTTCAAAAAAACCGATCGGTCCACTGTTTGGTAAAGGGAGAGAGTGGCTCTCTGATTTCGATGATGTTGGTGATGTTAGCCTATGCGGCTCTTACAGCTTCATAGGACTCATTAGAGAGAGTGGCAGGTGGCAGCTGTCTGTTCATGCGGGGCAATGCGTGTAGACAGGGAGAAGGGAGAAGTAATTAGACCGTGTTGACATCGTATAAACCAGAAAAGCCATGCTAGTTGTCCCACTTTACGCCAATTTATCTCAATAATTACCGAAGATATCAATTTTTTGATTAAACCGGGTCAAAGTATGTTTTGTTTAGACACCATTACGGCAATAAAAAAATTAAAAAATGTAGTTCTCAGTGTCTACTTCGGAGCCGTCGAAATGATGACCCTAAACAACAAAGATATCTAAAACGCATCGTAATGCAAATTCTAGAAAATCTCCCGCTACAAACTAAACACTCAATAAGTTTATGTTTCTATTCGGTTGGAGGCGTACTGTTCTCGCGTCCTTGGTTACGACTTTTATATATAACGATTTGTTTAATGACGTAATTGATACATTAATATTAATAGAATACAGTATAAATATGCTCTTATCATTTCTTATGTATCGTAGAATGAAGAAGATATTCTTCAATTAACCTTTGCACACATAGAAATGGCCTTATAAGCATACTAATGTCCAACAAGTGATAAAGACCTATCCATAAATCTTACCAAGCAAGCCTTTTAACACAATTCGTGACTTTAATGACGTCTCCAACGGTGCGGCTGATAATTTATAGCAGCGTGTCGTTCCTTCTAATTGCGGATTATCTGTGAGTAAAGAAAACCAAGGAAGGTGATCTAATAGATTTGTTGATAGATTGGTAGCGATGGTTCGGTGGCACTGTATAGAGTTCCGAAAGGAAGTACTTGTAGGCATACAATCAATTATTTCAGGTTTGTTGCTTGTAAAAGAATAGAATCAAAGAATCTAATCTGAACTAACTCTATGCCCTGAGTATAAACTGATTCATATTCTGGTATTAATGCTCGTATACTTTGACTGCTAATTGATAGAATCAGGCGTTACTTTGCGGAAATCCATTATAATAAAAATATGAATTATTTTGCAACCTTCCGCTAACTAAATAAAATGATGTGTCTTACCTGGATTAAATAGCACCTCCCGCCCTTCCTCAATTGCCACTAACTTCGTCACCACTAGTCACCACTACTCCCGGCACCACTACTTCCAACATCCACCATCGAAGAAAATACCACACGTGTTTCGCCTCTACACGAGGCATCTTCAGGTGATGTAGACTCTACGGCGGGTGACCGCTAAGCGGTCTTAGCTTGAATAGTGGTGTTGGAAAATTAAATGATGTATGTTACCTAATTCGAAAAGCACCTCCCACCCTCCTTCAAATGCGTGCACTATCCCCATCACCATTGATCCCAACACCACAACACTAGAAAATATACACCACCGTCGATAATACAATAACGTCGCCTCTACATGAGGCATCCTCAGAGGAAGTAGACTCTGCGGTGGCTGACCCTTAAGAGCCACCTAATGTAGTGGTGTTGGGAGTAGTGGTTCTGAGATCAGTGGTGACGTGGATAGTGCACGCAACAAGGGGCGGGAAGTGCTCTTCAAGCGAATTCACATCACATCATTTCAATTTATTTAGTTTTATTAAGTAAGGAAAATAATATCTAGTTTTTTTAATAAACTTATACCAAATTACAGCCGTATAATTTTAAATAGCAATCAAATACCTACATTTGTTGATTACAAAAACTACGAGCTTTTTGTCGTGTAACCATGACCGCAGGTCGTTGTATCTTATATGGTTTTGACTTTTATAATTTGTGTTTGATTTAGTTGTAACAAAAAATCTAACGAGAACCTTGACTAACATTTGTTTATTTGTTAATAAAAATAGAAAAACATTTAAATAACGGTATTCTTTAGTTTATAACAATGGCAATAGATATAAGATAACGGAGCGAATGGTTTTATGGTTTAATTATAAACCGACCTCGAAAAACTGAAAAAAAAAATAAAATTATTAGCACATAATGTAATAACTTCTTAAGTCGGGGTTTGAATTTGCTCGATACAGTCGAATATTCATAGTTAAAAATTCCATTACCTATTTTTCTACCTTTAGAGGCGAATTTACCATGGTGGGGGCATTCCTTGTTGCCATGCCTTGTGCTCATTGCCTATGTTCAGCAGTGGACTTATGAAGAGCTGTAATGGTGATGACGATGCATATAATATACGCTGTTTAAAAAAACCCTCACCTTTTTTGTAGTCGACTAAAATTTTGTAGAGAAAACACAATATAGAAAAAAAACTCTACATGTACCTAAGACTTATATAAATATAAAAAGAAAACTAGAAATTTCCTCTGTTTGAGAAAGCGATCACTTTAGAGTAAAATTATCATACTACATCTAACGTCAATCAGCGGACAATATCACCCAATATTGTCCACTGATTGACGTTAGATGTAGTATTTTGCGTAAGGATGGAGTATTTTATAATTACCAGAAGTGAAGTAGCCAACCCGGTGATGAGATTATCATCAAAATCTGCCTACCAAACGTGTTATTTTGGTAAGTATATGAGGTAAGCCTAAATACGAAAAAAACTATTCAGGAATGTACCATAAAAAGTAGACTGAAGAGTTTGTAAATATCTGTTTTTGTATATGTATATATATATACTGTATATATATTCTATCAGTTTGTCACTCCAATCCGTAGGGCCGTGGGGGGGGGGGCATTCAACACTGAGCTTGGCTATACAAGGCCATTCGAAACCTTTCTTCTCTATCGGTTGTCATTACTTGAAGCTATATGGCCGGCTTACTGCCAATTCGGTGCGCTAAGTCAGTTACTCTTGTTCTTTTACGGATATCCTAGTTATGAATTTTATCCATCCCATCGCTGAATGATTTTATACTTCCTTAAACCACCAGTAGTAAAAGACCACGTTTCAGTACCTTAAGTTATCACTGGCAATAGCTACAAGCTGGTTAAATGATGGATATAAAAACAAAAACAGTTATTAAAACAATTGCACTCCTTTATGGCAAGCTTATTTTACATTAAGATTAAAGCGATCATTTAAAACTAACAGTTCAGAAACAGCGAAAACAATGCTAGATGCATGACAGATTGGTATAGAAAGTTGATTGACCCAATGTAATAAATCTCATAGCTCAGTGTAACATATCGAATGCTTTCTTTCTGTCGACACGTCATGATATCTCGACACGAATCAATTAAGCATCGATATTGAAAGCGAACATAATCATTGATATCTCATGACTATCAATTTTATTTTACATTCACCATATAATATTCGATAAACTGGCAGGAAAGGAATTTATTTTCGAAAAATTAAAAACAATGACGTCCATGTGACGTCTAAATTAGAAGAAATATTTCCGAAGTTTGTCTTTATGAATTGCATCCATTCATATTGTACAGTAAATAATGTTATTCTCATAACCAATAGTACAAAAGTCATACGTCGTTATTTAACGTTTGCGTTTTTATGTTTATGAGCCTACATAGTACTCGTTGCTAATGGCTTCTGTGATATAAGATTACTAAAGTAGCACGTTTACATATTTGTACAAACATTGGTGACACTAAAGGTATACTTACACTATATCACATGTCTCACCACTGTTTCGTCTCAAGCTTTAATAAGCGATTGTTTTGATCTAAGATTCTTAGAAAACATAAAGTACGTACACGATGACAATTATGTAGTTGTTTTAACGTTAGTGCCATACCTCCGGCGGTAGGTGGCATCATAATGTCTAATTTATATATGTCTGAAAATTTCCCACTATTGCTGCAAGGACAAAATAAGTAAACTCAAATGCAAGTATTTATTATGTTGTTATTATATTGCTTAAGATTAATACAACTAAATAGCAATATGAGATGTACGTTACAATGTTGATCAACAACAAGAGATCAGTAGATCAATAACATTAGGGCTAAAGCTTCACTTATACTTGTCTATAAAAAAAATATATGTGTAAAAAATATACTTTATTAAAATTGTCTATAGTTTATAGATATTAATTTGTTATCTTGCAATTAAAGTGGTGAATTATAGATTTTATACAAAAGAATTGTTAATATAGTATATGCTGCAGCCCACAGTTTTTTTTTTATATAAAGTAGCATTGTGATAAAATTTTGGCCAATTCTCAAAGACAAACAACATTCTAATGCGATGAATTTTGACGTCGAGTCAAACCTATAGCATATCAAGACAAAACAAACATGCGGTAGGGGCACGGGTGCGTCTCGGACACGGAACGTGACTAATCCCACCATTGACCGTTAAACTGTATCTAAATTATACGTTGTAACGTCCGCGTACAACAAAACGGCTGGACGTCCATCGATTTCTCCCGTGACCACGCCCGCTGCGATGCGTCTGATGACATTTAAAATGTTTCGATATAATGCGCTCCGCCATTTTCGCATTGACAGGCTGCGATCAGATACGATTGCGTATGCACTCAACGTCGGGCTTATGTTTGTTTATATGCCGGTGCGTTTTCAGAGTACACTGGTGAAAGTACATGCTGAGAAATTGTTATTGCTTAGAGATACGATTAGAAAACTACGATCTAAATGCTTATACATTGGCAAGAGACGAAGCATCAGGATGCAGATGGTCAAATACAGTGTTTAATGGTAATCTTTGGAAGCAGTCAATGCTTAGGACTAGGTTCTTAACGTGTTAATGATACCGTCGAAAACGATGATATACTCCTGCCCAATAAAATGGTTATGAGATAAATCAGATATACTGGTATAATCTATTTTGAAATCAAGAATGTGATGTTCTATACAATGTGTTAGCATAAGCTTTCCTTCAAAGGCATGCTGCATCTACCGTATCTAATGGGAGAATTATACTACATGAAAAGATGCTACAAATACTTAAGCAATTCCACATTCTCACATCGCTATGACTCAAATACCATCCGATGTCTTCCTCTACAAAGGATCGAGTAAGATGCGAAATTAAAACATAAAATCCCAACAAAAAAAATTCATTAGCGCTGGGGATTCACAGATCAAATTGTCCTCTAAGCTACCATGGCTTCAGAAAAGTGTTCAATAGTATATCGATTCTATATTTTTAAAGTATTTAACCAAAAAAGTTGTTATTATATAAAAAACGATAAAATAACTTGTCTTTTATATTTAGAAGCATTGGTGAGGTAAGGTGATCGTCCCCCATTCATGTCCCTATTATGGTAGTTGACACTCAGAAATCCTTTTACGAGCTGTCCAAATGGAACTTTCTATAGAAATTGTATAAGAAAATACTGATAAATGCCGTCATAGTGTATTACAGAGAAATAAAAATCTTATAAATCTTTCAACGGCAAACCAAACCACTTTCAAGATTAGTTCAAGCAGACAATTTCAATTATCCATTACAGTTTATGAAAGCCCCACTGCGGAACTCAGGCATAGATTGTCTCTTAGGTGCTATTTTGTCATAGTTACCATACTTTACAGGCGGGTTAGGCAGTTTTTTTACTATTCTGAACGAGCACGGGTCGATATGGTGTAATGGATATTCTTTCACCGCCATTACACGGTTTCGAAATTCAAATTATATGAAGTCGTAATTTATTAACAACAGTGACAATTTTGGTTCAGTGCCTACCCAAAGGAGATGAACAAAATTTGGTGCTTGACATCGTTCTGAACAGTTATACGAAAATATGTAGGTAATAAAACGATAAATTATAAGCATAATTAAATGATCTCTATTTCTGTTGTGCTTGGAACAATCATAAAAACATTTTATAAACTGAAAAACGGAAATAATGCTTTTACTTTAGCAAAAACGAAACGTTTTTAATTTTTTTTAATTAAGAATTTTGGCTTGGATACTTTACTTTTAAGTCATGTCTTCATTTCATTCACGGTTTTACTACATAACCTACAAATCATAAAACATAGGTAAATTAAAAGAAAGCCCAAGCCCCTGCAAGAATATGATTTATAGATATAACATAAAACATAAACATAAACACTCACGCCTGTCACCCAGAGGGGTAGGCAGAGACTACGGACTTCCATTTGGCACGATCCTGACGTACCTCTTTCGCTTCCTTTACATCTGTATAGATATACTTATCAAATATTTAAATCTTCAAAATAAGACATATTTGAACTTTCTTCACGCCCGACCCAAACTTGTGGGGAATCAAGTTCGTCTCCTTTTAATATTTCTTTATATTATTTCTATTGGCAATGTTAACTTAGCTTCAAAGCGATTAGTCTAACTGATTGTACTGAGCCTGTCTGAGCTAGTGGAACACAAGTTAACATCGCATTGCATAAACCCAATCCACCTACTTCACTCAAGCTTACATAGATAAAAATAACAGCAATAGCAAACGGAATCCTTATGAATACAATGGGCTCGTCCTTTCTTGGGTCAAGTAAGGGAATTGGATTGTAAGGTGTTATTTTTTTTATTTTTGCTTATCCAATACAAACATTACTTTTGCTTGTTTACATACATTATTACTTGTACTTGTTTATGCCACACTAGATGGATTGACGACTTGGTAAGTGATGCGAAATTTGATGGATGCAGGTGGCTCAGGAACGTGCTTTGTATGGCATTCCTTGGTTAAAGTGCTTTTGTGATAAATGATAATGATGATGATGATATTATACAAACCATTATTATATTGCATTACCTAACCATTGTTACGATGTT
This sequence comes from Parnassius smintheus behrii, assembly GCA_036936625.1. Taxonomy (NCBI): domain Eukaryota; kingdom Metazoa; phylum Arthropoda; class Insecta; order Lepidoptera; family Papilionidae; genus Parnassius; species Parnassius smintheus. The sequence goes on from JAUPFT010000015.1 coordinate 41,126,383, forward strand.
TTTTCTTAAAAACGAAATATAAATATTTTAAAACAAGGTGATAAGTTTTGATAAAGCCACGTTTAAAATGCATCGTTATGAGAGGTTGGCACGACCGGAGGAGGTTGCACAAAGTAACAGCATGTTAACAGCAGCAAAATGTTTTTTGTCACGGTTTTTCCTCGTTACGAGTCATTTCACATAATTTTCTTGTTCCTAAGGGTGACAACGTGCTTGCAAATATTCCCAAGATTGCTTACTACACATTTTGCCATTAAACAATAAAAATTAAATTAACTTAACTTCATATCATTTGATCTTCTTACAATTTTGTGCAAAACCTCGCGGATTTTTTTTTCGCATGCAAGTAGTTATACAGGGTTTTTGAAACAGTATCCATTACGCCTGTTTTATTGAAACTTTGATTATACAGTCTTGAACATTGTTTCCAGGTAAAAAGCGATAAAGGCTCGTGTAAAACCCAGTAGTTTTACTTCTAGTGTCGAGCGCCACTGCAAAATATGTCGACGTATGTATTTGCTTGAACAATTGAATTTGAGAACAATTATACAATTTGTTTATACTATATTTATTCTAGTAAACTTTTAAAGTTATGATTGTGATAAATTTATTATAAATAATTGAATAGTGTATTGGGTTTACTATTACGATATAAAGCCTGATTTCAAATTCTTCTTCTTCAAAACTTTAAGGTTGCTTAACCAGGTCACGACAGACAACCGAAAATGTGTAGGTATTCATAATAATAATTTATTTAACTATATAGGATCGGAATGATGAACTGAGCGTTTAGTTTCGAGAGCAAACCTTACGGTCCAAGTACCAAGTCACGAAAGTGAAAGAGTCGCTACAAAGATTTATGAGTGGGCACACTTTGCCTGCTATAACATGCGCCACGCCTGGTGAAGTGCTTTTTACAAAAGTCCAAGATGGTGAAATCGGGAGTTACAGGAGGATATGAGGTGAAATAGTTTGAAATATCTATATTTGAGGATTCTTTTCAGTTATATTATGCTTGTAGCACGAATGGGTCGGCTCGACCGGGGAAAGACCACGCTCTCACAGAATACCAGCTTAAAATAGCAGCTCAATGCTGCTGTGTTTTTTATGGAGAGTGTAGACAACCCGAAACCCTCTTTACTGGATAAGTGACATTCCATCTTAGTCTTAAGGGGAAACAACGCATCTGCATTTTGATTTTTAATCGAGGATAGATGTAGATGTTTGTCACAGCATCCACTTATCATCAGGTTAGTTGTGTGGTTGCTGGTCATCATTACTACATAAAAAGATGCAATCTGCGACGGTTTCATGTGATGGTCATACTTTAATATGGTCATATTTCTGAAAGGGCGCTGCTTGTGGGGGTTGGTGTGTGTTCGACTTTACTATGCACTTATTAACTCCTATTTATTCCTAGTTTTTTCATAGAATAGTAAACATGCTGCAGCCGTCAATTGAACCTAGTATTACATCAGACCTTTTAAAAGAGGATTACTTGCTTGTTAGCCGGAGGCTTACAATTCGTTGTGTTTTTATTTGAATATTTGTTACGCGATATACTCGTCAGTTGTGAACCGAGTTTGATGATTCGTTTAATTAACTAGGTTATATATCTTACTCTTATCCTTGGTATCACTTGTAGACAAATAACTTTTTTATTTTGTTTGTCTTTGGCAAAGGCAAAAACAGAATATTATGAAAAAAAATTTTCTTGTAATTCTTTTAGGTTTTATTTTCCGATTCACAATTTCACAAAATAACTGAAATATAAATAGATTTTAACTTATCTATATAAATAAAAAATTGCCGCATGCATGAAAGGTCATCACTTGAGAGCGGCAGTACAGATTTTGGTGAATTTTTTGAGGTGTTTGAGTAAGTCCCTGGATGGTGTAGATTCACAAATAGAGCTGGTAGGTGGCGGTGATATTGATATCCAAAAATCCCCCATGCGAAGTAGGCGGGTCGCTACTGTAATATATTTTAGATGTTGTTGTGAGGAAATTGATATAGAACAAAATACGAATATTTTTTGTGGGATTAGGGTGACAAACGAGCACACTGTCCACCTGATGATAAGTGGTTGCGGGGGCCCATAGGCAACTACATCTATCCTCGATCGGAATGTAGATGCGTTGTCACCAGTGAGGACTAAAATAGAATGCCACCTTTCCATTAAAAAGGGTCTTCGGATCTCTACACTCACCATACGAAACATCAGCATTAAGCTTCTATTCTACGCTCGTATTCTGTGAAAGTGTGGTCCTTCCCCGGTCGAGTCGACGCATTCGTGCTACAACCATACTACTAATATAGCTGTAGCGTGGCTCTACCCCGTAAAAGAAACTACTACTTATTAAAGAAAACTTTTACGGAGCATCGTGAACTAGAGAAATTGAATAGATTATTACATTTTGTAAATACATTCAAATTCTCTAGTTCGTAGCTCCAAGAAAGCATTCCGTCGCGGTCTCGCTGCCGTTTATGGTCCATGCCACATTTACACTCGCAACATGTTTGGTAAGTAACGTTACTTAATAGCTACTTAACGTCTAGGTCGAGGAAATAAAAAATGAAATACGGGAGCGCAGTTTGCACTTTACAAACACGGTAGGCTTCAAATGTAACCTATTCTTGACGGTCATCAATACTGCCCTGCTTTGTACATTTATGTTCTGTTTTCAATTTTTAGTACAGTTTTATCAAACTTCGAGAAAGAGGTCTCCAATGTGTTTGCCCTATAAATGAGATATTCCAAAATGTATGGGGCTGCGCCAGGTCCTTGTACACTAAACTCAGAAATAGTGAAACAATTTTTAAACGGTTCTCAACGGTCCAATTATTTTATAATGGCTTTGTTTGCTGGTAAAGCGCAGGAAATTAAACTTGAAATTGCAATACACAACAAGAACCCGTCATGGCGGTAAGCTGTTATTTTTATTGATTAATGACGTTTGACATGTTTATTTCACTTATTTTTGACACTGTTGTGATAAGTGAAAGTGTAGAAGTTTTCTTCCTCGCACAACTTCCTTGTGGAATCGACTACCACCAGAGATTTTTACGGACCAATACGACTTAGGGACCTTCAAGAAAAGAGCCTACTCCTTTTTAAAAGGCCGGCAACGCATCTGCAATTCCCCTGGTGTTGCAGTTGCTCATGGGCGGCTGTAGTCACTTACCATCAGGTGAGCCGTCTGCTTGTTTGCCTCTTCTCCTATAAAACACGGTTCTCTTTCTATGATCAATGGTCGCATAATGGTTTATTGTCATTGTCTATAAGCACAGGTTAACTAAATCGGAGCGACGCCATGTTGAAAGTCGATAAACATAATTGATAAAAAACAATTGTTTACCACGACAGGATACATTTAAATGAGTTATCTGTATTTTATTTACATAAAATCACTAACTACAGTGAACCGCCCCGACTTTGCACGGGTGATTTTTGGATCTTGACAACAGTGCCACCCACCATGACCAATTGTGAATTTAAACCATCCTATAATCCACTAATACACATACAAAAAATCGTTCCAGCCGTTTAAGAGGAGATTAATGATAAATACACGTATAAAGTTATATATATATATATATATATATATATATATATATATATATATATATATATATATATATATATATATATATATATAATATGATAATGATCTTATTACCTCCGTGTGATATCGTAATATGTAGTGTGGTGTTAAAAGGTCATCATTCTAGGTTCATGTATCTGTCTCTCTGAGAAACTGGTTTTAATTAATTAACCGTTAAGGTTATTTTATAAAAACTAAAGGGTTAGTTAGTTCAGCTATTTTAAAAGTACGATTTTAAAAATAAGTTGTTGAACAAAGTTATCCGGGCCCAATCTTCAGAAATTGTTGTTATTTTCCCTGCAAGTTCTCCAGCGTTTCTTGCGGCACTAATTTGTCGCAAGAAACACCAAGTGTCCACATCTAATATGCATTCAATTCAAAACAACAAGTCTATAGCCATTAATATTTATTTCGCAGTCGATCAATATTAATTTCCGTTATACCAGCACCTGTTGTAACAAATTGTATGCAGGAATCCACGCGCAGTAAACCAGCCAGGTTCACATTAATTAGGAGTAACCGTTGAAGTGCCTATATGGCAACGTCGAGTATGGGAGGCTCCATCGAGGCAGGCGTACTGCTGTATCATTACCAGTCTCGTTACTGTTGCTTGTTTATTAGCTTTCCTATCTTAGACTAGACAGGTGCTAATTATATCTATAAATTGTTATGTATTTTTTAATTATTTTTTTAAATTGTATATTTTTTATAGAATAAAAGTGACAAACGAGCACACAGTCCACCTGATGGTAAGTGGATGCTGTGGTCCATAGAGATCTACGTTTAACCTTGATTAAGTATCAAACTGCAGATGCGTTGTTACCCCTGAGGACTAAGAAAGCCTCTATTCCGGTAAAACAGGTCTCCGGTTCTCTACACTCACCATACGTAACAGCAGCATTAAGCTACTATTTTATGCTGATATTCTGTGAGAGCGTGGTCCTGCCCCGGTCGAGCTGACCCATTCGTGCTACAACTGTAATATAGCTGCAGCGTGTCTCTAGCACGTAAAATGATATCTCTTGTTTTTGTTATCCGACTGTTAAATGTAAACAAAAATTCCTTTTTATTATTGCATTAAGAATTATTACCATAATCTATGGCATTTTCGGCTGCAGGTGTGCATCCAAGCTTACCCTTGACTTGATAAAAGTTAAGTACTTACAATGAACACCGGTAGGTGATGACAAGCAAATTGTAATAATGTTTTGTAGTTTGCGAATCAACTTATCGTTTTTAAGTATTAAAAAATAACATCCTGCATACGTCTAAATCCTGACTTCAGACCTCCTCACCAAGCCGTGGTAGCTCAGATGGTTAGCGCTCGCTGTAAATTTCATAGTATGCGAGCAAACTGGGTTCGATCCCCGCCGGCTCTTATGAGATGAAATTGTTAATTGCAATTATAAGTGCTGATTTACCACGTGCTCGTCGGTGAAGGGAAACATCGTGAGGTAACCTTGCATATCTGAGAAATAAGAAAAACGTATTTCGAACACATGTGAAGTTCACCAACACGCAATTGGGGCAGCGATACGAATAATTCCTTGCCCTAAAACTCTCTCAAAAATGAGCGGTGGCTTGTGCCCAGGAGTGGGACGTATATAGGATGTATAAAAAATACCTCTTCACATTTCTAGGACAACTTTAGTGCAAGGAAGAGATCGTCGCACTTTTTCGGAGTTGGCAGTGTTTTAATATTAATCTCATCATCAAAATCACCTGCAGCAGTCCTGCTAGACATAGCATACCAAGGTGCACTGCTTAGCCTGATCTTCGGCCACACGCATTCGCTTGCTGCCAACTTCCTTGCGCAGATCGTCGTTCTATCTAGCCAGGGGGCATCTCACCTCTATGATGCGTCTATTAATTTTAGTATAATAACAGGAAAGGACACCTTGGATGAATGTTCACAACTTTCAGATATTGCTGTACTAATAAGTATTAATATTTACCAAATAATTATTATTACTTAATATCGGATTCTACACTTTGTGGAATCTTTACTCATGTAAAGGAATAGCATAAACAAAACCAATGATAATACTAAAGCACATACAAAGCCAACACAACATCTTCCTGACAAACATTGCTGCAAAGAGATTTGTTTACTTTGGGCGCGCCGTCGGCAGTTTCGGTTTTTGTAGTCTTGGTCTTAACTGAGAAATATTATTTTATACCAATAACGAGTATTATCCCTTTTGAATCAAGATATCCTGTGTTCGGTGTATCTGGGGTCATTATCTTTTAAGCACTACGACTTTATTTAGGAATCTACGAATTACATGCAATTTTATTACAATAAAAAGCCAAAAATAACTTTTAGCTGATAAGATCTCGCTTCTGAGCATTAATGGCTACAGTGCTAATGGGTCAGCTCGGCAAGAGAAGGACCACACTCGCACAGAATATAATGCTGCTATAAAAATATCAGCATAATACTGCTATTTTACGGTGTGTTTCAAGTGGTGATTGACGAAATCCGAAGACCCTTTTTACTCATAATAGGACATTCAATCTTAGTCCCCAGGGGTAACCGCGCAAGTGTATTTTGATTCTCTTTTTGCATCGCAAACCAGAATAATTGAGAAATATATTCAAGTTTCAACGAGATTCCTCAAGTTCATATCTAATAGGTAGAAAGCAACTATTCGACCGTTAAATACAAGTTTCTTAACCTTTCATACTTTATTTTGTTACGTGTACCTCGTAGCGTACACTCCTTCACGTGAACCTTGCTTTGATAAACTTAGCTTTCAGCGATAAGTGTGTAGGTGCATCGTGATTTACGATGCATGTTATCGTCTAATACTCTTTGCTGAGTGTCGCCTCCATTAACTTGTGTGAGAACATCCTGTATCAATTAAACATACATTTTCCAGTCTGCTAAATCTCTGTTGTAACGGTGATGTACGTTTTAGTTTTACTATTCGAAGGCGTTGTTGTTGTTGAAAAACATGTGACGAATTTTTTTTAATTTCATTAGAGGAAACAACGGGCATACTCCTTTTAGAAAAGAAAAGATTTCATTTGAGTCAGACTTAAATTAAATACTTAAGATATGATGTTTATGAAGATACAGAAACCAGCAAATGTAAATTAATAACAAAAAGAAAAATTAATCAAAGGAACACGCTCACACTGTATATTGTTACGAGCTTAGGGTTCGTGACAATAAAAATTGTTGATAAAATTACCTAAATTAACACTTTAATTTACTTTATACAAATTAAAGTAAAAAAAACACTAATAATTAAACACACTAAATCACTTAATTTCGCTCCGAAGCTTCGCTTGTGTCGCCGAGTTAAACTCTGTCTCGATCGCATCTTGCGCCACCTATATATTCAAATCAGCAAAACATCCGGAATGTTCAAGTAAACACGCGTAAGGTACCGAGAGCTCGAGTATAGATTTTCTAGAAACTTAGTTCCTCGGGTGGCGCTGTTGGTCGAGAGATCGGCGATGTCATTCTCTGCAAAGCTCCCCCCGCTCTCGCTCCTGATACTAGATGGCGCTGATTTGAGCGCGGCGTAACACTGCCCCCTCCTAAGACATGCTCGTCCCGAGCATCATCGGCCCCACAATAACGCGCCAAGCGATCCGCATGGACGATCTTAGGAGTCCCTCCTGCGCCTTGCCGTAACGGCTCCGCAATGTCAAGGGATGTCCTATCCCGTGGTGCACCAACATTGTACAATTTCGATGCTCCTCTACTCCGTGTCTGAGGTCCCCTCGCAGCCGCACAACTTGTACATGTACGACACCAATCCTCCACATCGTCACGATAATGGACCCAGTAGAACTGTTCTCGGACCTTCAGTAGAGTTCGTTTAACTCCCAGATGGACTCTTGAACGACCATTATGGCACAGCTGTAAAACATTCGGCACTTTAGCTTTAGGGACAACCAATTGCAAACGACAGCTGTCTCCTCGACCATTGTCCCATTTACGGCACAGGACTCCGTCCTGAAGCAGCAAGCTGTCCCATTGGGCCCAATAGCTTTTCGTGGTTGAACTCATCGCTGAGACGGCCCTCCACTTAGGCTTGGTAGCACGGGCCTTCATCCATCCCAGAATCGGCTTGATGTCTGGATCTTCCTGCTGTGCACGTCGTAGGCTGTCCTTCCACCCGTTACTGAGGTGGTCTGTCCTGAGCATCCTCACGGATACCACTTCCTTACCTTGCCTACTACAATGGTTACCATCTTCAGGACAAGGTCTTCTTGACAATGCATCTGCGTTGCCAGGAGATTTCTCGCTGCGATGTTCGATCTCAAAGTCGTATTCCTGCTGCTGCTGGGCGGTGCTGTTAGCCGCACTTCCTTTCTGAGACCGTTCACCTTCCCTTCCTAGGGTGTGCTTAGGGCAGCTGGACCGAAGATGGCCCCTTCCCCCACAGCCATAGCACTTAGGGCTGTATCCTTTATTGTGGTCGCGAACCGTAACTGCTGCAACCTCCCTAGCGTGAGGTGAACGATGATCCTGTCGCCGCCAGGCAGTGCCGTTAGCTGCACTACCCTCCTGATATCGTTCACCTTCCCTTTCTAGGGTTCGCTTAGGGCAGCTGGATCGAAGATGGCCCTTTTCCCCACAGCCATAGCACCTTGAGCTGTATCCTTTGTTGCGGTCGCGAACTGTAGCTGCTGCAACCTCCCTGACGCGATGGGAACGATGATCCTGCCGCACGGCTTCTACCTCCAGTGCATGGGCCAAGGCGTCCTTAAGCGTCTCGTGGTGCCCGAGCCTCACAGCAGCTCTGACTTCCAGGTCGCGGATGCCGTCGATGAATGTTTGCACCAGGTTCCCTCCAATGAGCGCAGGTACAGACTGGTATGCTTTACGAACCATCTTCTCCACCTCAAGGGCCCACTGCTGCAGGTTTTCGTTGCTGCGTTGCACGCGATCTTTAAGCTGCGCGCGAAAGACGTGTTCCAGGTGAGCGTCACCATATCTCGCCTCCAAGGCCTCAAGAAGCTGCTCATATGTCACTTCCTCACCGAGAGCTTCCAGAACTGTTAAGGCCTGGTCGCGCAGGCCTAGTGTGAGAGCAGTCATGGCCTGACTTTTATTCCAGCCGTTCGCTTTCATAACAGCCTCGAACTGGATTTTGTAGGCTGACCAGGAAGAAGTCCCGTCGAACGGTGGCACCTTGAACCCACGTAGCGAAGGTGCTGAAGCTACTACGGGAGCTGTAGTTCCATCCCCAAGTTTGAGTTCATCCAGCGTTTTCTTAACTTGGTTGATTTGGGTCTCAGCTTCCGACAGGCGGTTATCATGTTGAGCAACCTTATCCTTCACCTCCCTTATCTCTTTCCCGAAGGTAGCGTGAAGGTCCTTCATGAGAAGCATCTGCTCTTCCAACCGACGGACCTGTTCCTCCTGTCGGCGAGCGTGTTCCTCCTGTCGGCGAGCCTGTTCCTTCTGTCGGCGAGCCTGTTCCTCCTGCTGCTCTTTCAACAGACGGGCCTGTTCCTCCTGCTGCTCTTTCAACAGACGGGCCTGTTCCTCTCGTCCGCGCTGCAGCTGCTCCTGTAGCATGGCCATCAGAGCACCTAAGTCAGGTGCCACAGACGTAGAAGCTGCTGACGGACCGGCTTCCGTGGCCGGCGGCTGGCCCTCAGACATCTGCGGCGTTGCACCACCAAATCTCCTCTGGTCCGTCTCCTGCTGGCGTTGACTTCGGGTACGGACACCCTCCGTTTCCTCCTTGGGTAAAATCGGCATTATTTTATCCCACTTCTGACACCAATTGTTACGAGCTTAGGGTTCGTGACAATAAAAATTGCCGATAAAATTACCTAAATTAACACTTTAATTTACTTTATACAAATTAAAGTAAAAAAAACACTAATAATTAAACACACTAAATCACTTAATTTCGCTCCGAAGCTTCGCTTGTGTCGCCGAGTTAAACTCTGTCTCGATCGCATCTTGCGCCACCTATATATTCAAATCAGCAAAACATCCGGAATGTTCAAGTAAACACGCGTAAGGTACCGAGAGCTCGAGTATAGATTTTCTAGAAACTTAGTTCCTCGGGTGGCGCTGTTGGTCGAGAGATCGGCGATGTCATTCTCTGCAAAGCTCCCCCCGCTCTCGCTCCTGATACTAGATGGCGCTGATTTGAGCGCGGCGTAACAATATGTATAGGAATTGGTAGGAAAGAGAAGTTATCAGAATTATTTTTTAACGTTATCTTTGCTCTAGCGCTTTCTCCTGCATCTTGAAGTTTTTTGATCACAGAAATACTGGTATCGTGAAGACTTCCAAACCGCACGCTTCGGCATAGCACTTAAAAATATAATCACAGTCAATACTATGTAATTATGTTTTTCATAGACAATGATTCTATGCTCTTATATTCTACTGTATAAATGTTAGAAATAATTTCCACTTTCTGCAGGGAATTCCTAATGTAGGTAGTTTTGTTTGTTTACTTATCGATTTAGCTATACCATTCAAGTACATTTACTTTAATAGTAAGGATATTCTATATTATTTTAAGCCAGATTCAGATCTCCAATATTTTGAAGGTAATACGAAGTAACGTCAGTAAAATCTACTAAAGCTTTATATTTACGTTCATATTTCTAATGCGCAGCTAAATACAAGGCTATTATTTAAGTCCTTTATATTCACAATGTTTTGAACTTTAAAATCTATATCCTTTTTACTAAAGTTCATTTTTCATTGTTCTAATAATTTCAAGAATTTATGTGTCCTTTGAAAGTGTACTGCAATTCAAAGGACGTTTTACAAGGCGGAGATACTTTATTAATTAAATTTTAAAGGAAATCACAATAGTCTGTACTCGGATGTAGTCTGGAGAGTATTTTTATTTCCAGGAAATTAAAACGTGGCTCTACGGTACATAAAGTATGTTGTATAAAGTAATATATATTTAATAGTTTTTTATTGAATATCCCGTTTCTGTTTATTTACAACTATTTTTTTCGAGTGAACTTTAGAATTTAAAAAAATATTTTTACATAATACATTATTAAACAGAAGTAACGTCGATCTTTTGACTGATACAATTTGCGTCTATTGTCAATTTGCGAATACTAGATTGCCACATTTTAAAATATATACGATCGAATAAAAATAAATCATGTTTACCAAATGTTTACCACAGAACTGATCAAATGATTATTTTATTGAGTGATAATAATGGTGATCTCTTGCGAATATCTAAAACTGTTTGTGTGTGCTTTAATAACAAAAAAATCTCCAGCAAATTATAATAATTTCTTAAAAATTAGTTGACTTAAAAGCACTAAAAAATAAAACAATTTCAACATAATAGTTTCTGATGTCGGTGTTAAGACAGTGAAAGAATGTGTTATTTATTTTGATTCTTTAAAGAACTGGTTTTATTTTTTTATTTCAATTCTAAACCTTTTGAGTAGTCTTAGAAATATCACACGTTAAAGGTAACTATTAAGTAGTAAATTTTGTGTGAATAGGTACATTAAAAAATTCCCTAACCCTATCTTCCCTATCCTATATTTCCACTTTCAAGTGTGAAGTTTTTTCTCCAAATTTATATGAGTTTACCTCTGAAGTACGTATTATCTATTTTTATAGAATTAGGGTAACAGTCCACCTAATGGTAAGTGGATGCTGTGGCCCATAGACATCTACATTCATCCTTGATTAAAAATTTGAGGACTAAGATGGAATCCCTTGTATACAGTAAAACGGCTCTCCTGTTCTCTACCCTCACCATACAAAACACAGCTGCATTAAGCTGCTATTATATATTATATACAAAATATAGTTAGAATCTGTTCACAACTGAACAATATATCGCGTAACGTACATACACTACAAATTATAATAATTTCTTAAAAATTAGTTGACTTAAAAGCACTAAAAAATAAAACAATTTCAACATAATAGTTTCTGATGTCGGTTTTAAGACAGTGAAAGAATGTGTTATTTATTTTGATTCTTTAAAGAACTGGCTTTATTTTTTTATTTCAATTCTAAACCTTTTGAGTAGTCTTAGAAATATCACACGTTAAAGGTAACTATTAAGTAGTAAATTTTGTGTGAATAGGTACATTAAAAAATTCCCTAACCCTATCTTCCCTATCCTATATTTCCACTTTCAAGTGTGAAGTTTTTTCTCCAAATTTATATGAGTTTACCTCTGAAGTACGTATTATCTATTTTTATAGAATTAGGGTAACAGTCCACCTAATGGTAAGTGGATGCTGTGGCCCATAGACATCTACATTCATCCTCGATTAAAAATTTGAGGACTAAGATGGAATCCCTTGTATACAGTAAAACGGCTCTCCTGTTCTCTACCCTCACCATACAAAACACAGCTGCATTAAGCTGCTATTATATATTATATACAAAATATAGTTAGAATCTGTTCACAACTGAACAATATATCGCATAACGTACATACACTACAAATTATAATAATTTCTTAAAAATTAGTTGACTTAAAAGCACTAAAAAATAAAACAATTTCAACATAATAGTTTCTGATGTCGGTTTTAAGACAGTGAAAGAATGTGTTATTTATTTTGATTCTTTAAAGAACTGGCTTTATTTTTTTATTTCAATTCTAAACCTTTTGAGTAGTCTTAGAAATATCACACGTTAAAGGTAACTATTAAGTAGTAAATTTTGTGTGAATAGGTACATTAAAAAATTCCCTAACCCTATCTTCCCTATCCTATATTTCCACTTTCAAGTGTGAAGTTTTTTCTCCAAATTTATATGAGTTTACCTCTGAAGTACGTATTATCTATTTTTATAGAATTAGGGTAACAGTCCACCTAATGGTAAGTGGATGCTGTGGCCCATAGACATCTACATTCATCCTCGATTAAAAATTTGAGGACTAAGATGGAATCCCTTGTATACAGTAAAACGGCTCTCCTGTTCTCTACCCTCACCATACAAAACACAGCTGCATTAAGCTGCTATTATATATTATATACAAAATATAGTTAGAATCTGTTCACAACTGAACAATATATCGCGTAACGTACATACACTATACAGTCGAAACGTTTTCCTTTTTCTAGACGATTAAAAATGTTCATTAATATTTATCATATATTTTTATTATTAAATCAATTAATAAAAAAGCATTACCTCATGTTACCTATTCATTTGCAACTGTGTGTCTAATAATATATCTTATGTGACATAAAACTAGCAAAAGTACACGTTATGCTTCAAAATACGGCAATTCTATAATCCACTTTGCACCTACCAGACACCTACATTGCCATTAATTATCAACTTACGTACTTACGAATTCGATTTCAAGATACGAATCTATAATATCGAGAGCGAAATCAATATCCTGCGACCTGTTGAGATTTATTCAAATGCTTAGTTTTGCTTTGATATATTCGCTGCGTGAAAGAAACTAATCAATCTTAAATGTTTGTTATTAATTAGTATAATTTAATATAATGCATTTCAATTTATGCCCATTCAGTGTGTGTATATCTTTAACATTATTTGAATAAGCATTAATAATAACTTAATTCAGTTTTAATGTCCATATTAATTTTAATAAAATAACGAATATGATCCAAGCGTGGTCTGGATTCAAAAGTTTTTATAATAGAAGTGAGATTATAAGCACAAATTAATTACTTGTACTAACCGTCACTAAAAATCCATAGACATTTAGTTTTATCGTCTATATGAATATTATACTTGATTTAAATTCAAGCAATCGATGTCATAAATTATAATTCATTAATATATTGATATAGACTATTTGAGTATTTTAATTTTCGTTTCACAAACCTGTGATTCAATTTTCAATTTAAAATAAACTTTTACCCTCGGTGAAACAAGTATCTGCTGCTCCGTTAGCCGGTATCCATGATCTACAGTGTACGCCGCCTGTTCCAGCTTTCCAGGTCAGCGGTGGCTGTAAGCTTGGATTGATGGCTAGATAAATATGCTTTTTAAAATTAACTACCTAATGCTTTCGACTTTATAAAGCGTTTTAGAACGTGTTCACAAATTTAGTTTGTTCTCATCATGGTTACTTTTTCAGTGGGTGATGGTATAAATATTGGCTATTTAAATAAATCTCTCTTTTCAAATATTTGTACCTATTCGATGACTGAGTGTTGATAAAAATATTTTTCACACTTAAACTTATCTTGCCGTAACGTACGAGTAGCTAATCATAAAAATTATGGTCTTAGTACAAATTAAAAGAATATATTACTGAAAATTTCTGAAATGATATAAAATTATTCAGTAGTGAAAATTCTCACAACACAACCTAGTATTAAACTAGCTCCTCCACTCTTAGGAATGCCACATATTAACTACACTACAATATTTAATCTATAATCGGAAGTAAATAATAAAAAAGTCCTCATAGAAATATATCAAAACGATGAAAGCGCCGCTTACCGCGATAAAAATGTTTAAATTTGATTCAACTTTATATTTTATTCGACTTTATCATGGTATAAATTATTGCAGCGATAGCGTTCACTTGAATACACCAGCTTCAATAACTTATTTCTATCAATCAACTGGGCAACATGAAAGAGTTTTATAATAAACGAGCCACTACATGATAGAAGCTAGACGTTTCCTTTCCAACTGTAATTTATTTCAGTTTTAACATTGATGCAATTTTAAGATTGTACTGAGAAATAGAGAAAATAGTACAAAATCTTTTGAATAGAACAGAATTATATTTACTTATAAATAAATAAATCGTTTCTGTATTGACATTAACATTAAATAAAAATATACTTTATCCCTAAATAATCCTTATCTTTATTTATCATAAATTAATCTACAAAATACTTAAGTCCCAGTCTCACGTTTTTTCCTTGGACTTAAAATTATATGACGAGAAATTTTCTACGTCTGATGTTGGCTATACATACAAAATGCAACATGTACAAATTCCGAATAATCAGCATAGTTCATGAAAATATATTAAAAGTCCCAATGCTTATTGAGGCATATACTATGATAAATTAAATTTAACAAACTCATTGTAATTTGGCGCTCATCACTGCATAGCAATCCCAAGCAGATCAGCCTCTACGAGTAACACCGATTAACAAGTATAATACCTGCATGTGTCAGTCGTCGTCCTTTTCGAGGATATTCAAGGTAATTGAACCCGAAAACCAATAATTTTAACTTTGGCTAGAATTTGAACACAGAACATATTGAGTATTAGTTCGCCTTGGGAACATGATTGTAAAACTTATTTAAGTTAGAAAAATATAGTAAAATACTTTAACTGAAGCTTTACTCTTTATTTACAATAATATCGTCGTTTGTTTTTTGGATTATTTTAACTCGAAATTTCTTTTCTAGTCACGTCCCTTTCGTCTACAAAAGTCGTTAGAAGAGAATTTAATAGCTGCATGATTTATACGAACCGTCATCTAATCTCAACAGAGTTCCTTAGAGTTACCGTTCATGAATGTCTGATTTATAGCATTTAATATAGTAATTACGTTAAGCTGTGCGTGCGTTACAAAAATATTTCATACGTCAATAATATATTCAAATTTAATTACCCGCATATGTCAGAAGGCAACTTAATCTTTAGGAATTACAGTCGCTACAAACTTGGTAATGTAAATCGATATTTACAAGTAATTACTGGAAACGTAATATAGTGGCTGGAGCAGAGAGAACATTAAAATATACGGACTGGCCAGTATTAACTGCTATATGAGTTTATAGATATTCATTTCGATAATTATCACGCGTTAGATAATTATTTCGAGCTATTCTGTTGCTGGGTTTCTTACTGGCTTTTCTAAAGACAGAAGTTTTTTCCGAAGCTTTGGTAAAGTCATGAATGACTTTGATAAGTATTTTTGTAATTTATATTTGTAGAGCCGTGCTGCAGGTAGATAGTTGTAATAATATAGTTGTAGCACAAATGGGTAAGCTCGATCAGAGAAGAACCACGCTTTCACATTTTACTAGTGTAAAATAGCAGGTCAATGATGCTGTTGTACGCGTTTTACATGCTCAATCAGGGAGGCTGTGTGCTCGCTTGTCATTTTTATTCTATTATAAAATCTATATTGAATAAAAATTATTCTATTTTGTTATATTCTATAAACCTTAGTGTATTTTATTTATTTTAGTCATATACAGATTATGTATTTTGCACAATCTTGCATCTGCTAATGATAAATGAGACTAACACATTAAATGTACACGCAAGGTGTAAAATTATTTCTATAGTATACTTATCGAAAGTAATTCTACATTGTTTACAAATATTACTAATATTACATTGTAAACATTAGAAGTAATATTGTCTTCAGTGTGTTTCTTTATCATCAAAGTTCACAGCTAGACACGGGGTTCCCGTCGACGACAGGATTTTTCTTCATCGCCACGTGTGACAATTCCAATGTCAGGTGTCTCTAACGCTGATGCTTTCGATGCTGCCTGTCGCCAGTGTAGATAGACATTTTACGTATAGTGTAAACGAGACGAAGAAAAGGCAATTCGCCACGTGTTTATGTAAGAAGTTAAAATATATTTTTATATCTATATATATGTATGTGTGTATGTATGTATGTATATATTCCGTATACGTGAAGTTCAGCAAAAAGAACTGAAGCAATGTAGCGGAAATATTCTCCTTAAAGCCTAGAAGAGGCTATAACAATAGGCGACTTTAACTTAAATTTTTAAATACTTAACTCATTTTTTATGAATCTAAATTTCGCTAAGTAGACTATTAACAAATTAGTCTTGTCCTTTGATCACATATGATAATGTATTTTTCGAGAACATTCCAAATACTATTGCCTCTCTAAGCTGAAGTCGTCTCATTTCCATATGATCGCCATCTAAATCGATCCATTACAATCCTCACGTACTCAGTCAATGAGTCTGGCTTAGAACAACCTATATTCCTGTAGGTTTATTTATAATTTATAACTTACACTTAAAATAATTCATGAGGGGCATTGCATAACGTAGCTTGGCGCTCTCGATAATGGAAGTGTCATGTGCACGCGAATAATCAATTCATTAAAGTGAAAGATTGCTCTCACATTATCAGCTTGATGAAATTGCATATTGTGATGACAAATGTGTTTGTTGAAATTTGACAAGTCCTTTTAGTTGCGTATGTTTATTTTAATGCTGACAATAAAGACTCTGACAGAAATTTGCTTAATTTTTGGTATAAATTATCTTAGTGCTTTAGAAAAGTATATTAGTAGTACTCAAATGCAAATAAATGCTAGAAACAAAAATATAAAAAGCGGTTTGCAAAACAAATATTTTAGTAGAAAGGCGAGAAGTAATCACTAAAATATACCGTTTACATGTTAAAACTAATGTATTCTCCTGAATCACTTCTAAAAACTAAGCCATCAGCCTAACCGGCCATACATTCTTTGTAATGATGAACATTAATCATAATTTTACATTGTAGAGGTACGCTGCCGATCGAATGGGTCAACTCGACCGGATAGAATCGCGCTTTCACAGAATGCCAACGTTAAAAGCAACATAAGGCTTCTTAGTTTTACAGATTTCAGAAAACCGAAGATTATTTTAACTGGTAACGAGGTATTCCATCTTAATTCTGGAAAGTACATAGCTATAATCCACGACGTCCACTTACCTTACCTTATCAAGTGGATTGAATGCTCGCTTGTCCCCTATAATCTATAAAAATCTGTGGATACCGATCAATGTAGGCTTCCACCGAGTTAAGAGGATTTGCAAAATCACCTTGCTTAGGCGGTAAATCATCGTTTGAAATGCTAGAACGATGTAAGCACTACCAGCGGAACGTTTTTGCTACGACAATTTCCGCCATCAGTATTGGAAATTTTTTAGATATACAAAGAAATAGAATAAAGAGACAGGTGATGCCTTCAACGCAAACGTTTTTTATGTTGGTGTTACAAAAACGTTGTACCAAATAAATGGCAAGTCCTACCCGTTGACACCTGACACCAACATACGGCAAAAAAGTCTGCAGATGCTATACTAACTTTTCTTATTATGGCGTAACGAGCTAACGAGCGTGCAGCGATGAAGAAATAAAGTTGGTAATGAAAAAACTAGTATTCCATAATATAATGATACCCAACTACAGACAATATAGCGCTATTGTGACTCTAGTGAGAATCGGGGTTTGCTTTGTTTTGAGATTTGGTTTCGTGCGTATAAATGTAAATATATCAGTATCACAAGTCGGTGTCGCTTTATTTAACTTTTTAATTTAAACAGTCATTTACCGTTCTTCTTCTTCTTTAAGTGTCTCTCCATTACTGAAGGTCTGCAGTCATACTTCTAAATTCTTCTTTTTTCTGGGCTAGCCTTATTCATTACAGCCTATTAAAGAATACTGCTGAATGAAGGACTCCCTCAAGGCTTACTCAATGGCACTGCGAAGAGATGTTGCATCTCTTTGCGTATTTTATCGCATTTACAACGGGGAGTGCTCTGAGGAATTGTTCGGACTAATTCCAGCCGCACGATTTCTCTCACAACTTTTTTGTAGAATCGACTACCACCAGAGATTTTTCCGGACTGATGAGGGATCTTTAAATATACGCGATAAAATCCGTAAAAACTAGTATTATTTCAATGTGTAGTGTTCGCGTAAATATAAGAAATCATTCTTTTAAAAAGAGCCTACTCCTCATCGATCACTAATGTTCTTTATTAGTGATCGATGCTACTCCTTTATAAAAGGTCGGCAATGCATCTGCAATTCCGCTGATGTTGCAGTTGTTTATTGACGGCGGTAATCACTTACCATCAGGTAAGCCGTATGCTCGTTTGCCCCCTTTCCTAAAAATATATTTATGGTATATATAAGTACTAAATGATTACAAATCGGGTTAAAAGAAACGAATATACGCTAAAACGTATATAATATTCTTGTTTACATTCTTATTATTATTTTATATTAGGTTAATAAATATTCTAACACCATAATTAAAAATATGACGCAGTAAGTGTCCTTCCGACCAAAATACACAATCAAAAAAGTTCAATCTAAACTAAAGTAGCTTTATGTTATATCGTCCTTATATCCCCAATAGTTTGTACCTTCCTAAAAATGTACCTTCCTAAGGGGGCAAAGTTGATTTCGAAATTAAACATCAACATACTGTTCTACGAATCAATTCATTCGTTCGCGTATTTTAATTGGCATAAAGTGAAATCACTTGAGTTTGTTTGTACACCTAATTGATTCTATTGACATAGTGTTTCTGTCACTGTGTTGAGTCGGGATGCGTATATATTGGTATTTATATCTATACATCTACACATATAAATTAAATTGAAGGGTCTGTCTGCAATATCGAAATAGCTGCCTTATAGATATGTGTAAGTGGTGAATGATTCGATCGTTTGACCCGAGTCGTAGTATTGATGATTGCAATTACATTTTTTAATGTCGGGTCAAACATTGACTGGATCTATGGCCAAAGAATAATAATAGAAATAAAGTCTGACGGCCGATATTATGAAGTGGATCTAACAAATCACAGAGTATTAAAACTCGAAATGATCCATTTGAATGATCGACCGAATGATCCGGTTCGTGAGACGCATCAATACTTGAATGATAGGGTCTTTAGAAATGAATGAATGACACATGTCTACTGCCTTATATTAAGCGGAGGGCATAACATATCATTAAGTCATAAACAAAAAAACAATACTAAAATCCTTGTCTGTCTGTCTGTACCGTACCGATTGTATTGAAACTTGACGAATAGATAAAGAGCAATGGTAGGAGTGATCTAGATTATATTTTATTCGAAAACCTTTGAACTTCAAGAAAACGAAAGCGTGATAAAAATTCGATTATTTTAAATCTAAATAAGGCCACATTAAAAGGTCTTACCCAGGCCAAGCCCGGGCAGGTTGCTAGTATTAAGTACATATTTGTAAAATATTGGACAAATATATTTAGCTATTTAAATAGTCCAGCAACTACGGGTTCGGATGGAGAGGGTCATGAACGAATGAATTTAGGAAGTCAGAGTACTCTAGTCTCTAAGACTCTAAGTCTAATTAAAAAGTACAATGTTTATTTTCAAAGAACTCTCCACCAGCATCCACATAAAGTTTCATGATAAAGGTCTCTAATTAAAGAGTGCAAATTTTAATTTTCAAAGAACTCTCCACCAGCATCCATACATAGCTTCATGAGTCTGATACAGTCTTGGACACACTTTTTTCAGTCTTCCTCAGACACTTGTTTTAAAGGGTAGATATTAAAAGAGCATTTAATGCTAATTTTCTTCTTTTCCTTCATAAGTCTGTAACATCTCTGCTGTTGGTTGGTAAACCTCTCCAATTATAGCAAAGTTTGCTATACTTGCCATGCTTCACACGTAGATTTGTAGTTTTGTAGTAATAGATGCTTTGCTCCTTAGACGCTGACTCCCATCGCCGTTTTCAGTAATTTACCTCTAGTATATACAAAATAGTATACCGCTGTCTATCGGAGACTAAAAGGCCTTTTGAATATATTTGCTTCTTTTGAAAAAATACTATTGTTTTATAAATGCATTGTCTATCTTATTTCTTTGTTTACTGTATTTCGAACTTATTCAATTTTATTTTGCATTATTTAGCAGCTACTTAAAGATCTTTATAGCTCTTAGTATTTGTAAAACTCAAACTCTAAGTATTTGTAAAACCATAAAGAAATCGTTTAAACAAAGGGGTGAGGATTCCTTTCTAAGGCAGTGGTTAGAGAAGCGTAATACAATACATCAAACGTGTCTGTCTGTGACGACGCGACGCTAAAACCACTTCCTTGTCCAAACATCTGGTTCCACAAACACATGCTCATATTATAAGTCATTGTTATAGTGTGAATCGATTTTAAGAATTTTAAATATATATATATATATATATATATATATATATATATATATATATATATAACTTAAAAGTTTTAAGTACCGTATAAATATAATAAGTATAATACATTAACATAGATGTTGGCGTAATTTTGTTTAGTAGCTCAGATTTTTGATAATTATAACTTTTAACGAAAAGTGAAAACCGACTTTAAATTTCTAAAAAAGAAGTTATTTAACAACCCTTAAGGCTTGAATTTTTTCGCCAAATTTATATGGAACCACTCTTGAATACTACAACCTATTTAAGAAACAACGAATCATTAAAATAGGTTCTTTATCTGCGAAGACATCATATTAAATTCCTTAAACAACAGTCCTATATGAAACTTTTCCCACTATTTTCCACCCGGCGGAGACCACCCTTGCGTTAAAGCTGATTTAATAAAAAATAATTATTTAAATCGATTCACAATCTAAGCTCCGGCAAAGACCCTAATGTATGTTGGCAAACTTTACATGTCTTAATGTTTATCTTCATAAAATAGATTGGTCGATGTCAGCCTGTTATGACTTCACTGTAAAATAATATAAGATGTCATAGTACAGTACTACATTTGATAGTTTAACACCGCAGACACAGGAAGTGAGAATAAAGACTTCCGACATTAACGGGACCCTTAAAAAGGACGATACCTTTTATCTTCCATTTGCCGCCTAATTTTAAGTTAACCGTAACCGGCCGGCCAACGACCGGTAACATGTTAAGTGTCGGTTTGAAATGCCTGCAGTGTTTGCATGCCGCCCCACGCTAACACACGCTCAAACAGAGCGGGCCTTAGAAAAAAGCGTTTAGCGGAGCGTGCAGCGTGGCCTCATAACAAATACATTCTTATATTAATGTGTCTTGAATGACAGCCGCTTGATTTGTATCAAAAACGAGTGTCACGTCGCCCCTTCGGACACCACAAAACAAAATCAAATGTTTTTATGTACGTTATACTCCCCGCTCCGCTTTCCGATGAAAAAGAGCGTATGTCAGGTTCTACACTAAGATTTCGTGTGTTGAAATCAGGTGAATTTGTCAAAGATGTAATAAAATCATAGAATCTAATCATAGAATAAGGCAAACGACGTGTTTGTAATTTAAAATAGCTGTTACGATACTTATAAAAGTTTTTATCTAAATATGCATGCGTCCATTAAGTCGTAAATTTGAGGAAGATAGTAGTAGTAAACTTTACCTATTTGTGTTGGGAAAATAAATATATTTTCTATTCTATTCTAATAAGAGTCATGGCTCCATGACTCTCTTATAGAAAAATGCACTTAAAAAACTCCACTTATATTTTGGAACGAAAACACGAAGCGAATTTCAATCAAGACCCGTCTTCTTTATTTTAACAGCTGAATAAAGGACTGCTGTAGCAGCTAATATAATACCATCTTAAAAGATTTGTGTACACATTTAAAGGCCGACAATGTACGAGTATGCAAGTCTCTGGTGTGCAGTTGTTCATGGGCGGTGGTAATCACTTTCAACCAGGTCGGTCGCAAGCTCGTTTGCCCCCACTTCTATAAAAAAAAACACATTTTTACATCCATGCCTTTTAAACAACTATTACATATTAGCCGCACTTAAAAATAAATCCTTATAATAGACGGGTTTTGACTCTACACAATAATTGATTTTTTTTTTTTTTTTTTTGCGCCCGAAGCAAATATGGGCAACCCTCCGGAAAGCGGGGGAGGGAGGCGGTGAATGCTCATAGCATACCACGCAGCCGGCTGCGTGGTTATGTGGAGACTTTTACCCACTAAACACCGCCTTTTAGGAAATGGCTTAACGATCTGACTAGAGATCTCTAAGCCGTATACGAACGCGACCCTCCTTGGCAGAAAGGAGGGCGCAAATTAATTGATCTAAATGCACTGCGTTAAAGAGCTACAAAGGCGTCTGTACACAGGGCCTGGGCAAACAAGGCACCCTCTGTGCTGTTGTCAGCCGTCAAACAAGTGCAAAACCTTGCTTCGAACGGAGATTGAGTGCTTACGTACATGCTGCTTCAAAGGCGTGGCATGAATCCACAGAGCAATGAAACTTGCCTAATTACATTAAATATGTTACACCATCGCTTGAGGTCGGTATTTAACTCAAACCCTACAATATATAAAATTGAGTTTTGCCATATTAGTTTCATTTTACGCCAACCAACCGAGTTCAATCTTCGCTAGCATCAAATAATTAGTAGATTGCATCTACTTTCTCAGCGGTGAAGAAAGACATCGTAAAAAAAACTTGCATGTATAAGGAATAAAAAATTATATTTTGGGGACATATCAATCCACACGCATTACAGCCACGCACGTCTCTTCCTTGACTTAGAAAAAAAAGAGAAATTAATAAGCGCCTGTACTTATCAGTAATACATATTGTTAAAGATGTTATTTGACTTTTCCCTTTCAGTTAAATGCATATAAAAAAATTTTATGTAATTAAAAAAAACGAAAAAATTATAAATTGTTAACTTAAGCAATCCGACGACGCACACTCCTGTTATAAAATGCGATTAGTGTCAATTTAAAAAAAAATATTATGCGGAATTTACGAAAAGACATATAACGGACATAAATGATTTTATATTATAAAACATTTGGGTTTGTGTTAATCCATAAAGTATACTTTGTAAGCGTCCAGTATTACAATAATCTACAGCGCAGCGTGGGTGGAAGAGGCTGTGTCGCTTAAATTCAGGATGTTACACTGTTGCATAAACAACGCGAATACGACAGAGTGAATTGGAATCGAAGAAGTAGAATTTATGGATATGCCTCTTATAACGTCCTACTTTCACCTATTCTGTGGTTGAACCTGCTTCTGTCTTCATGGAATCCATTCAGACATATTCAAAATAAACAAGCTTAAAACTTTTTTATTCAATTTAGCCTCAGCTCTTGAGAGTGACTAAATCAACACTGGCGGTAACAGAAAACTTCATAAAGGAACCGGTAAGAAACTCTGGGATATAGAATAAAGATAATAAACGAACGAACAATCCTCCTCGTCGTAAGTGGATGCTGTGGCCTATAATCATCTTTCTCTATCTTCGATTAAGTATCAAAGTGAAGATACGTTGTCACCCCTGAGGACTAAGATGGAATGCCTCATTTTCAGTTAAAAGAGTCCCCGGATCTCTACACTCACCATACGACATAAAGCAGCTTTTAGCTGCTATTTCACGTTGACATTCTGTGAGAGTGTCGTCCTTTCGCCACTTGGGCTACAAAGAATATTTTTAATAACAATTTAAACGATATATCAGTATCCTGGGGACTTGCAAGTGCAGTGGAGTTATGTTTTTCCATGTATCATTTTCAGCAATATTTTTAATATAGTATGCCATTTTTAACAATATTTTCTCAACAAGTGTCTTAAATTTTATATCAGATTGTTAAAGAACTCAAAAATTCTTTATTTCTCTTAAACAATTTGATAATTACATTGAGATGGATTAAGGCTGATCATACCACTATTATAATAAATATTGAATTACATTAATAGTATCAGGCATTACTTTACAGAGATAAATTATATGAAAAATGTTTAATTGTTATTTAATGAAAAACAAAATTATGTGTTTTACCTAGAGGGGAACTCCCTCAATTAAGGCAGCCTAAGTCACTTGAAGGTAATGAAAATATTTGTGAATAAAATTGTTTGCCGCTTAGTATTTGTGCGTTTAACAACATGTTTCAATTTATTAAATAAAGATAACTGGAGCATCTTGTATATTTACAACAGTATAAGTCGCATTTTACTTAGACCAGCGGCGGGAGTATCATCAAATGCGAGATGTCTGATGCTGCTATCGTCAATACTACCAGACAAGAGTGGTGATTAAGGCAAAGCCTCCCTACAGTATATGGGGCCCATATCCAGTCCAGCTGATGATGAAGAAAAGAAATTATTCTTGATAAGAGAAAATTCCAAATCGTTTATAGAAGGTTCAAAAGGCATTTCCAGACCAAGCTAGATCCTGAAATCAATTGCAATCTAAATCTCCCTTCGTTCTTTTCCATTTCCTTTTTGCCTTCAATTGAGCTGTTAACAAGTGTCCACAAGACATACAATGGCTTTGTTGAAACGAAGGCAGTGTTGCAACAAAATGTAGCCGATTTAATTCTCAACACGTACAAAATAGATAAAACGCGTATTTCCACTTATATACCGACCATTAGCTTCAAGTACGAGTGCAAATTATGTATTTCTGCCATAAACACGTATGGATAAACACAATATTACTATATTATTAACCTATATAATGTATATATTACTCGGCACGCGACTACATTTATTGCCAGCGATTTCAAAATTGAAACCGATTATATCCGTTCTAGAGCACATTGTTTTAGCAATTAGTTGGCTATAGCTGGTAAAGAATTTATTACAATGGAAAATGATGTCTTACTATAAATTTATTAAAGGAAAATATAAGCTTAGGTTTTCTCGATGCTTTCCCATAAAGTCCAAATAATGTTAAAATAACCATGACCTTATATTTATCAAATACACGAAAATACATATGTTAAGTTATATCAACGACAGTAGATTAAGGTGCACCTAAAACGTAATATAATATATCATTCATCAAATTCTATAAAACATGCACTTATATTTTAAGTAGGTTACATATTTATTCTAGGTAAGCAATTAAATGAGTTGTCATCATCATCAATCACCATCATTACAGCCCTTTACATGTCCAAAGCTGCCTCTAGGTCTCGCCCAAGGAATGCCATAAAACGGGGTCCTTGACCACATTCGTCCATTGACTTCCTGCACATCATCATATCCTTTAGTCCTAAAAGTGACTCAATAAGTTTAAAATATTGTAAAAGTTTAGTTAAAGCACTATAGGTCTTTAGTTATATTAATATTTATCCATGTCACTATCTTTTTACATGACTGTTTGTTGAGTTAAATAAATGAAAAAAATAATCTTACCAGGTCGTCACACTATTTAGTTAGAGCAATTATACACTTTGCTTGAAATAAATGAGTATTTATAATTTTTTGAAAGTCTTATTCTCCATCAGTCTGTAGACAGTTCCTTGCCCTACATGAGCCTCATTTATAATCATCATTGCAGCCTTTCAGAAGTCTACTGCTGAACATAGGCCTCCCCCAGCGAACGCTACAAAGCACGGTCCTGTGGACCTGCATACATCGACATCCTGCATATCTTACTTAACTTAAGACTAGGCTTTATGGTATGACACCTTTGCCTGCCTTAATTGGCGAATAGTAACAACTACAAACACTAGTCAATTTAGTTTTAAATTATGTATGATGATTTTTTCCAGACATCGAGAGGCCAAAAGCTTGATTAGATTAACCGTAGGAAATTATATATTAGTAACGGTGACATAAGTAGACGCTTAATAATTCCATCAACATTTTTTTTCGCCTTTTTTTCCTTTTAAAAAGATTACAGTTTTTACGATAAAGATACGTGTTTTGTGTATCGTAGTACATAACGAGAAATGTCGACGAACTATTTACCGGTAACAAGGCTTTTCTGCCACTGCATGGTCAACGTATCTACATTTTGATTCTTAATCGAAGATAGATTTAGATGACTATGGGCCATAACATCCACTCAACCTCCGATGAACTATGTGAGCGTTTGTCAACGCGCTTCCTACAGACATAATTATTTTAAGTTTTTAGTTTTTTTTTATTAAAAGACAATAACGTAGTAAACAGCCATGTAATGTAAGCCATTAAAATTTTTTACATTTCAACATAGATCCTTGCAGAGACAGCACGTAATTTGTGTACACATCATGGCCGTGTGCAGAATTGTGCGTAATGTGCGCCTTATCTCAGATGCATCTCGAGATACCGGCCTCTTGTGAATACTCAATATAATGAATAATTTTCACAAGTATCACAATGTGAATATTAGCTCCATCACAATACGTTACAAACAAAAGATAATAAGTGTTGTTTACACAAAGATTTTACTTTAGATTACGAACTACGAGTATTTTATTAACTTTAATTTACATGTATATTTATGTATGATTTCATTATATATGAACGATTCGAAAGAAAGAAAAAAAGAACAAATGTATTCTAGGTCTATGCAAGCATTCTATATTAGTGTTAATATTAATGTTAGGTTTTCATAAAAAAAAAACCTGTGCGTACAACATGAAACATAACGGCTAATAAAACGTTTCTTGAACCTTACAAGACAGTAGACTAGTACAAGAAACTTTTTTGTAGAAAAAGCGTGACAAACTAGCACACTGTACACCTGGTGGTAAGATGGACGGTGATGCCTTTAGGGACCGCCATGCAACCTTCATAAAAATCAAAATGGAGATACGTTGTCATCTCTGAGGACAAAGATGAAATGCTTCGTTTCATAAGGCAAACGTTGAAGAAAATGTATTATCATTGGTTTCGAAGTTTCAGATTATTTCGGAAGTGGATAAAAAATGAACTACATAAATTTACCATATACATCACAGTAAGCTAAAGTGACAGTGGGCCAGACATATTGCTCGAAGAACCGACAACCGATATGAAAGAAAGCTTCTTGAGTAACAGCACCACAAGTTAGCGAAGTGTGAAGCGGCAGCCACTAGATGGAGTCGAGGATGCAGGTGGCTCAGAATCGTGCTATGTGGCATTTATATAGGGAAACCTATGTTCAGTAGTGGACTTGTGAAAGGATGTAATGATGATGATACATACATGGCAAGCTAATAAAAACGTGTTAACAATATAACCTTTACATATGTCGTCAATTGATCATAAGTGTTTGAGCGGACAATTGTCTAAGTATTTTATTGGCCTAAATATAATTGTCTCGAGTCTGAGTATTTGCATTTGTATTCAGTTTTTTTATAGGGTGACAAACGAGCACACAGTCCACCTGATGGTAAGTGGATGTTGTGGCCCATAGACATCTACATCTATCCTATGTATATATATATACCTATCTATAAAATGCAGATGCGTTGTCACCCGTGAGGACTAAGATGGAATGCCTCGTTTCCAGTAAAAGGGGTCTCCGGTTCTCTACACTCACCATACGAAACACAGCAGCATTAAGCTACTATTTTACGGTGGTATTCTGTGAGAGCATGGTCCTTCCCCGGTCGAGCAGACCCATTTGTGTTACAACTATACTACTAATATAACTACAGCATGACTCTACCACGTATAAAACCAGTTTAGTTAAACAGTATGACTTGTTACACTTCGTCTTTGTGAATTCATTAAAGTCTTCTGCTAGACATTAGTTTCTACCGTTGTAGGTAGGATTTAACTTAATTGTAGCGCACAGCGAGTGGACAATCACTGTAACAGACTTCCACACCTTGGACACCGCTCCCTGTCACCGGCCTAGGCATTTAATTAACGACATATATTTCGGAGAGGGTACACAAATGCTGCATGACTTAATTCCACCTTCTCTGTTCCATTATCGGACTACATTACATACATACCACGCATGCTCAACTAAAAGCTTTCCTTCGTCATTCATTTTGCCTACAGCAAATGAGTGAAATAATTTTGCTAGCATCTGTCTTTACATCCCATTACAGTGTGGATGTCTTTAAGACGACACTTAATAGCCTTTTATTAAGCTAAATTAGTGGGCTTTACTATCTTAATCTACATCACCACTTACTCAGGTGGCATAGCATTCTAACACTGGCCTATAACTGGTAATAAAATTAAAAAAGTGACTTTCAATAAGTATTATTTATAATCTATATTGAATAAAAAAGTTTCTATTTCTGTTCCCCGTGTACTATCCAAATAACACTCTAAATGTGGATAGTAACATTTTTATACATATTTATGACCTTACTGTCTATTTCTAAACACCCCGATGTTGGTCATACATATGACCTTTTACATATATATAAGCGGTCACCTTTTAAATGTGTATGTTAGGACCACGTACCCTGTAAGCGATGACTGGTGCGAATACACCTTCCATTGTCTACTAGTATTTATATTACAGGAATATTAAATCTTTATCACCTGTTTAACGTTTTAATAAGTATCTTCACGTTTCGAGGTGTTTATCTGCCTCTAGTAATAATTTTCACACCTGTTTAACAGAGGGGTCCAAGTGAGACTTGGCAAATCACCGACTCCATTGTGTTGCGAGCCAATTACAAAACGCAGTTAAGTTTGAGCCTCATCTCATTACAGGTGTTGGGAGTTCTTTGTTTCTCACATAACTTTCATTAAAAAAAATTAATATGTAGGTATATTTAACTATGGTGTGATGGCAGCGTAATTGAAACCCTCACTCCATTTCGTCAAGTGGGTTTCGTTAGATAGGACTAAACTAAACTAGAAAGGCCTTATGGTTCCCGAAGGTTCCGTACCGCAAAAGGAAAAACACAGGGTCCTATATTTATTAAATCCTATCCCATAACTATGTTTCCCTTTCGTGTGTTCGTCCGTCAAGACATTTTTCTTAGGAACGGGTTATCAACTTGAAATTAATATCAAATATTTAAGTCTACGGTTCCTTTCTCAGTAAGCCTAATCAAATGTATAATATTTCAATACACGCAAACTTTCTCACCAAAGTCTACACGTCCCGTCGACGACAAACACGGAATAAGCTAGGAAAAATCTGATAATCTTTGATTTGAAGATAAATTATATATAAAAATATTTTTTTCCTATTAAAAACTTACATTTGTAGTGAGACCAATGTATGAGAATTATTTTTTCTTCTAGTCCTTAAATCGGACTTACCAGTCCCTTAGTTTAATTTTTGACGCTTATATGTATGTATATCTACGAGAATACTTACCGGGATTGATGTACTATCTACATACATTACTTAGTTTATTCGGAACTATCAGACCTACTCCCCTTTGTCATTTTTTTAATTGAACGCTTTTTATAATAGAACAGGAAAGTGTTTATAATTTATGTGATATATGGTTGCTAGGATTATCTTTTTAATTTTAAATTATATGATTGTATATAATTTATGTCCATAAATGTTTCCCAAAGTGAAACAATGTGTAACCTCAATTCCGTTAACAGAACAGGATAAGCTCCCATTAGATCCTAAATGTATTAAGAACATAATTAACAAGTGCCATAATCGGTCGTTAAGTGAGGATATAAAACGTGTGAAATCATGAAGACAAATTGGACGTTTAAAGCCGGACGGACGAATTAAAGACCCGAGTTTCGTAACCGAAATTTTAGCGCCCGAACAGCAGAAATGGGACCACACAGATAATACAGAAAAATAAGAATAGCGAAAATGTAATATATATATATTACATTTTCGCTATTCTTATTTTCCTGTATTATAAACCTACTGGTATAAAAAAACCTCTTACGGTTTCAACAAAATATCATAAAATGAACCACAGGGAACCTACCAACCTAGGAACACGCCTAAAATTTTGTATTACGCGGACAACTCAAGTTTGATCTCCGCTGGCAACACTGAAATTGTTTATCGCAATTTCAAGTGTTACCCAATTTGCTCGGCGGTGGAGGAAAATATTGTGAAGAACCTGCATTTTTGAGGCAAACATTAAATATATTTTGAGGATATGTGTCCACCAGCATCCGTTGCGGCGACGCGGCACTCCGTCCTAAAACACTCTTAGAATGTAAGAAGACATGTGTCCAATGAAATGAAGTATATGTATATGAAGGCTGTTTTTTTTAAATTACTTCAAACAGAGTTGACAAGATCTTAAACTAGTTCAAATAATTTTTTGACAAAACTATTTGTACAGATGAAAAATGCATTTCGTAAATAATTGAAGAGTCTGGCCTGTTATATATATATATATATAAATATATATATATATATATATATATATATATATATATATATATATATATATATATATATAAATCGATAATAATGATACTGCTTCCGCTAAAAGATATTAAATCATAATCAACATGTTAACATCGTAACTTATTTTACCATTAATGGAAGATTGGCACATAGAGATCAATATAATCAATAAATGAATTGAAAATGCCTACAGTAGGTACTCGCTCTTAGAAACATCCCGTTTTAATTTCGCAATAGATTGGTTCTTAATTACCAAATTGTATGATTCGGTGAAAGTACAGGCCGCGTAATAAAAACTAATGGAATGACCATTAAAAATAAAATTTCGTACGTCACTGGCCATGACTTGCTATAAAAACTCTATTGTTTAATGATAAAAAAGCTTTTATAGTAAAACGCGGTTTTTCACGCACGTCTCTGTGGATTTTTAAGATAATTAACCCTGAACCACTGCTTCGGTGTTGATAAATTATACCTTCTGATCGAGTACAAATATGTTTAAAATCTTAAATTTTCAAATCAATATAAACTAATCAAAAAAACGTTTTTTTTTTTACTAACAATAAGCGATCTGCCCCGGTTTCGCACGGGTGATTTATGGATCTCGGCAATATATGCCTGTAACGTTCTTATAAATCTTCCTCTTGAATCTCGCATGGTTTAACACATAGAGAATATAGTCTTTGGTTTAACAGATCTTAAGCGTAAAGACGGCGTGATTCTTGTTATATACTATGTACATATACATAATATTAAGCAATACATGGTTTCGCTAGGAATAAAAAAATTGCTGCGAAAAATTTCTAATATTTTTAATAATTAAGTGTACTGCTGTAATACTTTTCTAAAAAAAAAGTCGAGCTGTGTTACTTGCTGATTCTTCATAGGAGAGGTTTTTCTCCTAACCATTGGTAAAAGCTATAATGCCGTTTTTAGGGTTCCGTAGTCAACTGGGAACCCTTATAGTTTCGCCATGTTTGTCTGTCCGTCTGTCCGTCTGTCCGTCCTCGCTTAATCTCCGTGACCGTTAGCACTAGAAAGCTGAAATTTGGTACCAATATGTGTATCAAACACGCCGACAAAGTGTTAAAACAAAAATTGGAAAAAAGTGTTTTATTAGGGTAGCCCCCCTATATGGAAAGTGGGAAGTGATTTTTTTTTAATTTCAACCCTAAGATGTGATATATTGTTGGAAAGGTATTTAAAAATGAATAGGGGTTTCCTAAAATCATTTTTTGATAATGTCAATAATTTCGGAAATAATCGCTCCAAAAGTAAAAAACAATGTGCCCCCCCCCCCCCTCTAACTTTTGAACCATAAGTTCAGAAAATATGAAAAAATCTGAAAAGTAGAACTTTATAAGGACTTTCTAGGAAAATCATTTTGAACTTGGATGGAAACAACAGTACCCACTACCGGGAGCAGTTGCAGGAGCGCGAACATAATGGATACCCACCTTTAAACTCATAAGTGGGAACACTTATTGTGACGGACGGGAAACTACGGAACCCTACACTGAGCGTGGCCCGACACGCTCTTGGCCGGTTTTTTTATTTAACAGTATATAACACAGTACAACATAAAATAATTTTGTGGCTTACTGTTTATCACACTGCGGTTCACGCTATATTTGACACAGCGAAACGAATAAGACTATAAACATACCAGTTACCAGGTGTTAGAACCCCTTTTCTATCTAAGAGTTCGTCAGAGTAGCTACCATCATATTGTGTGTTTCTGCCACCAAATAGAAATTCGTACCCTGCCATATTACAAGCTAAAGGGTACAGAAGTGAGAATGAGTATAATTAAAGGCTGTTCGGCATTTCATCTTAGTTCTCAGAGTTGACAAAGCATCCGGAGCCTTCTTTATTTCAAGCTAATCGCAAAAGTTCAATTCTTGTTTGTTTGTCGCTTCGATTTTATAAAAAAATGCTTAAGGAATATTAAGTTTTTGGTTTGACCAAAACCAACTAAAAACTGCTTTCTAAGGTACAGTTGCTAATAAAAGACAAACCGTAACCAAAACCAACCAAGACCAATAATAAAAATAAAGGTTTACGATTGACAGCCATGTACTTGCAGGCACAGTACAGGGCGACTTGTTAACTAGAGAAATCGTACCATTTAAGATCGCACAAACCTAAACTCCGGCCGTCCCTTCACGTGTCGTGAAGGATCGCTTGTAACGGAGAGAGTCACATCACGAAATGCAACACTGTCAATCACACAATGGCGTTCGATACAAGTCAATCGTGAGGTTGAATTCGTTAAATGATTCAATGTGACGCGCTCGATTTGCGCGAACAAATGACTGTGCTGATGTCACCCAATTGAGCAGAGTAAATTGTAGTTTTCGAAGTTTTGTTACCAATAAAATGTGGATGTGTCCTCAGTTATTTTTTTTTTATATATATAGAAGTAAAGGTAACAAACGTGCACACAGTCCAAGTGATGTTAATTATTGATAACGCACTTAGACACTTTTATATGCTCAATTAAAAAATCTAAATATAGATTTTTTTACATTATTATACCATTTAAGGCACGAAATAATTGTATGCGATTATTTTAAAATGTTGTCTATTGTTTCCATTGACGAAACCTCCTTTCTTTTCTTTGCATTATCGATGCTACACTTGGACGTTTACTGTTGTAGGGCATGGCGTAAATACACCCTTTATAGGCGGACTGGGGATCAAAGTACCAAACGTTTCTTACTAAGGTGCTGTACCACATCACCAGTCTGGGAATTTTACGTCTGACGTCATCGAGGTGGTTAAACTGCTATGTATGGAATCGCAGTAGCATTTCCCAAGGTCCTCACTTACGACACCCACGAAATGAAATAAGGTTATGAGTTCTCTCTCGCAGCCAGCACATGACATCTGATATTCAACTTTATACAACTTTATACGTGGAAGAGCTTTGCTGCAACTATATTATGGTTGTAGTAGGAATGGGTCGGCTCGACCCGGGAAAGACAACGCTCTCACAGAATACCAGCGTCAAATAGCAGCTCAGTGTTGCTGTGTTTCGTACGTTGAGTGTAGAGAACCGGATACCCTTTATACTGGAAACGAGGCATTCCATCTTGGTCATTAAGTGTGACAACGCATCTGCATCTTGAATCTTAATCGAAGATTGGTCAATGGTCGCATCCACTTACCATCAGGTGGACTGTGTGCTATTTTGTCACCCTTATTCTATTAAAAAAAAATTATGCACTAAGTTTCATTTAATTGTACACAATTTTTTTATGAATAAAAATCGTGTTCTAATCAATGATGACACACAAACGAAACCATTTCTATAGTATTTTGTTTGTTTATCTAAGTTACCCAATTTCTAAACTATTAACAATCGCATTCTCTTATTTCTATTTCTCTAATGAAATTCACATAATGCTTCTCCATGGTCAATAAAACCTTGATTTACAGCCGTTTATCAGTCGGTCGCTTAGAGAAACAAATTGGCTTCGATACGGGGTATAGTACTAATATTGGATTTTAATAAATTGTACTGTTACTCAGACATTAGAATGTTTTCTAAACAAATGTGAAAGCGTTTTACTGAACCACGGTGAAGTTATTTATGTAATTGATTAGTCGGTGAATAAATTTTGTTTACTTTTCGTGTTAGTTTAACCGTGTGAAACATTTTTGAAAACAGATTTTTTTTAAATTATCTTTGGATTTACGTTTTTTTAATAGGAGTAACTGTGACAAACTAGCACACTGTCTACCTGATGGCAAGTGGATACCGAGGTTCGTACAAATCTATATCTATCCAAATTTAAGAGTCAAAATGCGGATACACTGCCAATGTACGACACAGTAGGAGTTAAAGAGGTCTCAGATTCTCTCTCACTCATCGTACGAAATACGGCATTAAGCTGTTATTTCTAGTTGGTATTCTTTGAGAGTTTTTTTTAAGTTTAATCTTTCCCAGTCGAGCTGACCAATTCGTGCAGAAACTATAACTATAATTCTGGCTCGTCCCCGTTGAGACCGGCCGTCGTCTCCGAAATTCGGTCGTATAGATGTTTATGAGCCACACCTATCACTTACTATCAGGTGGAGTGAATGCTAGTTTGTCACCAATATTCTTTAAAAAAATAATAGTCCTTCTGATTTTATGTACCTACAACAGTCTATAGACTCTTTCCACCTCAAAAAAAGTTGTCCACAGATATTTTTCACACTTCAGGACTGAGATGAAAGGTTGCCATGCTTGACAGGTGGGTTGTTTGGCTGGCAACTGAAGATTTTATTATGTTGAATTGTTATCAGGAAGATGCTACTGCCCATCTCCTATTTCATACCCCTCTGACGCCTCTTAAAACATCCACGGGATGATATTGGGGAGCGGATTCTTACACAATCACTAAACGGTGATTCTGTCCTTGTAATTTACCCATTGATTGTGCTTTCCTAATTTTGTAAGCAACAGGAATATCTACGAAAATTTTTTATCGATATTTTACATCTTAAAGTTCACAGGAAAGATCATTGCAAGCAGATAAACAATTTAAACATATAAATTCTTTCGCGAGACATATCGTCAATTTACGCTTTGCAAGCATTACAGATAAATACATTTAAAATGGCGATCGCCTTATAAAGCGCGAAGCTACGGCGCCGTCGCACGCGTGTGGCGCCACCTGGTGATTCACGCCCGAAAC
The DNA here is from genome assembly GCA_036936625.1 of Parnassius smintheus behrii. NCBI lineage: Eukaryota > Metazoa > Arthropoda > Insecta > Lepidoptera > Papilionidae > Parnassius > Parnassius smintheus. The sequence goes on from JAUPFT010000015.1 coordinate 41,161,402, forward strand.
CAGCTGACACTGTATATACTATATACAGTGTCAGCTGGTTTCGGGGTATATATATTTTAAAAGTTTTGTGTCTTAAATTAAGGTGATACCTCGAAAATTTGGTGGTTTTTTATTTCACATATTTTTTTAAGTTTTATAGATTACAAACCAAAATGTTGGTACTTATATGATTTTTGACTATATAACCTTGGATAAAAGGAAAACACGATATCATGTAATTTTCTCGATAGAAAAAAATTGCAAAGTAGACTCTAATTAGTTACTTAGTTAGTTGGAATTATTTTTAAGGCATAGTAAATAATCATATCTAAGTTCTCATAAACTATTTTTTAATACATAAAATGGTTTTGTTAAAAAAATGTGGTTTGGCGCTTACTTAGTTTTTTATCCGAGCGTGTGCTCGGTATAGCTATCTCATAACTTGCGTAATATGAAGTCATTGCATCACTTTCATTTTGGTGCTCCCTCAGTCGTCCGTGAGCTTCACCGACAAAGTAATAAGCCACGCCCCCAAAACTACGATTAATTTCGTTTAATTTTTCGTTCGATTAATTTTCAAGTTATCCTCTATTTGACTAAAATTGTGGCGACGGCATAGGGCAAATCTGTACAGTTTTGTTGTTTGTTTTTTTTTTAGATTTCTTTTCTGCTATTAGCGGCCTTATTACAAAACGAGGTTTATTGATAGTCTCGGCCATAAACTATGGTTTAAGAATAAAAATATGGTCTGAAATAATTATTTAGTTGACTAAATTGGCCGCGACGCCCGAGGGTATCTGAACAGTTTTGTTGTTTTTTTTTCCTAATTTCTTTTCTGCTGTATGCGGTCTTATTAAAAAACGAGGTTTATTGATAGCCTCAGGTATAAACTATGGTTTAAGATGAGACTTTCGCAAGAAGTAAGACACTCAGCCGCGACGCTACCACAGTCTTTGCAAAAGTTGACGTTTGCTGTCAAATTCCATACTGTACATTTTTGATCGCATATTTCCTCCTTCCTCGAGACTGCTTTATCGAAACAGGCTCTAGTTGAAACCTAAAACAATTAAACTACTTTTTGTAATAAGACAGAATAGGGTTAAATTATTTTAGTACGTGAGGGTAATATGGTCAAAAACTTGTTTACATAGATGGTTTTGCAAAAAGGCGCTGCTTTATTGTCGCCATTTTGACAGTTGACATTATAGTAAATATTTTTGTTGATTTTAGTATGGTGCAGTGTAGTTAGTTTTATTGAGTTTTCAAAGCGTTCTTAATTATTGCCAAAGCTTGTTTGCTATTTTTCCTTAATATATTAGTTATATATACGCCTGTGTACTTTTATCCCTGTCCTGCTCCTAGCTTTGGTTTTATGGAGCAGCAAAGCTTAAGGTGCCAATATAACCCTCACCTACCTTAAGTATAGTAAGGGGATAGAGTAAGTCAGCTCAAATTCCAATTTCGTCACCACTTGCTCTCGCGTCGTATGCTATGTTACATTTGAAATAATACTAGTTTTTACGGAATTTATCGCGTATATTTAACTTTTTAAATACCCGACGTTTAAAGAGCTTTACAGCACCCATGGTCACGGGAAGGACTGAGATGTTCAACGTCCAGCTGTTATAGTCAACCGCGGTTACCATAGATTAAAATTTAACTTTTGTTCCGATCTACACAGTGTGAACTTATGGTATCATGAAGTCTTGCAGTTGTATGCTTGGGTTGGGATTTGATTTTATTTATTATAGGATCCAAAGCAGATGGTAGCACCCAGCCATCTTCTTTATTAAAATTAGGATGTTTTTTGATTTAAATAGCCTCGCGAATCATCTCTCGTGCTCTCTGAAACAAAGAGCACGAGGGATCTGTGACAGTAAACACCTGGCTGCCGAGCTCCAACACGTCAAGCAAGTTTTGCATGACAAGCTTCGGGTCCCGTGCCTACGTCACAGAGAACGAGTGAAGCCGGCCACAGTCGAGCGTGTACCTGCTGTACTGCCATATGTTAGAGGAGTCACTGACAAGATTGGCTACATCTTGAAGCGCGCTTCAATCAAAACATACTTCAAGCCGCCGAAGAGGATTGGTCAGTTTTTACCATAAGTCAAGTGTAACGTCCCTCTGCAAGATGCAGGAGTGTACAAGCTTGATTGTGAATATGGTCTCGCCTACATAGGACAAACTAAAAGGTCAATTAAAACCCGCGTCCAAAAACATATAGCTGATGTGAAGAATCGACGCTCCGGGAAGTCTGCAGTCTGTGAACATGTACAGGATCGCCCCCGTCACTACATCAGATTTGATAGACCACAAATCCTCGCTAAAGAACACCGATTCCTTCCAAGGATGATTCGCGAGGCTATTGAAATCAAAAAACATCCTAATTTCAATAGAGAAGATGGCTGGGTGCTACCATCTGCTTGGGATCCTATAATAAATAAAATTAAATCCCAACCCAAGCATACAACTGCAAGACTTCATGATACGATAAGTTCATACTGTGTAGATCGGAACAAAAGTTAAATTTTAATCTATGGTAACCGCGGTTAACTATGACAGCTGGACGTTGAACATCTCAGTCCTTCCCGTGACCATGGGTGCTGTAAAGCTCTTGAAACGTCGGGTATTTAAAAAGTTAAATATATGCGATAAATTCCGTAAAAACTAGTATTATTTCAATGTGTAGTGTTCGCGTAAATATAAGAAATCATTATGTACCGACATGTTTGTAATCACTAATACTGTAAGTAGAAAGGTCGAAGGTATGATAAACCTAATGAAACACTTATTTCATTAGGTTTATCATATTTATGCCTGTTTCTTAACGCTAAGCTAGTCGCCTCTTATTTTTATTTATTATTTTTATTACGGTACGACGTAAAATTAAAATGGGAAATCCATTTTAATTTTACGTTGTCCTGTTGCGTAATGTAATATTCTGATCGTAAGCGACACAACCTCCCCGTTCAAAGGCCGAAGCGAAGTGACCGTTCGGCAGGAATCACGCTTCAAAAGGCCGATAGTTTAGGTAATTTATTTTTACAGTGAAAATAATGGTATTTAAAAAAAAGTAAATAACATAAGCACTGCTTTATAGTTAGTTCGGTTAGTATGCAAAGTTTCATGATCTTATTTAAAGTATTTTATGAATGACAGCGGTTTATTGTTTATTTTGGAGGTAACTTTGGGTTTTTTTTTCTATCGAGAAAATTTTACGAGATCGTGTTTTGGTCTAACATAATCCTTAGCATTAATCCTCAACTTTACCATATATTTATTTCAAAATTAATGCTGCAATATTTTCGGCATAACTAAGGATCTTGCTAAGCCATTTGAGATTATATTTACCCTTAAGGAGAACGTAGTTGATACTCGCTTTTAGAGCGGTACTTAATACTTACTCAGGCCTTTTAGTGAGTAGGTCCATGTGTAGAGACGGTGTGAAAATATCTACTGGGCCATATCGTCCCATGGGTGTCGTAAGAGGCGACAATGGGAAACAAACCAGAAGATGAGCAGCAGCGTCTTCCTATAAACGACTAAAAAGTGAAAACCTTCAGTTGCCATACACCTGCCTAGCGTGGCGACTGTGGCAAATTTCTCCCCTATGTCGCAATCTACGTGTGAGTGTGAGGACTTTGTTGAGAGGCATGGATAGCCTGTAACGGTTTTTGTGAGTAGCGGCTTCAGCCTGAAAACCAAAACAGCTGTGTTCCGGTCTGAAGGGTACATAATAGGGTATAAACTCAGTATAATTACAAGTAATTCAAAATTAAACTTACAAATCATTTATCGTCGAGTTCCTGATATGAATTACATCTTCAATGTAATATATGTTATACCTAAATTAAAAATATATATACTCCTGAAGAGAGTATAATATCTACCATATTCCCTTTTAATAATTAAACCTGTTTTTTTATCTTTAGATTTTTCTTATTTAAGTACATAATTTATTTGAATAGTTCTTATTTGCATTGTATTGATTGGATGATATTTGTACTCCAATTAACCCAAAATTGCACGACTCAATCTGTAAATGTTATTATGTACACTTGTTATGGATATACATATCAGAGAGTATAGAAATGTGTATGTTTTCGTGATTGTCATATATGTGTATTGTAAGTGTACTTGTTAAATAAAAAAAATAAAAATAAAATAAAATACAAGCTCTTCGGTATTTCATCTTAATCCTCAGAGGTGAAAACGCATTAGAAACGATCCTAGTTTTAAGATTTTTGTTACTTTAAGATTGATTTTAATTCAAGATAGGTAGATTATTACATATTACTTGTTGAAATATTTTAAGTTGATTATGATTTTTGAGAAGATTTTAATTTTCATAGGTGATTCACATTTATCTTTTTTGAGTGATTAAAATAAACATAAAAAGTATATTAAAATCTTCGACTGCGCTTCGTGTGTTTTATGCAAACCGTCCCTAGCATAAGTTAATACAGGCACATTTTCTATTGTGGTAGCCTTTAAACAAATAAAAAGTATTAACAATGTACACTTTAGTCATCGTAATGAAAATCAGTCATACAACCTTGAGCCCACGCAGCGTTCTGAATTCAAACAATCAATGCGCACGGAAATGCTAATTTTTATGTGTCGGGCGAACATGTGCATAAAGTTAAGGCACACCCATTTCAATGCGAGCAGCGGAAAGCGTAGCGATATTGTAAACGAAACGGTAGTCGCGATCAATTAAAATAATAATATCGCCTTTACTACCCTAGTATTGAGTATGATTATATGGATAGCTGGAATTATCATTCTTATTATATTCTAAAAAGCTATTCTTGAAACACACATATTTCGATTCGATCAATTAATTTTTAACTGTTAATGTATGTAATGAAAAAATGGATCTGCACACAATTGCTTTACTAATATTGATTGAACTAGCTACCCATCTGATGATACAAATTTTATAACCTATTACACGACATAATCGACTTCTTTGCCAAACTTTTTTGGAGTTGGTCCAGCTGTTGCAGCGAGATTAAAGGACCGATATCCAAACAAACATACTACATTTTATAATGTGAAGTAATATAAAAGGCTAACTAAGGACACATCAATGTATACCCAACTGACCCACTGATTTGTGCTAACAACTATGATTGGCAATCCACCTGCCTCGCATGGCAACTATGGCATGTAACTTCCTTCTAATTTATGGGGAGGCCTATGTTCAGTGTAACTTTGAAAGGCTGCAACGGTGGTGGTGATGGTAACCAGCGAATTTGATAGTATAATTTCATTAGAATAAATACACGTACTTAAACAAAAACCATTCAATCCATTCTCAGATCAAAAATATACGAGTATATACCGAAATAATCCATTCAGATAAGTCAAAATAAATAATACAGTATAAGTGATTTTGAGCAAAGTAAAAGTTTTATTATTGGAAAATTACATGAAGCAGCCATAGCTTCAATCTCAGCTTGCGTTGACCTTACAGGTGGGCCCTCCTACGGCTTGTCCAGGTTGTCTCTCGGGTCAGTGAATGGTAGTAATATGATTTGCCTTACTCTGTCTTTGTTTCCACCCAAAATTCTGGAGCTCATACCAACAAAGAAAAAACGGGGCGCTGCGCACATTTTAAGTGACGCAATTACCAAGCCAAAACGATGCTCAACTCATTGTAAGAACTCGCACTCACATACACGTACTCACATACATACGTGACTTTCATGAGAGTGAAACCATTCCGACAAAATTTACCGTCAAACTGAAACACAAATAAGTAGAAACTTTAATTACTGAATATCGACACAAACTTTAAACGTCTTTAAAGTCTTTCGTATGTTAGATCATTATTGCTTAACTACTTCCAACTATGGCAATAAAAAACCATATCGCTTTCTCTTAGATAAATACCATCACTATAAACTTGACTTACAATAAACCATGAGTGAGTAGATCTTGTGGGCGCTATCCTAAAACGTATCGCGACTTTTGCTTTCGGCGCACGTATTCAGAGATTCCACTACATCGATAAAAATCAGCAGCGTGCAGTTCTATTTGAACTGCTGCCACAACTTTCTAATGTTGTTAAAAATATTTTACGAAAATTATATCTGTTTTAATTGACTCAACTCTCAACTTATAGTTCATAAATAGAGTTCTTTAAAGTGTTGGTGTATTTATAATGTATAGAGCTGTGTTTAAGTATCGAAAATTTAAAAAAAATTAATATTTTATTATTAATATTTAGATTATAGCAAATATTTAATTATTTACAGCTAAGTGTTAAATATGTTGACTTCCTAGATTCATCGACTAGACGACCTGGTAAGAGATGTACTCTTACCTTCTCTTACCAGGTCGACTCTCTATCTAGTAGGCCGCCCAAAACTTCGCTTACCAGTAACAGGCTGCCACACATTTCTTCTTCCCCATTGGCTGTCGTTTTTTTTGTGCTGACGATATATCGTCAGCCCATTGTCACTTCAGGACGTCGACGGATGGAAGTAACTCAGGATCGCTTTTGTGGTATTACTTGGGGAAGACCTAAGTTCAGCTATAGACTTATGAAGGGATGCAATGATAATGAGGATGATAAAGCACTTACTGTTTTGGTTATTGAATAGCAAACGAGCTCACAGTTTTTTTTAAACGTTACCTAGGACTTTCTCCTGTATCGTGAGGGCAGTTTACAAACATAAATTGCACAAGAACAAACATCCAGACCCGGAACAATTATTTGAAGGCCATACAAATACTTGTTCCGTGCGGGATTCGACCTCGCGACCCCCAGCGCAGTCACTCATTGCTAAGCCACTGCGCCACGGAGTCGTCAATATAATAAAATAGCAGATTAATACTGTTTTATTTCGAATGATGGTGAGTACAGAGAATCGGAGACGCTTACAGTAACGAGGTATCTTAGTCCTCAAGGGTGACGCATATACAGGTTGATTCTTAACCGAGGACAGATGTAGGTGTCTATAGGCCACAGCTTTCACAGACCATCTGGTGAACTGTGTGCTTGTTTGTCAACCTTATTGTATAAAAGATCTGTGCACATTATAAGCACAAGCAAACTATAAAAAAATGGGACAGCAAAAAATACGTCCATAGTTTGCGGTGGTCCACGCCTAAGGCGTTCAACTCCAGATTGGTAGATAGTAGAACAACTTGAATACGTAAGTGTAGACTATGGTAACATAGAGTTGATTTATTAACTTTCATGTATAATAACAGGCATAAAAATTTTCTCTAATCTATCTATAATTATTGTGTATTAGAAATGTATTGATACGCTACTGTACTGTAGCGAAATCGGTGAAACATTAAAATTAATATGTATAACAATTTTCGTATTATCGACCATTAGCTTAGTAGTAATTTTATAAAATAATTAGTATAATTATTTTATGAATTCAAAAATTTGAATTATGAAATTGTATTTGGCTTTGAAAAAATTTTACGTTCAGAGAAAGTTCATTTTTATAAGATAGTAAATTAATATATATATATATATATATATATATATATATATATATATATATATATATATATATATATATATATATATATATATATATATATATATATATATATATATATATATATATATATATATATAATCGTATAAATAATTTCTTACTCATCATTTTACATCGCGGTTACTTAGAGTCCTACCAGCCAGTAAAATTTAGTTTACTTAGTTCATAGCTTTCATAATGGCATATAGATTTCTTTTTTGATACATATTAATTAAAATGCTCTTGAGTATTCTTTTGTTGGAATATATATAAACATAATACGTAATAATTTGTTAATATCAAAATTAATAAAGTATATTTTATTTATTATACTTAATTTTTATCTGTCTCCACGTAAACTCTACCTGAAGGAATAGTTGAGGCTTTCGAATTACAAACCTCAGGTTGCTTATTTATAAAAAAAAATTCGATTATTCAACGACTCGATCGTAAGTGTTAATTTATTTATCGAAATTGTGTCGAATGAAATGTATTTTAACCAGTTTTATTGAAAACCAGCGGCTACCTCACATTCTCGCAGACAAGAAGCACTTTAAAGTTGCTAAGTTATGCGGATGTCAACAACTATGCCCATTTACTTTTCCTACTTACTTACTTTACTTTTGTCAACAAAAGGGCTTAGGGAAATCTGCTCGAATTCAATACCGTTAAAAATCCTCTTCTTTTTAGCGCCATGGTTTTTTAATGTTTTGTTCAGCATCGAGTCAATTATGTTTGTTAGATTTAAAGGTGCTCCCTTGACGAAAGCTTTACGGAAGCCTTGGATGAAAGTAAATATCATATGATTGAATAAATTATTTAGAATGTTTCATAATTCATAAAGTGACAAAATTGTTTTATTGTAATGAAAGTTTAAAATTAAATAAAAACAAATTTCACGAATTTTAATGCATTTTATTTTAACTGTTTTAATTCCCGACGTTTTATGTGTTGTATAGCATCCCCCAAAGAAATCTAAATAATATTGCCTTATTATTTGCATTTCTGTAAGCATCACTGATCAAGAATACTAAGATGCTTGACGCCGTAATGTCATAGTCCACGAAGACTACCTTCTACTTTTAATCATCAATTTTTGATCCAATCTACGCAGAACTAGCTTAGTCTTGCAGTAGTATGCTTGGTTTGAATTTTATTTTATTTAATATGGAATCATAACCATCTTCTATAATATTAAAATTATGACGTTTTATTTTAATTTCAATAGCCTTGTATCAATAGTATACATGTAATGGTCTTTTGCGTGGGTTTTAATGAATATTTCTTTTGTACGATGTAAGACAAAAAATAGTATCTACAATTAGTGTAGTATTCGCGTGAATATAAGAAATTATTATGAAAAGTTTAGGCTTGACTCAATTACTTGCTTTCTCGTTGAAAACTAAACTCATGAATTTAAAATTTTCAGTAGATTAAAGAAATTCATGAAAGTAAGAAATTTGCATATTTAATATAAATATTAATTTTGTCACATACGTCTTCTAATCAAAAGACTTTTATAATAAACATTATCATAAATACAATAGCAATATCATTTCGCGTTAAAAGTGATAAAAGCTTAATAATATTACAATTAGACATTGAGTTATACAACACGAAACAACACAGAAAAATGTACAACCCACTATCTATAATATAAGTCATCCCACTGATCTCATTCCTCAAAAACATCTTTCTTTTATTTAGCCAGCTGGTCCAATACCTGCTTACTTCCGATGAATTGTTTAGACAAGAGTTTAACGGGAGGCGCGACTTGGTCGATGGTCGCTCACCCGCTCTATCTTTGTTTTCTGACTCACACTGTTTTAGTTGTATTCGACTTGTTGTAACTTGTTCCAACAATTTTTTTGGAATAAAAACTTACGTATTTTATCACATTTATTTCACCTTATTTTTAAGTCCTGACCTGCTGCTGTAGAGTTACAGCCTAACTAAAGTCGGCTTATGAACATGGGAGGCCGTAGATTGGCTTATAAATAGAGACATATTTGCCATATTTGCTACGCAGGTGAGTTGGTAACTGCATTTTTTTTATTTTCTAGGTCTTAATAAAAAGGCGCCGTTCCCCATCTCTTGGTATGTTTCCGCATTTTACGACACCCACGTGACAAAGTGGTGTGATGGATCCCCTCACAGCCACCATACTTTTTTTTATAGGATAGGGTGACAAACAAGCACACAGTCCACCTGATGGTAAGTGGTTGCTGTGGCTCATAGACATCTACATTTATCCTCGATTACGAATCAAAATGCAGATGCGTTGTCACTCGTGAGGACTAAGATGGAATGCCACGTTTCCAGTAAAAAGGGTCTCCGGTTCTCTACACTCACCGTACCAAACACAGCAGCATTGAGCTACTATTTTACGCTGGTATTATGTGAGAGCGTGGTCCTTCCCCGGTCGAGCCGACCCATTCGTGCTACAACTATACCACTAATATAACTGCAGCATGGCTCTACCACGTAAAAACCTTTATTCGTCATAAGAAAATTATTTATGAATTTACCAAAACCAACTTAATCACCAGTCTATCAAAAGTACACTGCCTAATAGTAAGACAACCATAATGATTTTTTAAATTTACGCAAACACTACACATTGAATAAAACTATTAACAAAAGAACTATTATTATACGGATTTTGTCGCGTTTAATTACCTTTTTTTTATAGCACCCATGGTCACGGGGGGTGGGACTGAAATCTGTATTAATGTATTAATTTTTGGACCGATCTACGCAGAATGAGCTTAAAATAATATGTAATATTCAAAAACTGAAGGTAGCCGGGCAAACTATGACATTGGGTCGTCAAACATCTCAATCCCCCCCCCCCATGACCATTTGTGCTGTAAAGCACTCGAAACGTCGGAAATTAAAAAATATTAATAGTTAATTAAACGTGATAAAATCCGTATGAATAATTTTATTCGAGAAAATCATAAGTGAGATATTTGATAGTTGCAACGCTTGGCAGTGTTGGCAAATGCAGCTTTAAAATTTTTTGTCGGTAAGATGCTGCTACCCATATCCTGTTTTATGTCGCCTCTTACTCACGACTATTATTTACACGTATTTTATTACGACTCCACTGCACTAGATTTAATACTTGCGGCTTCGCAGCCTAGTCACTCCTTTTCTACCTTAGTTCGTTATATCCTTATTAGTTAACTCATAAAATAACATCCAAGAATTTTCATCTACCTCCCTGCATACCCAACATTTAATACCTTGAAATAAGTTAGGCCCCGACCCGGGCAATATTTCTCTGAAGCAATCAGATTTAAAGACAATACTCGTTAATCGACATTGCCGCCGCTCGCGTAACGAGGGCCAGCCAGGTGAAATGAAACAAGTTATGTAGAAACCGTGGAAAAGATAGAAAAGCTGGTAGTTGCGTTAATTAATATTGTGATATTAATTGCTATGGTCGATGTCCTGTTTTAATGGCCACTACGTCAGATTTATCGCGTTTGTCTGTAATATGTTGTTGGTTCGATTCTATATGTGCTAAGTTTACGACAGAAGTGAAATGACAGTCTTCAACCCGATGATTTCAATTTCGATGTCCGTTTGCTTAGCGATTATACTACTGTAAATTTAAAACACTTGACGTATATAGATGAGGCCTAAAAAACTTGTACCACTCATACATACTTTAATTATTATGATTTTATAATATAAAAGTGTAGTATTTTAATTCCTTTAACCAATTTTTGTTAGGTAAATTTAATAAAACGGGACCAAATATTTTTTATTACTAACCTTCTTAGATCGACGTCTTATGCTTCCACCTTTAGATTTATTAAAGACAAGCTGTGCCCCCCGGGTTTTACCCGCGTTCACGAGTCTGAGCCGCATGACATCATGACACCTTGTTCATTTAGTTCAATTATTTTAGCTTAAAAGTTGGAAAAATTACTGCAGTACTTTTATCTCTCACTCTCTCTCTCCCCTTCCCGAGTGAACGTCACCCCCCTCCCAACCCTTCTATACTACTGTACTATACTATACTATACCATAGGTAATAATGAGTACTTCAATCATGTAGTGCATAATTTTTATGTCTCATCAATAGTTTTCTCAGCTCACGCCAAATAATGAATTTTATAGGCAAAATTTTTACTACTTTGGGTTACATTTTTGCAATTTTCTTAAGGATCTCTAATTTTTTCGATAATAAATTATAGCCTATGTTACTTCCTCATATTTAAGCTTTCTATTGGTGAAGAAATGGGTAAAATCAGTCTAATAGTTTCGGTGCTTATTCGGTACAAACAAACGAAACACAAAAAATCTTTCCTTTTTATAATATTATAAATATAGAAGTATAGATGTAGCGAAGATAATACATACTACTCTTTTTCGTTCCAAAATGTAAATAATGTAAAAAATAAAGGAATTTAAATAAGGAAAGTCAAGAACACCAAAAAGCACAAGGAAATCGTTCAATGTAAAGCTTAAAGGGTGTACATTGAAAATAATAACTGACTGACATTTTTAATTTATCAAGCAAACATTTCTGCTGTGTGTTGGCATTAATAGGTTGATAGCATCAATGTTGCCAGATACAATTTATTTGTTAAGACATCATAATAAAATATCTTTTAAATCAACACGAACACGCGCCGTCGCGTCGATACCGACTGCATCCAGCCTTAAAACTGGCCGTAATGCTAAATATAGAATTGTAGCCGACATTTCTGCTGTTTTGAATTTTTCTGACCATGCAAGAGATCGATACTCATAAGATTATTTAAATTAACGAAATCATTGTTTTCGTTGTTTCAGGTAACTCTCAAACACGTTTATTACGGTTTAGTAAGATCTACATTATCTTGGTGAGTTATTTCTTTTATTCGAGATGGTATAACCAACGAAAGATGGTCTACCTTATTGACGGTGAGATTCGCAGTGGACCATAAATTTTAGCTATCCCTGAAGATGACTCAAGGTATGGTTTTCATCTTTGAGGACTAGTTAAGAGTACTGTTGGATATACTGAATGACCTTTTTTACCGCCTGGAAAAAATTGGGTGTAACATGTGAAAGGAGTAGAAGCCTATGGCACTGATATTTTACAAAAAATTATAACAAAAATTTTAAATTATGAAATAAATTAATTAAAATCTATCGAAATTCAAATCGTATCTACACTACGAACGGCAATAAAACAATAAATTTAGTAGACATCTTTGACCTTGTGACTTCACAGAGTTCATAGGCTAGGGTGGATATGGTTTCAATTTCGATAGATTTTTGTTAATCAATTTGTATAATTGTTGGTTTAAGCGAATAATTAAGTTTACAACGGTTACAATCAGCATTAGAGGACTCAGCTCCATCACATGCAACAATTTTTAGGTGGTTTACTGAATTCAAAAGGGGTAAAATTAACCTTAAAGATGACCAAAGAACCGGGGCCCCGCAAACAGCAGTAATGGCATAAAATGTATGGACGACTGAAATGTTGGTGCGAGAAGACCCACGAATCACATATACGGACATCGAAAAGATTGTAGGCATTAGTTCAGGGTGTATTCATACCAGGACGGTATTGTAGGCATCAACATCTCGGTGTGAGGAAGCTTTGTTGTCGATGGATCCCTCGTTTGCTCTCTGGTTTTTGATTGTTTGGTGCCATGAAATGCGTCTACGTTTTGAAAACGGGGCATCTAGGCGTGTTACAGAAATCATTACTGGTGATGAGACATGGATCTATCAATATGATCCGGAAACTAAAAGGCAATCATCGGTATGGGTCTTCTCAGAAGGTTACCGACAAAACTGTAAAGACCTCGCAACGTCGGCAAAAAAGGGTGGCTAGTTTTTTTTTTCGCGGTGCGGACATTTGTCGACGTCAATGCTGGAAATTTGTAGATCAGTCAACTCTGAATGGTATCCTACAGTTTCATTACCCAAAGCTTTTTGAGCTGTGTGGGGGAAAAGACCAAAGACCGGGTTTCGGGGAATCATGCTGAATCACGATAACGCCTCTTCACTTACCTCCCTTAGAACGAAAGCATTTATTGAGGAATATGGTGTTGAAACTCTAAGTCACCCACCTCTCTAGCCTCACACGGCGGTCTAACCCTGATTTAGCTCCTGGTGATTTCTTTTTGTTCCCAAGAGTAAAATAAAATAAAAGGCCAATAATTTTTTAAAGCGCTGAAGAGCCGTGGCTGCCTACGAAGAAGCGATTTCGGATCTGTCAGATCATGACTGGCAAAAGAGTTTTCAGAGTTGGTTTAGGTGAATGGAACTTTGTATAGAGTATGATGGAGAATATTTATAAAAGATATAAAAGAAATATTAATAGTATCTAGAATACATTTTGTATATCTCAAAACTTATTGAGTGTCCTACGTAGCAGCTTTTTACTAAATGCATATGAAAGAAGATTTCTATCTTCTGAAGATCTGCCCGGAATCAGGAAGTTGGCGGTGTCTCACCCCCGTGCCTCGGAAAGCACATAAAGCCGTTGGTCTTGCGCCTGATCTCTCTCCGGTCGTGTCGGTTTACCGTCCCATCGGATTACGAGAGTGAGGGAATAGAGAGTGCACCTGTGGTTGCGCATACACTAGGGCACTACAATCCTGTCCTGCGCCGATGGCTAGCCTCCGTTGAGGCAGGCCACCGTGGCCGAAATTCGGTCTGGAGGACAACAATGAAAAACCATTTTTAAAAATTTTGTCCGTTCGTCTGACTGCCTGTCTGTCTGTTTATTTCGGCTTATCTCCAAAGCAGTTTTTACCGATTGCACCGGGACTTTCACTGGCATATAGCTAATGTTATGATAAGTAACTTAGGCTAAAAAAATTAAAACATAAAATTCCATCGTAATAATTACAACGCGTACGAAGTCACAGGGAACAGCTAGTTCTAGAATAAGTGTAACCTGACGATTGAAAAAACCCTAAGGTCAATTTTACAATCGTCAGGTAGAAGTTATCCATCAAATAAATTATAACCTAGATTATTATTTGGCGGTGGAAGGAAAAGGGCAGAATCTCCCACCGGGCAAGTTTTCTGCCGGGAGCGACCAACGCTCCGTATAATAGTTTTTTTGCGCCCGAAGCAAATAGGGGTAACCCTCGGGTAACGGGGGAGGGAATTTGTAAACGCTCATAGCATACCACATAGCCGGCTGCGTGGTTATGTGGAGACTTTTACCCACTAAACACCACCTTTTGGGATTGGCTTAATGATCTAGTGAGAGATCTTTAAGCCGTAAATGGACGCGACCCTCCTTGGATGAAAGGAGGGCGAAAGCCATGCCATGTAATAGTTCGGAGCTATTCTATATATATACTGCTTTTTTGATTCGGAACTTTGATAGCGCGATATAGGCTTCGATGTGTTTCGTTTGTGGCGCGATGACAGCGCCGCCAAAAATATAAAAATAAAAATTAATCTATTTAATTCACATAAATGTAATCTTTAATTATTTTTAATGTTGAATTTGATCCTGTAAATTAATTTTAACTGGGTATCAGAAAATCGTCTCTTAAAAACAAGATCTTATGAAGCACTTCCAAACGATATGGAACCGTAACTTATGATTATTATTTGACGTTCTTTCCACCGCGTACTGTCGCCACTAAAATGCATTCAACGATCGCAATAAACAACATTATATTCTAAACTGGTTAATATGTAAGTTAATCTCTGTTCCACATCGGATGCGGGAGAAAGCTCGGTGGCTAACTGAAGCTCGGCGAGGAACTTTAATGAAAATGCGAAAGACTTTTTACGGCGTTATCGGGCGACATCGTTATTGCAAATTGAGGATACGTTTATTGCTATAATGGAATGAATTTTACATAGTCAGCCGTGAACTAGCGCATTTTGCCGTCGCTTTATATGTGCCGTAATGCATAATAACGCAGTCGGCTTTGGCATCATCTTTGCTGTTACTTAGCATAAATTATAGATTTTTTTCCAATTAATTCATGGTAGCTACGTTATTATTATAATGTCACGAACAGTGCCTGCGATTATTTTCAAGCCAAGATTCACGGAAATTACAAAGCTTTTCATGATAAAAAATTAATGGTATATCGTCATCACGCTTGCCGAGGTTAGTGAAGCCTCATACATCACAACTAACTGCTGCTTATGTATGAATGTTATAATTGTAACGGTTTTATATTAGTTATACTTCTGGCTTTATTTGCATATTGGCATTTAATTTGGCATATTGGCAAAACTTTCGGCTTTTTCAAGTAGCGATTGCAATACCCAGACGTAGACAGTACCGTCGCCGGACTGAATATTTGTTTTTTTTTTTATGTAATGAGAGTGACAAAGAGAATAAGAGCACACAGTCCACCTGATGGTAAGTGGATACTGTAGCCCATAGACATTTAACCACGATTAAGAATTGAAATGCAGATGCGTTGTCACCACTGAGGGTTAAGATGGAGTGCCTCGTTTCCAGCAAAAAGGGTCTCCGTTTATCTGCACTCACCATACGAAATACAGCAGCATTGAGCTACTATTTTACGCTGATATCTGTGAGAGCGTGGTCCTTCCCCGGTCGAGACGACCCATTCGTGCTATAACCATGATATAGCTGCAGCGTGGCTCCATAACACTTATTTTTAAAGATATCATTAGTATTTGGAACACTAACACAAATGATAAAATTTCCGCCGGAAGTATACTCAAAATGTATTTTTGGTACAAATCAAAGCAATATACTACTTACCCTACCTTTATAATATTATCTTTATAAAACATGTTGGACAAAATACACGTACTTATATAATAAAATCAAAATACTCACCATTTCCTATCAAAAGTCCACAGCGGAACAGGTTTTTTTTTGCTATTTGTTTGCTATTCAACACTTAGAATAATTCTAACAGAAAGCAATAGAACCTGGGCATCATTAGAATAACTCTAAAATTTACCTAATTATACTCTATCTAAATCGCAGTAAAAAAAATTTTTGTTTATAACTGCATTATTTTATCAGAGTCACAACTCTCATAATTCTCAAGTATCAAATAATTTAACTTAATGAAAAAGCAGTACTTTATATTGAAACGGAAAATTACACTTTTAAATAAACACAGATTATTTATGTGTCAGAGGTTACATGCAATACGAAAAAAAGACGATTTAACGACGCATTTTTAAAACAATAACCATAAGTTATACTTTGGGCGCTTCACACTGATCCAAGATGTAATCAATATGTAGATTGTACACGTAATCTAAAGTCGTAATGTGCGTAATTTGTTTATAATTTTATAATAAAAAGAAACCGTTTACGCTAAAGAAGGCACAAATGGGAGATTATTTTCTTAATGACACCCATAATCAAGATTCTTTATTATAATTATTCCTTTACACCACTCTTAAGAACGCTATACCAAGTCTGCGCATTTGCCACCAACAACGTCGCCTTAAAAAAGATACCTATTATTGAAATTTGGCGCATAGATAGATAAATCTTTTAGATTAACAGTAGCTATTTTACACGTTTTCACTTTTCGACTGACGCCAAAAGGGAGAAGGCTCTCAATAAATAAATAAATAAATGGAGTGTAATTCTTTGTTTAACGTTACGCTATATCTTTGCCGGTTGTAAACCGTAATGTTTCTTTTTTTTTTAATTGTACCTCATGTAAATTAAAATTACTGCCTATACACTGTCGGACACAGGCCTCCACTCATTTCTGAGAGGGTTTTAGAGCAAGGAAGTGTTCGCCGCTGCCCCAATGCGTATTCGCGAACTTCACGTGACTTCGACATATTTTTTATTCCTCCGATATGCAGGTTTCCTCATGATGTTTTCTTTCACCGCCGAGCACGAGGTAAATCAGCACTTAAAATTGCAATTAACAATTTCATAGGTGCCGGCGGGGATCGAACCCGGGTTACTAGCGTACTGTGATATTTACAGCGAGCGTGAACCATCTGAGCTACCACGGCTGATACCAGATGTAATTTGAGGAAAACTTTAACTCCTGAATTTGAAAAAATTATTCTACATAATAAAATTTCTTCTAAAGTCAAGGTTTTAATTTTTCGATACTATTTGTCGTAGCACCGTATTGTCTTAAGTTTTTGAAGACAAATTTATTTCTTTGATGTTAAAATATTACGACGGGAAAATTTAAGTTATGGGATAATGAACATGTAGGCGTTTCCGTATTCACGCGAGCCGACCCGCAGGCAGAAGCTAGTACATGAATATATTTAAATTGCGTTGGTGTCGCAATATAGTGAGTGTTGCCGGTAGCCGTGTCCTTAATAAATCGGAATTATTCAATTTAACAGGCACGAGCGATAAACAAGCTTGCACTATCGTTCATATTCATAGACGCCGTAATAACGTTACATACGATACAGATCTATCAGCAGATTTGTTTGTCTGCTTGTGTAAATTGCTTTAATTATATTATTCTAAGACATTGTATTATTTTATTTTTTGTAAGTGAACCCCCTATCACATATGATCTCGTTGGTGGCGTAAGAAGCGACAGACGGTAATGGAACAGTAGATGGGTGGTGTCATATTCCTGACAACTCTTAATCTCGACACCAGCGCCAACCGATGTCTAATTGTGAATCTAAATCATTCAGGAACCTACCAAATACTCACATAAAAGTTGATCAAAATCCGTCCAGCTCCAGCTGTTTAGGAGTTCAGTGACAAACACACGTACAGAAGAATTATATACATAAAGATGTAAGTAAATAGAATATCAATTCTAGCTTGTTTTTAAATTTATTTTGAGATTTGTAAAGACAAATAAACTGACAGCCAAATAGTTTTCAAAATAACCACAAAATTTAGATGTTTTCTCTTAGCTCAAACATTAGATATACTAAAGTGTAAATGCACTCAACGCTAATATTAGTACCTCTCATCAATAGTGCTTTACAAGCGTGTAACACACAAAACCTTTTTAGAGTTCCTTTAAGTAAATAAAACTCAATTTACGAGTGTGTCACCGAAAAAACAAAGAAAAAATATTTGTCCATTGCTTCAAATAAGTAAACAAGTAACTTGAAAATTTTACTTAGAAACTATCACATGAAGCGTCGCAAAATATGTTTCTTTAATGGCATACAGTCACGTCTGACACACTTAAAGTAATTTAAAAAAAAACGAAAACATCACAGAATTCATCATGTATAGTGAGTGAGACTTCGATCAATGATCGAAGGTGTGAGAGGTTTTTTGTGAGATTTTTTCCAAGTATCATTACCACTAATGTATAATAACTCACAATAATCTTGAAACGAATAGATGAACAGATCCAAGCAGTAAATCGATATTAGATACTACCAAGTGGTACTAGATTTTGGTACGAGATAACGATATGCTAATTGAATATCGTAACTGGAGCGATCAGATTAAGGTCTCTGTTCGAGGATCAATGGCCATCTGTGGTTAGAGCCATTGATTTATTGTGTATCTCTTTACGTGCTTAATTTATTCCCGTGTAATTAAAAGCAAAACATGATACACAGCTTTTTTTCTCTCATGTTTTACGAATTCATATTTATAGCGTATTTATACGCTATAAATATAAATTCAATGTAGCGCTATGCTGCAGCTATATTAATAGTATAGTTGTAGCACGAATAAGTCGGCTCGACGGAGGAAGGACCACGCTTTCACAGAATACCTGCGTAAAATAGCATCTCGACGCTGCTGTGTTTCGTATGGCTATATGTGGTATAGAACCGGAGATCATTTGTTACTAGAATCGAGCCATTCTATCTTAGTCCTCACGGGTGACAACGCATCTACATTTTAATACGTAATCGAGTCGGAAATCTATAGGCCACAGCATCCACAATATCAGGTGGACTGTGTGCTCTTTTTTACTATAATACTATAAAAATACGTAAAGCAAAATAGTGAAATAATTTGCCGGCGTCTGCCTTTTCGTCCGATTACCATAGTGTCTTTAAAACAATAGTACATAGGCTTTTTGACAATGCAATTTCTAATCTAGAGTTTCATCTCAACCTACCACCAAAAGTAGATTGTAGTCAAGATCTGGCTTAAAATAAGTAAAAAAATGTGTAAATTCACATACATTTTTTATGTACTTATGTATGTCTGTTATTGCGTGCCTTCTATTGCGGATACGAAATGCAAAATATCGTTTCGATTCGTCGTCGTCTCCGGAGTGTCATTTACGGAATTTTACGATACTATTTTATAGTAATAATAATAATAACCTCCAGACCGAATTTCGGTCACGTCGGCCTGTCTCAACGGAGACTAGCCATCGGCACAGGACAGGATTATAGTGCCCAAGTGTCTACTCTATTCCCTCACTCTCATGGTCCGATAGGACGCTAAACCGCAACCGGAGAGTGATCAGGCGCATGACCAACTGCCTTATTTTATTTTATTTTATTTTATTTGGAAGACCAACAGCTATCATAATTAGGATAGATAGTATTAATAACAACAGTAAGCCAATTAAAGATCCTCACTAATAGATACAAAGGTGAATTTACAACAGTGATAACACTCGAAAGTATCCAATACAACATATTTATACCAAATGAGAGCTAAACTTGTATTATACATATAAAAGCCAATCAACTCATATTTAGGACAGTCAATAACACCTGCTTTCCGAGACACGAGGGTGAGACACCGCCAACTTCCTGACTCCGGGCAGCTACTGCGAATTTCTTAATGGAAAACTCAATCATTTATATTTTTTCCCGACCCGGGATTCGAACCCAGGACCACATGATCAGAAGTCACACTACTGAAACCACTACACCAACGAGGCAGTCAACTTTATTGTTATTATAATACAAATGCATCGCTCATAAAAACCATATTGTACTGTCCGTCGTGACGTTTTAATAGATAATAGTAGATTACTACAGTCAAGTTCTTTGTCTGTTGATAATAATATTTTATTATTAAGATATGGGCCTACGATTAGAGTTTTAATGACCTGTAATGATGACTATGAGCTATGACGATGATATAAGTGATGTGTAAAAATTATTCGTTATAAGCCTAATCTTCTTTTCTTTTGCCTTCTCTCTACTCGAGATTAAATCTAAATTTATTGCGATAATTTATACGTTGAAGTAAAATTATGTCACATGTAGACAAATAAGTAAACCTTCAGTAGTATTCTTTTGCTTCATCATCGCCGACCAATAAAAGAGGCCATTAGTGAACAAACATAGCTCTCTCTTACGCAAGAATCATATCTCAGTAATAAACGTCAGACACTACTATACATTTACTACATATACTATATTTTACGCCTAAAATAAACGAAATGATTATGCACCCAACTATGCAAAGCCATATCTTTCTGGTATCACCCATAGTCGGCTCTTACGACACCCGTGGAACTAAATTGTGTGGTGGATTCGCGTAAGCCGGCACCGAATGGCGTTTTTTATCACTTCCAAATTACATATAATTTTATTTTCAATGTTCACATATATAGAAATGTATCATAATATTTTGCATACTAATTTTTTATAGGATAGGATGACAAACGAGTACACAGTCCACCTGATAGTTAAGTGTTTGCTGTGGCCCATAGACATTTGTAATCTAAGTTACAAATCAAAATACGGATGCGTTGTCATCTGTGAGGACTAGATGAAACGCCTCACTTCTTGTAAAAAGGGTCTCCGATTATCTACACTCACCATACGAAACACAGCAGCAATAAGCTACTATTTTAAGCTGTTATTCTGTCAGAGCGTGGTCCTTCCCCGGTCGAGCCGACCCATTCGTGCTACAACTTTACTGACTAATACTACTAATATAACGTAGATTAAAAAATAAAGGAATAAACACGCAAACAACTTTGATTAATACGGATAAAGTTGAATAAGTTTAAGTATTACATTTTTTACATCTGTTAATGACTTCTAAGACTTAAGGGGAAATATAATGTCAAATGGCTTAGCAAGATCCTTCGTTATGCCGAAAATATTGCAGCATTAATTTTGAAATAAATATACGGTAAGGTTGAGGATTAATGTTAAGGATTATGTTAGACGAAAACACGATTTCCTAAAATTTTCTCGATAGAAAAAAAATCCAAAGTTACCTCCAAAATAAACAATAAACCGCTGTTATTCATAAAATACTTTAAATAAGATCATGAAACTTTGCATACTAACTGAACTAACTATAAAGCAGTGCTTATGTTATTTACTTTTTTAAAATACCATTATTTTCACTGTAAAAAGAAATTACCTAAACTATCGGCCTTTTGAAGCGGGATCCTGCAGCACGGTCACTTCGCCGTGGCCTTTGAACGGGGAGATAAGATAAGATATATTTATTTGCAAAAACATGTGTAGATAATAATACATTTGATGTTTATTATTGGTCTTAAAGTTATAATTTTGAATCAACATGTTTGACCATAGTTGGTGTACAAATATGAGAAAAAAAATAGAAAATAAAGATAGCTGTAACAGGAGGTTGTGTCGCTTACGATCAGAATATACATTACGCAACAGTACGACGTAAAATTAAAATGGGAAATAACCACAGAACACTTAATACAGCTAGTAGGTGTTCTGTGGAAATAACCGTGATAAAAATAAGAAGCGGCTGGCTTGGCGTTAAGAAACAGGCATAAATATGATAAACCTAATGAAATAAGTGTCTAACGACCTTTCTACTTACAGTATTAGTGATTACAAACATGTCGGTACATAGCATACGACGCGCGGGCAAGTGGGGACGAAATTAGAATTTGAGCTGACTTACTCTATCCTCTTAATATATGTATTGGGAGCTTAGGATTACGTCAATAATCTGGTCCAATTTTGCGCCGATATTAATTTTTTCATTAAGTAAGCCATTATAAGATTATATTTGTCATTTATACACGACTGGAATGAGCTCATTCTTCGTCGCTAAGATTAATAGTTTTTATACTGTTCAAATCGGTTTATCACTTATCTTATTTAGAGTGTGTAGGTAAAATAAAGGTCGTTATTATTTTGGGTGGCACAGAAATATCCTAAACTATACATCTAATAATTTTTCGCATTTAATATGCGTTTTCCCATTCGATTTAAAAAAATTACTCTATTAATACATTGTTTATGAATATCGAGTGTCGTACTGAACATATTTAAAAACTTCAAAATAATAAAATTAAAATGTTCATAACAATCATATTTTAATCAATATCAGTTTTAGTTAAGTTAAATTAGTGAAACGAATACAGAAACTTAGCTTATGATGATTTTTACAACGTTACTGCTTATTTGTCGTCGCCTGTGAAGAACTTCATTGGATAATTGGAAAGTGATGTTATCAGTGTCATTAAAAAGGTGAATTCACTTAAATTTGCATTTCGACAACTGGAATAACATTGAAGTAATATGTACTACGCACTAGAACATACAAACAAACAAAATTTGTGCGGAGTCCTTTTTTGAGTTTAAGAGAGCTTAAGATAACTGTGAACTGTGGTAGCTCAGATGGTTAGCGCTCGCTGTAAATTTCACAGTACGCATCTTTATTTTAATTTCAGTGTAACTGTTAATATAATTAACGCTCGCTGTAAATATAATAGAACGCGAGTAACCCGGGTTCAATCTCCGTCGGCTCCAATGAAATTATTAAATTGCAATTTTAAGTGCTGATTTACTACGTGCTCGGCGGTGAAGTAAAATATAGTGAGGAAAGCGGCATGGCGAGAAATAAGAAAAAAATATTTCGAAGACATGTGAAGTTCGCCAACACGTATTGCGGCATCGCGGCGGATAATTCCTTGCCCTAAAACCCTCTCAGAAATGAGTGGAGGCCTGTGCCCAGGAGTGGGACGTATATAGGCTGTAACTTTGACTTTAAGTATGTTTGACAAACAACTTAGTCCTGGTTTCTCTTCTAGTACGTAGTACATATTACTTAGATGTGGAGAAACAAAAATAAATGTGCCAGCAACACAAATTGAATAGTAAATTAACTTTTAACATACAACTTAAAATATGTTATTTTAAATAATAAAACCAAAGGCATAGTGCAACTGTTATCCCGTTGAAACGTTCTCCTGCTTTTCCTTAATATGGTAACGTGACATCAATTACTCGTTTCAAGCTTGTAACTTATAATTATAATCACTTCCCTTTTGGCATATCGAAGTGACGCTGATCGGTCACCGCCATATTAATTAATTGCGACAAAGTTATATCGACGCAGATACTTGCAATTTTAAGATAGGCCTCCCGGCTAACGAAGATAAATTAAATGTTTGCTCTGCGCTGAAGATTTTTAAAAAATCATCAGTTTTCTGGGCATCACAAAAGTCGACTAGGAGTAATTTTTTTTTAAATTTCTATAAACCAGTGCTAGACCACATCCCACCTGGTGTCAAGTGGTGATGCAGCCTTAGATGGTAAATCGCACTATCTTAGCGTAACATAAGCCTGTTCACTCTTGTCTTGAAGAGGCCCGATTGTATTCGGACGGAATATATTATATCAGATATATTAGATATTCAAATGTTTATTATTCAAATGGCAACCATTTTTACAGCGATTCTGGTCCTGAGGTTCAAAAGGTTCTCTAACTCGTCGGTAAGTTAGTTTAAAATCGATTGCTAAATTTGTACTGAACGGACAAATAAACAAACAGACAGACAAAATTATGAGTTTATATTGCAATGCCTCCAGCTCAGCGATATATCTATATAAAGCTTCAAGACACCGAGTTCACCGAGAAGTTAGTTTATATTCAATTCTTCCGAAAAATCCAGAACACTAGTTAACAAACACGTAGTATCTAATAGTAAAATACCAGACTTCATTACAGAATATAAAGGTGTAATTTATCCTTGTGATTCATCCGTGTAAAGGTCTGGTTCTACGTTGGCCAATTAACAGACCATTTTTGTGGCAATTATAGCAAATCCTTATACTTCAAATGGGCCCATGTGCAGCATTGTCTTAAACAAAACATTAATATTTTTCTTTTTTTATTATGAAATCTCATATATTATGGTTGTAGTACGAATGGGTGGGCTCGACTGGGGTAGGAATACGCTCTCAAGGAATTCCATCGTGAAATAGCACCTTAATGCTGTTGTGTTCGTTTGGTGAGAATCGGAGACCCTTTTTACTGAAAACGAGGCATTTCATTTTGGTTCTTAAAGGTGTCAACACATCTGCATTTTGACTCTTAATCGAAGATAGATATCTCATCGAGTGGAGTGTGTGTTTATTATGTATATATGTCACCCCTTTGCTAAGAAAAAATCAAAATCATTAAAAGCATCAAAAAACAACGCGTCCGATAATAATTGTAATATTATAACTTCGTCTCATCTTCATAACACCTTCTCGTAATGGAAACAGAAACATTTAGCCCGATAACAAATCATTACGGTTTGTTTTGGAACGAAATTGGCGGCCATAAATAAAGGCAACTAATGCCGGTATGCAGGTAATTGACACTCCATGTCGGCGTCTGAAATAACAATAGAATTAACTGTTCCACTTGCAACGGCTCGCGGGTGCAAAGTGAGAACTAGGGATACCATTTATGTTTATAAATTAGGACAATTCCTTTAGATTTTTTTATTAAAGCTATTTTATTATTTTTATAGGAGTAAAGGCGACAAACGAACACAAAGTTTTGATGGTAAGCGGTTGCTCTAGCCCATATACATCTACATCTCTCCTCGAATAATAATCAAAATACATATGCGTCGTCGCTCCTGAGTACGAAGTAGAATGTTTCGTTACCAGTTAAATGGTTCATCGATTCTATTCATTCACCATACAAAACACATCAGCGTTATGCTGATATTTCATTCTGGCATTATGAGCGAACCAGGATTTCTCCCTGTTGTGCCTTGAGAACTAAGATGGAATGTCTCGTTTCCAGTAAAAAGGGTCACCGATTCTATACACCCACCATATGAAATACAGCAGAATTAAGCTACTATTTTACGCTGGTATTCTGTAAGTACGTGATTGTCACCGTGTTTGTGACACTATAGAAAGGTTTAGTTAACCCAAGCGGAGTCCCAACATAAGTCAGAAGTATGGTGACTCTAAAAGTACCTGCTCATTTTGCAAATAAACAAGCTTTCTCTTTTGAGTCTGGCAATATATTAACTGTCTTATGGTTTCAATTATACATAATTTTTAATTTCGCAGTAAATTCACTATTACTGCTCACCACAATCCACTGCTAAATATTGGTTTTGCCAAAGAAATGCCATAAAGCACGGTCTTAAGCCTGCATCCATCGACCTGTTGCAAAGTAATACAGACCATAACTATTACAAACACACCCACACCCGCATATGTATATATATATATATATATATATATATATATATATATATATATATATATATATATATATATCAGGGATAACGGAGGTAGTTTTGTCGCAACCGAAGGCGGAGTCGGAGTTTTTAAATTTGCTTGATCGGAGTCGGAATCGGAATCGGAATCGGAGTTGGAGGCAGGGTCAGAAGTGGTGGCATGAGAGAGAATTTTTATTTAACCACAAATAAAACATTTTTTAGTCAAATTTTTTTCATTTCAATTTTTAATTATAAAATAAGACACAAACAATGAAAAAACTTGGCATATTTCCAAATAAACAAGAAGTTAAAATAAATGAATTTAAACCCAAAGTAGTATATTACATTATATTAAAAGAACAAAAGCTTTAAAACAAATTAAATCAAACGAATTGACTCCGAAAGTAGTGTATTATTATACTTTACGAACAAAAGCTTTGAAGTCAAGTTGTAATTGGAACTACTTCATTGAAGTTAATTCAGATTCGGCAAAATGTAAACTGTGTATGAAGACGTATTCCAGAAAGGGAGGTACGACTACATCGTTAAAAGGCAACAACAAATTAACAACAAGTGAAAACATAATTATATATATATATATAAATTAATTAGAATAAATATAAAGAAATCAATCCGTCAATATTCATAAAAGGATTATAAATTCCTTAAACAAACTTTAGAAATTAATAAATCACGGTCGAATGTCGACCACTGGATTACCTCTAATATATATGTACGTAGGCGGTCCCATAATGAATTGGCCTAACTATGAACCAATGAAGGAAATGAAACGAAACCAATTTTATTTTTCAATATAATCACTATGAATACTAACACACTTCTGACATCTATGAATCAACATCTCTAAACCTTTATAAAAATAATCACATTTTTTATCCTCAAAATGACTGAAGACGGCCGCCTGCAACTCTTCATCGCTTGAAAATTTTCTTCCTTTTAAGTCCCGCTTTAAATTTGGAAATAAATAATAGTCGGACGGGGCCATGTCTGGACTGTAAGGTGGATGTTGAACTTCTGTGAACCCGCATTGACGAACTGCATCCTTCGAAATACCAGCGGTATGAACAGGGGCGTTGTCATGGAGCAACAGGACACCTTTAGACAGCTTGCCTCTTCGTTTTTTCTTGTCTCGTAATTTATATATTAAAGAAGCATAATATTCGCCGTTCACGACTGTATTACGTTCTTTAAAATCCACCATCAAAATGCCTTGAAAATCCCAAAATATTGTGCACATCAGTTTTTTAGTCCATTGTTGCACCTTTGCCTTTCTAGGGGGCTTTTTACCCTTATAACGCCATTCCATTGACTCGCGCTTGCTTTGTGGATCGTAATACAAGATCATAGTTTCATCACCAGTTACTAGCAGCTCGATCACAGTCTTTGGATTTTCGCCACAAAGATCCAAAAACTCCGAAGCGCAGCGCACTCTTTCCTGTCTTTGTACCGCTGAAAGAAGTTTCGGTACCCATCTTGCACTCACTTTTTTCATGTGAAGATGTTCATGGATCGCGCGGTTAACGGTACTCTTAGAGAGCCCAAGCCTTGCTGCAATTTCTCTAATCTTCAAACGGCGGTCACTCAGAACCTCCTCTTCGATAAGAGCAATCGTTTCGGGAGTGAGCACTTCCACAGGTCGACCGTCGTGGCCAAAGTCTTCGACGGTTTCTCTCCCGAGGCGAAACTCTTTCACCCAATTTTTCTCTGTGCTATAGGAGGGGGCAGACTTCTTATAGACGCCATCCAATCGTTCTTTTATTTGGGCAGGGGATAAACCTTCTTTAAACAGAAACTTTATGACACTTCGATACTCAGTTTTCGACATTTTGAAGAAATACGCGACTCTCGTTATTCAAATGCCTGTTAAACTAAGACTAAGCATTTCATGTCGATGCATGTTTCTTATATTAAGTGCACAATAAACGTACTATTTAATGCAACACAACATGTAGCGACATGTCGCGTTGAACTATATCAGGCCAGTTCATTATGGGACCGCCTGGTATATAAGATATCAGGTATATTAATTTATTGAAATAGTTGGAAGCTGAGCAATGACAAATATTGTCTAATGAACGATTTCAATGACGAACTCTAATTAACGAGTCGTAATGACGCCTACGCATTCCTTACCGCTAATAAAATATTAAAAATAACTTTGGGTCATTATAATTTAAATTTGAAGCGACAATTAAAATATTTTAAAAGGCACACGTATCTGAATTGCCAGTGGATATTGGATCTTACCTCCAATACTTACGTACTTTTCCTGAGGCCATTAATTTGACACCGTTGATTTTTCCGTTGATACAGACTGAATCCAACCATTTGGAATATTTTAATTAAATATTTTTTTAATATAATACATTAAGGTCATCAAACCCTACTCGTGGCTGGGGATATTTTTTAATATTTAATTTTTTACTGGCAACAATACATAAACACAGCGTCGGCGTAGTATTTCTATAGCTGAGACTATCCATCGCGAGTAACTATTATTCGCATATGGTTCGTTCTAAGGTTTTTTTTAAAAATCTTAGGTTTTAAGAGGTCAACTATTACATACGACGTTTTAAAATTTTCGCGAAACCGAATATATTCGGTTTCGCGAAAATTTTTATTCATATAGACAGTATGTAATAATAATTTATTTTTAATTTTCTTTGTTATAATAAATATTTTATGTATTATATTACTAAGAAGGCTACTTGTCCATTGTATTCCATGAGGATAATATATTTTTACAGAGATAACTGTGTAGATATTGCTGGTTAGCGAAAATAGTTATTAGGATCAACTTTTACACTTATAAAATTCGACACCTCACAATTTTTCTACTACCATCGAACGTGGTGAAGAAAGAGTTAATTATAGAATTATATGTAATTATTTTTTATATTTTAACTACTTTTACGGATCTTATCGCGTTTTACGCAATAAAAACCGTAAAAGTAGTGTAAATCAATATAGAATTATATACATAATATTATAACAAGAAGTTAATTATATCCGCTAACTGATAGCGCTAAGACTTAATCCAACTTACGCTGATGCCACAGTAATATTAATAAAATTACCGTGCTGATGCTGACGTCCAAGCCAATTACAAAGTTGTGATATTATATACGCCTGTGGATTGGATTATTAAGACATTGACATAATCACAAACGAAAGCTTTTAAGAATATAATGAATATACTAAATTTTAATTCAATATGGGTTACAAGTTTGAATGGAAAAAAATCACATATTTCTATGTTTTGTTCTTCCGAGAAAACCAACAAGAAACTTAGCGGGATTCTTTTATGTGTAAATAAATTTCAAAACAGAAATGCTAGTGATCACCACGTTCGTAGGGGTCCATCATGCATTCTATGAAATGTCGTATACTATAATGTGTCGTAAGGAGCGACGGAAAGAAACGTAATGGATGATAAATAGCAGCATCTTCCTTGTAACAACTCGGAATATTAAAAAAAATTGCAGTTGTCCACCAACATGTAAAGCTTGGCAACTATGGCAAATTCCTCAAAGAGGGAAGTCTTATGAGGCAATATACGGGAGAAGCCTTCGTTTAGCAGTGGATTTTTATAGATTGTAGTGATTATGATGATAACTACATCTCCTGCTTATGATACAGTTACAATTCCTCATCCTGAGCAAGCAACTTCTTTTTTACGTTTCTCTAATGAAGTCCTTTATGCTAGATCAGAGAAGATAACACAATCATAACCTTAAGATCTGAAAAGAACAACTGGTGTTTCTGCACAATTTTAAGATCCGATTGGGATTGAAACACAGGACCCTCTCTAAAGCTATTTTACTACAACCATTTTATACGTGGTAGAGACACGCTACAGCTATATTATGTTTGTAGAACGAATGGATCGACTCGACCGGGGAAGGAGCACGCTCTCACAGAATGCCAGCGTAAAATAGCAGCTTAATACTGCTGTGTTTCGTATGGTGAGTGTAGAGATCCGGAGACCCTTTTTTACTCGAAACGAGGCATTCCACCTTAGTTCTCAGGGGTGAAAACGCATCTGCGTTTGGATTCTTAATCGAAAATAATTGTTGACGTCTATTGGCCACAGCATCGGATGAAATGTGTGCTCGTTTGTCACTTTTAATCTATAAAAAATGACAATTCCATTAACTCACGTTGTATAATAACGATCCTGTTTCATATATACATATATATATATATATATATATATATATATATATA
Source organism: Parnassius smintheus behrii (assembly GCA_036936625.1). Lineage (NCBI taxonomy): Eukaryota > Metazoa > Arthropoda > Insecta > Lepidoptera > Papilionidae > Parnassius > Parnassius smintheus. Next base: position 41,191,460 of record JAUPFT010000015.1, read on the forward strand.
TATATATATATATATAATTTATAAATTATATGGGAAGTGGCTACTGCACACTATGGACACCTGATCAAACTGGGATCAACTTCAACTAATGAAAGTTGGCTGAAGAATGGCTAAAGATGCGTTCTCACCTCTAAGGACTACTATGGATTTCCTTATAAACCTGCGCACACCACTACTTGCCGCCATAAATAGCTAAAATTGTGGCACATACTACCGACACCTAAGCAAAAAAAATTCCATCTTTTATATTCGTATAATAAAGGTGGTTATATATTGTTATCGTCATTATAGCCATTCATAAATCCACCCCTGAACATAGGGCTTCCTCATGGAATGCCACAAAACACGGTCCTGAACCACCTGCATCCATCAACCTGGTAAAACATGCAGAATTGGTATATATTATTCATTTGTTACTGAGTGGGAAAAATTATCGCAGCCAAGTGACGCAAGAAGATAAACTTGCAGTATGAAACACAAAAATAAACAGCGATCACTTAAATGTCCAATGATGCCGAAAATATTGTGCGACAGTTATGAATTGATCGGTCAGAGGTATCAAACAAATATTTTAAGACGCCCGTTCAAAATTATACTCGTTAACATCTCTAATTTGAGAATATAAGCAATTTTTTTTCGTACTCACGTTTTTTTCATATTTTTTCGTTTTTTATTTTTATATCGACCAAGGACAGCCAAGGATGCATTGTCCCTATGACGACAGTATTGGCTATTATCATGACGCCCGACTGTCACCGGTGGTGTCACTAAAGCAAATCGATACCATTACCGACACCGTTATAGCCTATCAAAGTCCACAGCTACACATAGGTGTTCCCATAATATTTGTAATAATGTCCTCCAGACCGAATTTCGGTCACGGCGGCCAGCCTCAATGGAGACTAGCCGTTGGCGCAGGACAGGATTATGGAGCCCAAGTGTATGCGCAAGCACAGGTGCGCTCGGGGATGGGAAGGTAAATCAACAAAACCGGAGAGAGATCAAGCGCAGGACCAACGGCTTTACGTGCTTTCCAATTTACGTGGGTGAGAGAAACTGTCAGTTACCTGACTCCGAATAGCTATTGAGAATTTCTTAATGTAAAAACTCAATAACTGATATTATTTAGGCCGGACCCGGAATTTGAACCCGGAACTCATGATCAGCAGTCGCACTACTGCGACCACTAGACCAACGAGGCAGTTAAAAAAATGCCATAGTTGCACGTTTAATTTAATGGACCGGCTGGCAACCGCAGTTTTTTTATTTTAGTTAATATTAAGAAGAAGCTGCTACCCATCTTCTGATTTGTTTTCCTCCGTCGCCTCTTACGCCACCCACGGGATGATATGGGGGTATTCTTACACCGCCAAGTAGTGGCGGTACTTAGACTTACTCAGTACTAAGACTTATATAATAATTAAACAAAAATTCCTTCGCTCAACTATATGAAGCGGATTAAATAGAAACCCTGGAAATTATTGCATTATCTACTTCCAAATCCTTATAAAACATTTTTCAAAGTTTTCACAAAAACAAAATGGATGCTCCGGTTTCCTCCCTTTTCCTCGTGGTGGCTAACTCTAGTTTTTAAGAGCATGGATAATAAATTGACTATATTGAATACAAAACGTATCCTCTTTTATATCAACAATTTTAACTGTTCATCTACAGAAGGCGTAAAGAACCGTTTAATAATTTATACTGACGATTAAAGAAGATTAAATAGAACGACGAGATGCAATCAACGGGAGACAATTTAATGAAACACAAATTGATATTATGAGAGACAATTATGTGATCAGATTATAGATAAATTTTGTTTTACAAATTTACAGGACAGGTTGCCGCTAACGCTGGAAAGACTGGTACTTACAAGTTCCCGTATTTTCTAGCACATTACCTTTTACGTATACGTACGTAAAAACTCAGGAGACAGAGGGGCGGGGGAAGGGGGTTTACGTGAAGATTGAGGCGAACGAGAAGAAATCGAGCCTTGTGTTGTGTTGTGGGCTGGCGTTGGTGAAGCTGCACACACAAAACGTTTCGAAGGCCTTACCGATACGATATACGCCTAAGATTGAAACTATGAATTTATCCCCTTTGATAGTCAAAGGGAAGTGACGAGATACAATACATTACTCCTGGGTTTTAAAGAATTAAGTGAGAACTCGAGACCCGGTTAATAGAATAGAATATATATAAGCGGATGCTGTAGCTCATAGACACCTACATTAATCCTCGATTAAGAATCAAAATGCAGATGTTTTTTTGCGTTTCCACTAAAAGGTATCTCCGGTTATCTACACTCACCAAACCACAGCAGCCACACAAAAGACAGCAGCATTAAGCAGCTATTTTACGTTAGTATTCTGTGAGAGCGTGGTTCTACCCAGACGAACCGGTCTATTCGTGCTAAAATCATAATATAAAGTACGTGAGGGCAATATGGTACCTTAAGGTTTACCACCCTATAAAACCAAAACTACGAGAAGGACAGAAACAAAAACACTAAGTCGTATAATATAACTAGTATATTAAGAAAAAATAGCAAACAAGCTTTGGCAATAATTCGGAACATTTCGAAAAATCTACTTTTAAAAAAACTAACTACACTGTACCATACTTACCGACCAAAATATTTACTATAATGTCAACTGCCAAAATGGCCTCGATAAAGCATCGCGCTTTTACTTTTTGATTGACTGATAAAGAGCTATCATATCACAAAACCATCTATGCAAACTAGGCTGTGGTTTTTGAGTTATAGGAAAGTGACCAATAGTACCTTCACGGACTACAGTTGCCGCATGGTACGTTAAAAATTACAAGATTACTTGATGAAAGCCATTTATGCTTTCACTACTGGTTCGAAAAAACCTCTGTCTTGGAAAGAACCATCAAGAAGTCCAGGTCTTGGGTAAAATATTATTAATATTAATCAGTAAATATTCTATTTCACCTTACACATCAAAGATAAAGACAATCTTAAATATAGGTACTTGTGAAAAATGGTGTTGATATAAATGCTATAATATGAACTATACCAAATTACTTGCCCATAATACCAATAACCTTCACAACAAACGAAAAGAAAAAAGAACCTGAAATGATATTGCTAACTTGAGCTTAAATTTTTCCGCAAGGCTAAACTATTACAGGTAATGAACGAGTATCACAAAAATAACTGATTCGTAAAAATTCTAATGAAAGGAATGCATTGTAAGAGTTTTTTGTATTCAGTTATTGCGTGTGTAATTTGCGTTATATACTCACCTACATGCAATTTAATAATAACATAATAAACAATTTCCTTCGCAAAAGATCTGTGAACCGAAATACTTAAAGGTTTTTATTGCTCTTTTTATATCCTGGCCGTACGAATGGGCTTTCAGATATTTTATTTTAAAACCACATTAATGAAAGTTACAAATTTTACAAAGTACTTAAATGTTTTATCTATTACAAAATGTACGATATTCAAAAGTGATTTTTATTACCCTTTTTGTGCATGTTAACTGTGGCACTTTTGAGAAGGTATAATTTAGTGCAAAAGTTATAAAACTTATAAACGTTAATGTTAAAAAAATCAGGCAGTATATTTAGCACACTTATTTGACTGCGACATGTTACGTTTTTTACGATATAAGAAAACAAATATATCTAACAAAATAACAAAAAATTCATCCATTTACAAGAGAAAATCCTAGTGAGGGGAAACATTTAAAAAAATAATATATATATATATATATATATATATATATATATATATATATATATATATATATATATATATAAAAAGGTGTTATTAGACACCCACTTCTATGAATATACTAAACTATGAAGACTTCAAAGCCGTCCGTTAAAGTCCACGGCTGGATGTAGGCATCCCGTCGCAAGGTGATTACGCTGCAATTGTCCATGGCAGACGGACTTCGCATTTTGACCTAAAAACCTAAAAACTTCTTCTTTACTTTTTGTGCGTTGGATCTGTTTTGCATAACGACGTCCAGTTATGAGCTATTGGCAATACAAATAAATGAAATTGAAGTATCTGTTCCTAATGTCAAAATAACAGCTTTTTACTAAATGCATATGGAAGTATAGTTTACTTGTACTAAATAAACAATTTTTTAAAATTTTGTCTGTCTGTCTGTTTGTCCGTCTAATCCCCAGAATGGCTGGATCGATTTTGACGGAACTTTCACTGGCAAATTTAATAAGCTAATTTTATAAAGAGTGACTTAGGCTACTTTTATTTTAGAAAAATAATTAGGGTCCCACACAGATGAAGTCGCGGGGAACAGGAAGTACTAGTACTTTCATATAGTTAAAACCGAAAGAGAAAGGCGCAATTCCTTAAAAGCAAAATCACAATCAAGTAGATTTCAAATATTAATACAGAACGTATCTATTTGAGACTTCATTTTTGCGTAACAACGTCCAATTATGGACGTCCAATTATAATATTATTATTATTATTATTATTTAATTATTTGTAATGAAACTGGTAATGGTTTTTTAATTAGTTGCAATATGTCATTAACATTAATTTCTAAAACGGAATAAACGGAAATGACATTTACATAAAGTCCCATAAATGTAAATTATATTAAGATATAGCGACAGTAGCCTAATTGGCAGGGTTATGATCGTGAACTCAAAAGGTCGTGGGTTCGAATCCACTATTCGACTACTGTTGTAAACCACTCTTAACACAAGCATTTTAAGCTTAGCGGGAATGTTTAAAGGGAATATTAATAATGTTGATAGCATTGTTAATGTTTAAAAAAAAAGAAACGATTCAAAACTACAGAGGAGCAAATGTAAGCAAGTGAACATATTCGTACGTAGCATCCTACTATAAAACGTATAAAACTTTAAAGAATTTCGTTTTATACGAACACATACAATTTGAATTATGACACACGTCAAGTTTTCAAGGTAACCCACAGTGGCGCGCGTTAATAAAATGCCGTTTATTTTTTCCTTTCAAGAGAAACAGCCTCCGGTGAAAGGGTTGGATCTGTATCTGGAGTAATACGATGCTAGAAAAACGTCGCGCTCGGCATGTAGACGCAAGTAATGGCTAACTTCATGTAAACTTCGTTTGTGCTTGACTTTGTTACGAGTGACACACTTCTGCATAGTTCCGCAATCTTATTAAATATTTTCTAACATAAAGATAAACTTATCTTATTTCGTCTTTATTAAAGATAAACTATTCGTAGTTTACCTTTTCACCCCGCAGTACAACACTCATTTTTTATACGTGGTAGAGCCATGCTGCAGTTATATTAGTAGTATAGTTGTAGCACGAATGGGACGGCTAGACCGGGGAAAAACCACGCTTTCACAAAATACCAGCGTAAAATAGTATCTTAATGCTGCTGTGTTTCGTATGGTGAGTGTAGAGAACTGGAGACCCTTTTTACTGGAAACGAAGCACTCCATCCTAGTCCTTACGGGTGACAACGCATCTGCATTTTGATTTGCAATCGAGGATAGATGTAGATGTCCATGGGATGCAGCAACCACTTACCATCAGGTGGACTGTGTGCTCGTTTGTCACCATATCCTATAAAAGAAAGAAACACCGCTTATTTCTATCTATACAGGTATTTTAGGCTGTGTATACTAGTCTGTGTTATTATCTGTCCATTTTTGTACTATTAAAGCTTGTTAGAGCGTTGTAAATAGTGATTGAAAACAAATAACTAGTAATAATATTAGCTAATTCCACTGAATTTTATATTTTTAATTAATTTTGTTTTATCTTATCATTGCAGGTAATTGTTTGATGAGAGACCTCCCTAGCAGTATTAGTAAGTAAATTAGTGGTATTAAAATAAATACTGAAGGAGAAGGTAAATAAAACAGATCTTGTTTTTTTCCATTGACTATCGGGTAGAATGTTTATCGATTATTAAATTAAAAATATTATTATTATTAGCATATTATGTAATTTAACTCTGGTGAGGCCTTAACTATAAATGTAGATAACATTATTTGTTTGAATTTACGTTTTATGTTGCAAACCAACTCGTATTTTGATGTCGCTAAAAACATTCATCATGAGATACAAGAAGCTTCTAAAGTTTTGTATAAAACTGTAAATATCATTTCCCAGCGGGTCGTCCGTTCTTTGTAGCTGTGAGTCACCTTATGAATTGTTGTAGTGGAATGCAGAATTTGCTGAACCTTAGCATCGCTAACTTTATAGCCTTACTTAGAGCTCTGAACGATGACTCAGGCATTACATTCCCTTAGAAAGTTTATCAATGGCAAAATCAATCTCTTTGACATATCACATAGTTGCTCTTTATGACATCCACGGGAAGAAATCGGTTGATGAATTCTTTTACACTGCCACAACAGCGCTTGCTTTACTTAAATTTATAATAAATTGATTACTTAAATTAAAAAAAAATTCTCTTGCATCATAAAATCAGTTAACATACACATATTTCACAAAGACAAACATCCAGACCCGAACCAACAATTTGTAGGCCATATAAATACTTGCTCCGTGCGGGAATTTTAACGTGGTAGAGCCACGCTGTAGCCATATTATAGTTGTAGCACGAATGGGTCGGCTCGACCGGAAAAGGACCACGCTCTCACAGAATAGCAGCGCAATGCTGCTGTGTTTCGTATGGTGTAGATAACCGGAGACCTTTTTTACTGGAATCGAGGCATTCCATCTTATTCCTCGGGGGTGACAATGCACTTGCATTTTGATTCTTAATTGAGGATAAATGTAGATGTCTATGAGCCACAGCATCTACTTGCAATCAAGTGGACTGTATGATCGTTTGTCACCCAATGCTATATAAAAAAGCCGCGGCCCTCAGCGCTACAACCCTAAGCTGCTAAGACTCTGCGCTACAGAGCCGTTAAATAAAAAATCTAAAAAGCAAAAAAAATCCATTACTTAGATTATTATTTCGCGGATCGCTAGTGGGTACCTAGCAACCTAGTAATATATAATAATAATATTCCACAGCTATCACACAACGCCATCTAGTCCCAAGCTAAGCAGAGCTTGTGTTATGGGTACTAGACAACTGATAAACATACTTATATATTTCTAAATACATAAATATTATAGATAAATTACACCCAGACACAGAACAAATGATCGTGCTCATCACACAAACATTTGTCCTGGGTGAGAATCGAACCCACGACCTCCGGCTTAGCAGTCAGGGTCACTAACCACTAGACCAACAGGCCTGTCTAACCTAGTGGGTACTAGGGTACCTACTAGGGGATACCTACTAGCGATCCGCTCCGACTTCGCACGGGTGATTTCTGGATCTCGACAACAACTCCACCTACCGGGTATAATTGTGAATTTGAACCAACCAGGGGCCCACTACAAAAAAAATCAGTCGAGCCGTTTCCGAGTTTTTTATGTTATGATTATATTTGATTTTTGTATGTTATGTTTATATGTGCGAAATGTAAATGTATGTTATTTGTAAATATATTAAGATGATTAACGCGCACAAAAACCACCTTATGGGTAAGTGGATTAAGTGGCACATAGACACAAATTATTATAATTGTCTTTCAATAAGAATCTCAATGTAAATGATTTGTCAACCGTGAGGACTTAATTGGATTTTATTACCAATGAAAGGTATCTCTATTTTTCGTTAAAAGCTTGCCTGCTATTTGCGCTCGTATTATCTGAGAGTGTGGCCCTTTTGCGGTGTTCACATCAAAACCCTAAGAAACTTAGCAGCGCTATTCTGCGATTTTTCACTGGTATTCTCTAATAGCGTGATTCACCGTGCCGACCTTGTGAGCAGATCTATTCGCTAGATGCGGCCAGAATACAGGTGCCATGTGGCGCTACCACGTATACAACAACAGATTTATCGCTACCGAGCCTAGTTTTAGGCCCGGTTTACATTTTGAGAAGTGACAAGTGCGAGTGGCAAGTGAGAAGTGACAAGTGCGTATTTTATTCCCACTTATCATTTGTCACTGCCCGTTTACACGCACTAAGCACTTGTCACTTGTCACGTTGTTACTTCTCAAAATGTAAACAGGGCCTTAGAAATTCGAGACGCGAAGTTCATGTGAGCGCATTAATAGCAAGCGTGACTTATGCCAATAGACTTACAAAATTTTCTTCTATGGTCGAATACGTACTCACAATAGACGCATCATATTATGGAAATAAGAACTTTCTTGCATCGCGCTGTCTAACATAAATGATTGAATATGTTTAAAAGTATTCACACAACGTGATTTCTATACAGAATAAGGGTGGTCACAAACGAGCACACAGTCCGCCTGATGGTAAGTGGATTCTGCGGCTCATATAGACGTCTATCATCAGTTAAGAATCAAAATGCAAATGCGTTGTCACCCCTGAGGACTTAAATGGAATGCCTCGTTTCCAGTAAAAAGGTGCATTTAGCTGCTATTTTACGCTGGTATATTGTGAGAGCGTGGTCCTTCCCCGGTCGAGCCGACCCGTACGTACTACAACCATAATATATAGCGTGGCTCTATCACGTATAACTTGTAGGACAACTTACCTTGTAGGAATGCTTTAAATCTAATCAAATAGTTAATTGTAATTCACAGGTTACACAAAAGTCATAGTTAAATACAAATAAAGTTCAGTCTGCGATCAGCCTCATGGGCACAGGATCCCAAGCAGGTGGTAGTACCCAGCCTCCTTCTTTATTGAAATTAGGATGTTTTTGAATTTCAATAGCCTCACGTATCATCCTTGGTAGGAATCGGTGTTCTTTCGCGAGGATTTAGATCTATCGCGCGTCTAGGATATGATCACAAACTGCAACTGGAAGTCTGCAGTTTGTGATCATATCCTAGACGGCCTCAACCATTACATCAGATTTGATAGACCACAAATCCTCGCGAAAGAACACCGATTCCTACCAAGGATGATACGTGAGGCTATTGAAATTAAAAAACATCCTAATTTCAATAGAGAAGGAGGCTGGGTACTACCACCTGCTTGGGATCCTATAATCAATAAAATTAAAACTAAGCCCAAGCATACCACTGCAAGACCTCAGGACATAGTAAGTTCATTTTGCATAGATCGGACCATAAACAATAATTAAAAAATCTGAAGGTACTCCGGGTTTAACAATGACATCGGGACGTCAGTCATCTCAGTCCCCCGTGACCATGGGTGCTGGAAAGCGCCCGAAACGTCGGGAATTAAAAATAAAAAGTAAAAATAAACGCGATAAAATCCGTAAAAGCAGTTTTTTTAATTAATTATGATATAAGAAATGTCATAGGGATCAGTGGAACTTAAAAAAAGGAATATGATAAATTGTACGTGCATGTTTGCTTTTTGAGGGGATTATTTATATTTTGAGATTTAACCAAATCTGCATAGTAATTTTTATTATTTTTATGTATAATATACGTTAATGCAAAATGCATCATAAAAATGGTTCCGAGCTTACATAAACAAATGCATTCATATTTTGGTAACATTGTTGTGGCGGTATAAGAATAATACCACTACCCCATTTCATCACGTAGGTGTTGTAACTGAACCAGGAGATGGGCAGCGGATCTTTCAGCATAACCAACCCGCCTGCATAAAATATTTCACAACTATGTAAATATACCCCCTATAAAAAAATCCCCATGTTCAATAACGGCCTTTGATAGGATGTAATGATAATGATATAGAGATACATAATATATCACCTAGTTTTGACGCAGTTACAATTTCTCGTTCTAACACAGCTTTATTCGGTGTGATGCTTCTTCGATAAAATCGTTAATGCAATGTCATAGAAGACAATTTTCTATTAATTACGTTATATCGTTAAAGATTGAAACGAGCTTTCAGTATTTTATGTATATTGGAACTGTAATAAGTAAATCTGTGCTTGATAATCTATTTAAAACTGTCTTAGTTAGTGTTGCTGGGGACTGAACGTTTATTAGATTAACTTATATAGAAATAAGGTTAATTACAAAACAGCTCTCATCTTTCAGTAGATAAAGTATACGCTTATAGCACCATCTCGTCGGATATCGAAGTAGAAATGTTCTGTTTATGTACATGTTAATACCGTTTGCATTCGTAGACGTCCAATTAGATCCAAGACTGATGCATACTATCTCTGATACTCCTAACTAACGCCCAAGATACATGTTGCTAAATAAATATACAGCAAAACAGTAAGTAACTAGACACGAACGTATTCAATAGAGACAAGATCATTTAATGAGTAACAAACTGTCAATGAAAGTACTATGCGTAACACTTTTTAAGTAATGTTTTTATACGGTTTTTGTACGATTGACAAACGAGCACACAGTCCACCTGATGGTAAGTGGATGCTGTGGAACATAGGTAAATCTACATTTATCCTCGACTAATCATAACGCAGATGCATTGTCACACCTGAGGACTAAGACAGAATGCCTCGTTTCCAGTAAAAACAGGTCTCCAGTTCTCTACACTCACGATACAGCAGTATTAAACTGCTAATTCACGCTGGTATTCTGTGAGAGCGTGGTACTTCCCTGGTCCCGTGCTACAACCATATTATAGCTGTAGCGTGGCTCTGCCGCGTACAATTGTATGTAGAGACACAATTAGAAGTGTGATCAAATTATCGTAAAGACTATATTCAGTGTAGTGACAAATCAAGAAAAGAAAATCCACCATCCCATACAGTACTGTTGATGTCGTAAGAGTATATGGCAGTGTAATTACCTGGTACCTTGTAAAATATTAAGACCGGCATTAGATAGCATTCTCAATGCTGCAAGTCATGCGACTAGGTTTTGATTTAGGGTCAGACACAAAATAAAAAATATGCAGAAGATACCAAAATGTTTTTAATTATACAATAAGCAGTGGTAGCTAAGGGGCTTTGCACTCTGTATATTTCACAGTACCCAGGTAACCTGGGTTCAAACCCCGTCGGCACGAATTAAATCGTTAATTGAAATTTTAAGCCCTGATTTACCACGTGCTCGGCGGTGAAAGAAAACAGAAAAATAAGGGAAAAAAATTTCATAGACATGACAAGTTCGCAACGCGCATTGGGGAATCGTTTCGGACATTTCCTTGCCTTAAAACCCTCTCAGAAATGAGAGGAGGCCTGTGCCCAGCAGTGGGACGTGTATAGACTGTAATTTTTATACAATAATAAATTGTAAACTAAAAACCACTTTGGAAACTATTTTTATTATAAAATTAATATTACTACTTACTGTGTTAATTATTTGAATTCCAAGTTTATTTCAAAATTAGTCCACAAGGATTCTGGCTAAATGTTGTCAATATTCCTGTTTCAAATTTATTTTTGCTTTCTAAAACCCTTTTTTATGTACAACACCTCAAGGCTAACAAGGCGGCTTGATTTTATTGTAGACTGTACCCAAGTTTTCACCCTGCTCACAGTGCAGAATGATCTATATATGGTCCATAAACAATAATTAAAAAAGCTGAAGGTACTCCAGGTTTAACAATGACATCGGGACGTCAGTCACTCAGTCCCCCGTGTCCATGGGTGCTGGAAAGCGCCCGAAACGTCGGGAATTAAAAATAAAAGTAAATAAAAGCAAAAATAAACGCGATAAAATCCGTAAAAGTAGTTTTAATCATGTGTAGTGTTCGCGTAAATATAAGAAATCATTTGTGTTATCTTATTCTATATTGCTACACCTACGTCAAATTCTCACCACTCCATGGGTTGACTGGTACAGAATTCCCCAAGGCATTTAGTCCCCCTTGTCTTTTGTTTTAAGAAATGCAAGAAAGAATAAATAATAATATATAGATTTCTTTTTTTACCACAAGTAATTAAGTTTGTACCTTTTTAACTTACTTTTGAAGAATATCTATAAAATTTTATTTATCAGAAAGCAAAGACAAAATGACTAAAAAATTTCTCTCGTATACTCTTGATGAAATACGACTTAAAATTACATTTAAGACATGTCAGTCTAGGTTAACCACAAGAGTGCATTAACAGTAAAGGAAACCTCATAACATACGAAACTGAGTACTAGACTTTGTACATCATAGTATGCCGTTAGTTCCACCAATGTGCAATACAGATAAACCAAGTTAACCTCATTCGGCGTGTACACAGTTAGTGTAAGGATAAAGATATGATTAAAATCTATGGAATGTACTTAGATGACGCGAAATAATGCGTCTAAATTTTTCTCGGATTTCTTTTAAAAAACAAACACGCCAGAAAATGTAATGTAAGCGAACGCATGCACAACCGGTAAAGTGTGAAAATACCTTTCCTGTTGACAGTGCGCCGATTAGATTCAAATTTTGAAAAAAAAGTTGAGATGATATGATGATAGACAAAACTGCAACATTAATAGTCAGGTTCTGCTTGTTATCCCATCGCAAGATTGGTGCCACAAGTCGTCCTGAACATAGGCGTCCACCATAGATTGCTATAATATACGGTCCTTAACCACCTGCATCCATCGACTAATTTCATGTTTTATCTAGTCTTTATTCCATTTGGGGAGTCTTCTAACACTGCTCTTGCCGGTTCAAGATACTACCACCTTTCTTCCCTATCGGTTGTCGAATCTTCGATTTATATAGCCGGCCTATTGCAACTTCAGCTTACTTATCCGCTGGTAAATGTCAGTTATTCATGTTCTTATACGAACATACTCGTTACATATATTATTATTCATTGTGAATGATTACTTAATGTACTTATTTATTTATTTCTACATACATACTACTACCTATGTGTTATTGGGGTATGTTTCTATCCTTCAGTCAGCTTTTGGACCATCAATTTTTATATATCTCATCGTTTTTGTTTTCTGTTTAATTACTGCACACGTATAGGTACGTTGGGCCATGTTTTGCTTGTTTATAAAATATTATTGCTTTTTTTTAATAATAGAAGCATTTTCTTATTCCTTTATTTCTCTCTTTGAAGTCAGTAATATGGCATAAAAGACAGTTGACAACTTTTATTATTTTGTTCTAATTAACTGGTATAAATACAATAAATAATTTAAGACTAGATTAAGGACAATAATGATAATGTCCTCCAACCGAAATTCGGTCAAGGCGAACAGTCTCAAACGGAAACTAGTCATCTACGCAGGACTGGATATAAAAGTGTGTGTGCTGGTACTGGTACACTCTCTATTCTCTCACTCTCTTAGTCCGGTGGGACGATAATCACCCACAACTTTTCCGATCCGAAATTGGAACAGCAGTAAACTTACAACCAGTAGATCAAAGGCAGGCACATAAGGTAAGAAACAAAAGCTAATAAATATGCAAGTTAATTTTCACACAATAATCAGATCTGCCTGCGAATCGAGAGCAGGAAGACCTAATAATACCCGTCTGGCGACTAGGAACGCGCGTGACATCTTATCGATAAAACGAATAACATCTCGACAAGTGGTAATGGTGAGTGGAGGTTAATTCCAATTAAAGGGCGACGTGCACTGTTACTTGGCTTGAACTTGACAACTGCAAATTTTAAGGATCTTAGTGTGTTGAAGCAAACAAATATTCAATATTATTTTTCATATTACAAAATATAGTTGACGTTTATTACGTTACGACGTTATTTAAATATATTCTGAATATTGTATTCTTTTCTTTGCGCAAGGTTGTAGTAAAATGCACAAGCGTGAAACCGCACGGAGTTGACATCCGCTTTATGTTAAAGTTTATTTCAACAATACGACTGCCGTTTGTTCGATGCACGCAACTTAATATAATGTTGCATTTGCTGTTTTACTCTTATATTTAATTTTTATTTAACTACTCTTTAGTAGTTTAGTTCAGTAGTCTAAATATATTTATTCAACTATTTTCATACTGAAACTTTTATGCAGTTCCGATAAACACACGTTGATAAAAGTTCCTGCACACTATGCACAACATCAGGAATAAACCTGAGCACTTACGCATAATAAGCCAATATATTTTAAAACTACAGATCATTCATAATAAAGGTCTCATAATATTAAACAATTAATTGTGAAAACCCCATTTATCTTCTGTTTTTATAACTTATGGGACATAAATAATCTATTTTACTGTCTGAACTGACCTTAATTATATTTACCGTTACCATTAGTTCAAGATTTACGTTAACAGACTATCAATGAGTTGATTACTTGTCGTATCTTACACGCAATATGACTTTAAAATAGACTTTTCAGTAATCAGGTTACTTGGCTTTCTAGAGCGGAATATCCGGACTGATATAATAAGGACTGTTACACAAGTTAAATTATCTATATAACTAATATAGCATGGTACATGTATGTTATTTATATTTGAATATAGTAAAATTAATCTACAGGAGTTCCTTCACTGAACATTCTAACCGCCTGTATCTCTATATTTTTCGACCTTTTTAAATAAATCTGGAAATTCAAAACATTATTTATACTATTATTTTTAATATAAACCTACCACACATATACATATCGATACTCATACCGATAGTTTTAGAAATTAGAGGAACCTCACTACAGGTGTGAAGTTACGACCGGTTGGTTTTGAATCCAGCCTGTTGGGAAGCCTTCCCGACAATACGGGACTACTACACCGAGTTATCTTTATGGAGACAGACGCTGAGCGCATAACATTATCTTCTTGGCCGAGTATCGTGTTAATGTTGTAATGATAACAATCTTCGTGCTCCGTCAAAGAAACCATATGTATATTGTAGTATATAACGAGTATATAACTGCTAACAATTCTGTCGACCGTTGCTTTTATAATTTATTTAAAAGAGTAACTTTGTAATATTAACAGCTTCCTAAACAAAATAAAAAAAATATTTTGAATGAAATATAGTGAATAAATAAAAGATTTTTTTTAAATTATTTAATTGCAATATTTACAAAATTTCCGCAACAATAAAACAATGTTTATGCAATAATTGAGGTGGCTATGTACTTCTATCTCACATTCGTCATATTTATATTCGTCATGAGATATTGTTTTATTATAAAAATTTTAACACGGGAGGGCAGCTATTTGAAGCAACTTCTTTAAGCTTTTACATATGGGTCAACATTTGGTTACAAATTTCATAAATTACTATGATACCAATACAAAATTCATAACAAATATATATATATATATATATATATATATAAACACTTACTTTATGTATATGTGTAAATCTTTCCAATCTAAGGCGTCAAGCGATATTGGCCTTTATATTAAAAGTAAAAGAATTAGACAATAAACAAAATACAGACATAAATGATACGTCAAGTCCGTAGCTAAACCTGAGTCATAAAACACTATGTCATCAACGGTACGTTGACTCCGTCAGTGCTTGATCTGGTCTAAAACTGCATGTTTAAATTTTTACGAGAAAATAGTTGTATACCGTATTACCGTAACAAATATAATTTTAGTACCTATCAAAAAAACAACCATAAAATACCATTACAGCACCTTTAAAGTCTTATTTACCGTGTAGCGGCGGTGTACAAATATCCACTACCCCATATCATCACGTGGGGTGTCGTAAGATGCGATCATAGAATCCTAATATGACTAAAATAAACTGCGGTTGCCAAGGCGCTTGCCAAGCGTGGCAACTATGACTAAAATCCCCTATATAACAGACGCTTGGCAACCGCAGTTTTTTTTAATTTAGCTTTTATCTCTCTCTATCATCTGGTTCAGCTTCTCTCTCTGGCCCTCATAATACCACTACACGATTATCTCTAAATTATCTAACTACTTAGCTATTAAAAACTGGAGCAGATCAGGGGTAAAACTGTTTATTAATTCTTTATTAAACTGACAGAATTGAGATATTTATACCTTGGTTATAATGCTACCATAAGACTTTTCAGGGATTTCCTGTTGTCGCCTCTTACGACATTTACGAGGCGGAAATTGGTGATGGATATTTTTTTTATAAATAGGCGTGACAAACTCCACACGGCGTGACACAGTCCACCTGATGGTAAGTGGATGATGTGACCCTTAGTCAACGATATCTACCCTCGATTAAGAATCAAAATGCAGATGCGTTGTCTTTCCTGAGGGTTAAGATGGAATACCTCGTGTCGAGTAAAAAGGGTCTCCTGACCTCTACACTGTCTATACGAAACACAGCAGCATTAAGCTGTAGCATTTGACTGTCGAATAGCATGAATTCATACCACTTGATAGTCAAAGGGCAGTGAGGAGATACAGTAAAGTAGGTGTTCATGGGTTTCAAATGATAAGATGAGAACTGGACATCCAGTTAATAGAATAGAATAGAAATTATTCAATTGAAAAGCACACAGTCCAT
This sequence comes from Parnassius smintheus behrii, assembly GCA_036936625.1. NCBI lineage: Eukaryota > Metazoa > Arthropoda > Insecta > Lepidoptera > Papilionidae > Parnassius > Parnassius smintheus. The sequence goes on from JAUPFT010000015.1 coordinate 41,207,767, forward strand.
CTGATGATAGTAAGCGGATACTATAGCACGTAGACATCTATTTATCCTCGATTAAGAATGAAATTAATAATAATAACTTTTAAGCTTCGATTAAAAGGATCTTCGTTTTTCTCCACTCACCATACGAACCACAGAAACATTAAGCTGCTTTTTTACGCTGGTATTCTGTGAGAGCGTGATCCTTCAGCGGTCAGGCCGACCCATTCATCCAACAACCATAATATAGCAGCCGCATGTCTCTACCACCTATAAATACTTATAATGCCACCACACGGCACTCACTCATCCTAACCTACATTTATTCCTAGTCTATGCAATAAGATAAGCAGAGAGGCACTGAAAGAGACACAAGAGCAATCACTACAGAACTAGACCCTAAAACCTGGACCCAAGACACAGAGACTAAGTACTTAAGGTTACATTAAAAAAAATTAAAGATTATATATGTACCACGGCTGGGCACATGCCTCCCCTCCCTTCTAAGAGAAAAGAGGGTTGTGAGGCGAAATAGAAAAAGTAATATTTAACTGCAGTAACAAAATCGGCACCAGGAGATACAGTTCACATAGAAGCTTAGACTAGTATGTTATTAGAGTTTAATGCACAGCACAATTCAGCTTTTAACTGATGGAAAAATTATTCCATTTTATAACATGTCTCTATGCGGTTCTGCAAAATAAAAATCCACATTCATCATATTATGTGAACTACATTACTCGGTGCCTAAATTTAAATTTTAATTTTTTTTAAAATAAAATAATAGCAATGCTATCAACATAACTATATTCCCATTAACCACTCGGGGTAAGGTACTCTAGATAAAATACTTGAGTTAGTAGTGGTTCAAGACAGTAGTCGAACTGTGGATTCGAACTCACGACTTTTTAAGCTCGCGATTGTTAATCCATTATGTCACTATCGCTTAAACTAGCACTTAAATCCTTCAAACGAAATGCTTAAAGCGATGCATTCATAGAAAATAAAGCGGAATATCCTTGTAAAATACTCTCACACACTTTACACACAAATTATTGACCTGAAGATTTACCAATAAAATAGAAATTTACAATAGCTGCATACGTTTTATCGGTCTCAAAGATCTGTAGAGGGTCTTGAGAGCTCCCTCGCGAGTCCGCAGAGTACAAAAGCGGAAGCCTGCGGCGTCGAAAGTGCGGACTTACGAATTGCTATTTCAACTGGCAACTGTTGCCCCTACGCTCTGTGTTTATGCTTATTTCGTGTGCTTTTCGAATTGTATATCATTTTGTTTCAATGTTTGAACAAAATGCTTTAGTAAAGCCACCACAGTGCTGTTTACGTGAACATATTTCTTCGTTCTGAATCTATATATCATTTTGTGTTTCTTTATGAATAATGTTTGTGTTTCGTTTGACGAGAACCGGAATCTTTTCAATGGATTGGTTTCGTTTTAATTATTAACAGTGGAAATATGTAGGTGTCAAAATGCATAAAGACATAAGAAAAGCACCTAGTAAGATAGCCTTCAGTTACGTGAACAGAATTCACTTCTATTTTACTACACCGGGGTTGACTAGGAGAGAGTGTCAAAAGGCATTAAGTCTTTGTTTGGGCACCATATTATTAAAGTGGTAATAAATTTTATTTAAGTTTATATTTTAAGTAAAAATAAATAAATGAAATTCATTATTACTCACCCACCATCAGATGGACTGTCTTCAGTTTAGTAGGTTATTTTTTAATAAATCCCATGAAATTTCCATTAACTAATTATGCATATACACATAACGTTTTTACGTGATAGAGCCATGCTGCAACCATACTCGTATTATGGTCGCAATACCAACCTAGCAGCTTAAAGCTGCTGTGTTTGTATGGTCATTGTAGAGAACCGGAGACTCTTCCGGATAAATGTAAATGTCTATGGGCCACAGTATCCACTTACTATCGGGTGAACTGTGTCCTCGTTTGTTAAGATAATTCTAAAAAAATATAATTGCCCCTTTAAGTAACGGCTACATCGTAACAGGGGAATCCCTATCACCAATCTATCCCTCAATTTTTACTAGACGTTTTGTACAAATAAATTGTACAAGGGCGAACAGTCTGATACAGAACTAATCTTTGTAGATCCATACACATGTCAACCAAACGCTTCGTCACGCTAATTTGTCATATCGTTAAATACAACAAACAGTTCAATAAAAAGTCTTGAATACTGTGATCGAACAAATTTCATCCACAAGACTCAGAAACTGCCTAATTGTGCAAAAGCTTCAAACTCAAAACACAAACCGGATGTTCAACAAGGATTAAAATACTTTACAAATTACACATTTCATATCAAAATCGATTTGTTCTCAATTCTAAATTAATTTTACTCTCATCTTATTACCTCGGAATTTTTATAGGAAATAATCTTTTCGAAATTGCCTTCAATATCTTGCTGAAAACGAGGCTTTAATACGACTTAAAACAGTTTGAAAGCACTTGACATCTGCTGTGGTGTTTAAGGAGTTTTTAACCGAGAGCGAAAAGCAAGAAGGTTCTATATCCGACGCGTATGTTTTTATGCATGTTCACTGATTTCTCAGAAATGGTTGAACCTATGAAATTATTTCTCGGTTGTCCTGAAAGCGAGGAAGTTTAAATGTTATCTTAATATCAATATACATTTTATGACACTAGTTTTACGGATTTTACCGCGTTTCTTAACTTATTTTCAGTCCTCCTACAGTTCTGTTCCATTATGAGTTCTAATTAAAATTCTAACACAAGAATTTCAAGCACGAAGAATGCCAATCAAAGAAACGAATGATGCTCAAAACTTGTTACATATGCAGTCAGGTCATCGAACAATCCGAAAGTATTCCATTCCACAGTCAACATTCCTGTGAACAAAACAAAAGTCGCATTGGTAATGAGGAAGTTGTAGTTAGCATTTCGATCGAACATTTCTAAGTTACTTAATTCGGGCATGATGACGTGGCTAATTCCTAATTATTTTCAATATTACTATGAAAATCAATCAATATCATTTTTACAAAGAACAGTTATGAATATTATATTTTTATTTTATTTATGTTCCTAGTATTACTTGCTAGCAACACACCTGCAAATCCCCTAATGTTGCAGATGTTCATGGGCGTCAGTGATCACTAAAATCGGGTGAGCTATATGCTCGTTTACTTATCCTTTAATAATAATATTTATTACACATACTTGTAATATTCTTATGTTTTGTAATATAGGGTTAGTGTTGTAATATAGGGTGAAATAACTTAAATAACTTATTAAAAACTTTAAAAACCCTCGAAACAAAAGGAGCTGATGATCTCCAAACGCCTGAACAAATTTCCTTAATACATAGCTAAGAACACTTTCAAAAGCTAAGAACACTGGAAAAGAAACTGTTCTTCCATTCAGGAGCTTTGATTCCACGGACAGATACACATGTACATAGATACACACTACAAATATATAACACCACTCTTTTTATCGGGGGTTAAAAAATACTAGCTTGATGTACTTTGCTACTCTATGAATCTTATCGGTTCAACCGGAATATAACAGTGGGGCTACAGCAGTCGTCTTGATAGGCTGTTATAAATGAAATTAAATCAGGAGTTGGGTCGAATGATTCACTAAGTAAAAAAACCCGAAAATTACAACCCTTATATGCTCTTAATCTTGCAATTTGCTAGAGATTTAAAAGCTAAACTAAACTAAAGATAAAGATGCGTATGTATTGGATAGAAGATGTCCTTGCTAAAATAGGTTTATGTTAGAAGTTAGTTTATTTAAATAAAACTAGTTTTTACGGGTTTTATTGCGTATATTAACTTATTTTATATTCGCGACGTTTCGAGCACTTTACAGCAGCCATGGGCACGGGCTGTTTATTTGAAATTAGGCTGTTTTTTATTTTAATAGCCTCGCGAATCATCCGTCTGTCAAATCTGATGTAGTGACGGGGGCGACCCTGTACGTGTTCACAGACTGCAGACTTCCCGGAGCGTCGATTCGTCACATGACCTATGTGTTCTTTTATGTACCAGAGTTAGTTCCAGAGTTAGTTTATGTTCCATCATACCATAACGACGTTAAATAGTGCACTGTGTAATGTAGAACTGAGACTATAACTTACCATTAGGTCCTCACGACACGGGTATGCCTAGTGAGAACTCCAGCTTATTTGGTGTGATAAGACCATAGTTTTTAATTATATATTAAAAAATTAAGACTACTGTACTTTCATTTCATTATCTTATATTGTATATTATAATCTGTACTACTTTAGCTGTAATTAAACATTTTTACATTTTTCATTTTTATTTATTTTTTCATTTTCATGTTTCTACTGTTTATCATTCTTTATAATCAACAATGCCTTAATCAGTATGTTAATAATTATAGTGTTATAACTCTTGCCGGATAATTGTTTCACACCATACGTTGTTATATCAATTACCATTTATGTCCAGTAGGGAGATGTATACCATGGTTATACGTTAATTATTTCCATAAACGTTTAAATATTTTATTTATTATATCTGTCTCGTTTATGTAGTGGTCGGAGCCGCAACTGCTGATTATGGATACCGGGTTTGAGTCCCAGGTTGGATCAAAATCAAGTAATATGGCGGTGTTTCACCCCCTGTGCATCAGAAAGCATGTAAATTCGTTGGTCCCGCGTCTGATCATTCTTCAGTCGTGTCGGATAGCCGTCCTATTGAACTATGATAGTAACGGAATAGAGGGCGCCCCTCTGCGCACACAATCGTGACCCATAATCCTTTTTAACGCAAATGACTATGTCCGTTGAGACATGTGATCGTGACCGAGACGCGGTCTGGAGGACATAATTATTTTAAACATTGCATTTCTGTTTATCTTAAATTCTTTCTTTTACTTATACCTTATCGCGTCTCCACAACAGTTTTCTCTACATACTTATAGATTGATTAATCTCTGTTAATAATGTAATTGCCTCAAGGCAATAAGTCCGTCTTTACACTTTTTGTGCAACGCAGTTAAATCGAAGCTTAAAAAATCGAAACTGTATAATTAGGTACTTATAAAATATATTTACCACCATATTTAACACACATATTTCTCACCGATTGCTTTGAAATTTTAAAACTATGCCATCTGTTGAATGTACAAACAACACATTTTACAGCTTTCTGGCTGCAGCTGTTAAAAATATACTCTTTTTTTGAATCTAAAATACCATTTTTACATATGGAGAGTAAATTCATAATCTTCTGCAACCCTTACAGACTGGACGAGACTTAACGGAATCTTAAAATTTGAGTATTAAGCGTTATTAGTTAAGTAGAGCAGATTAAACGCATGCTGTTTTGAGTGAGTAAATTTTTAAATAAATAGTTATTTCAAACGTTAAACTATTACGTTACATACGTTATTAAAGTCTTTTGCAGTCGCTTAATTAAACTAATAAAACTAAAGTCAACAGGCGCAATTAAATATCTCAAATGGTCAGATTAACGATCACTTTAAAACTTGCTAAATAACTCGACCGTTATTGCGGAACAGACAACGCCGTGTTAAATATAACGAATATTAACGTTAAATTTATACATACATAATTATATTTACTGCTGGCCGTATGAGGACGCTCAAAGTCGCTCAACAAGCTATGGAGAGGGCTATGCGGGTTTCTCTGCTTGATAAACTCAGAAATGAGGATATCCGTAGTTGAACCAGAGTTACCGACATAGCCCAACGGATTAGTAAGCTGAAGTGGCAATGGGCCGGCCATATAGCTCGAAGAACCGATAACCGATGGGGAAGAAAGGTTCTCGAGTGGCCTTCGTACCGTTAGGCGTAGTGTAGGGCGACCCCCCACTAGATGGAGTGACGACCTGGTAGGACATGCAGGAAGTCGATGGATGCTTTTTGTGTCATTACTTGCGGGAGGCCTATGTCCAGCATACTTAGAAAGCAACGCCAGAATTTAAGCCAGAAGGGATCTGTCTGTTTTATCCAAAACTTTTTTTTATAGAGTAAGGGTGACAAACGAGTACACAGACCATCAGATAGTAAGTGGTTACTGTGGCAAATAGACAACTACGGCTATCCTCGATTACGAATTTAAATTCAGATGCGTTGTCACCCGTGAGGACTAAGATGGAATGCCTCGTTTTCAGTAAAAAGGGTATTCGGTTCTCTCCATTCACCACACCACCCCATAGGTATTCTGTGAGAGCGTGATAATATAGCTGTAGTACAGCTTTACCATGTAGATTACAGATTACATCATCCACTCCACTCACCATAAGGTAGACTGTGTGCTGGTTTGTCACCACGATTTCAATAAAAAGCTATTTCGGATAACATTAATTAAAAGAACTCAACCGACGTGTGTGGTAACCTACAATTAGTCGAGGTCCAATCAGTGTTCGCATAAATACGTCATTCGGAACCCAAGCCGGCGTCACGGGCGCCACTCACGACGTTATTGCTCATAAATACAATCCACCGTAGATAACAAGGCCCGCCTTAATACCAACGTATTTCATTCGATTGAATACATCATGCCATTCCTTATATCTATTTTTAAGTGTATTGCACTGAATGTTTTGAACTAGAGAAGCGACGGATACATTTTGTGCTGAGTAACCGCGTACCGAGCTACTGAGTATAATTTGGTTTTATGTTAAATATTTTATTGACATGCAAGTTTCCTCAGTATTTCTTTGCCGAGAACTTGAATAATTTCATTGGTGGCAGCATGTATAAAATCAGATTATTCGTGTGCGTATAAAATTTACTGATGTGGTAGATCCATGCTGCAGTTATATTAGTAGTATAGTTGTAGCACGAATGGGTCGGCTCGACCGGGGAAGGACCACGCTCTCACAGAATACCAGCGTGAAATAGCAGCTCAACGCTGCTGTGTTTCGTATGGGGAGTGTAGAGAACTGGACACCCATTTTACTGCAGTTGAGGCATTCCATCTTAGTCCTCACGGCGAGTCAACGCATCAGCATTTTGATTCGTAATCGAGGAAAGACATATGTGTCTATGAGCCACAGCAACCACTTACCATCAGGTGGACTGTGTGCTCGTTGGACACCCTTGTACAATAGTAAAAAAAATTATATTATGGAGGCAGCTATCTGGCCTCATATATAACATAGGTAAATCATCGTTCGGAGTAAATAATAATACCAATCGAAATCTTTGTCAATTATTCAGAGTGTTTCGAAGTATTTCAGAGTTTTGGTAGATCCTATAACTTTTATCACATGAAATAGATTAAAAAAGAAAAAATCTACTAACGACAATACGATTATCAAGGATGCGCATTCAAACCAAAGAATTATTTTATTTATTTATAGATTTTCGGTAGATTTTGTTGCATTTACGTACAGTAAAAAAATAAAAATCTACCAAAAATGTAAGAGAAGTGCGTGCAGTTTGTAATTAGGCGATCTTTATCAAATGTTGCAGAATATATCGAGTAGGTACCGAATGACTGTAATCGTAAACCGTAAATGAGTACGCGGAACATCTCTACTGTGTCTCTGCTTTGAACTTTGGTATATCTTAACTACTTAAATGTGATCATTCGTATTAAGTTCTCAATTGGAATACTTATGATCACGTGTAAAGAAACTTTGATCGATCGAAGGTCAATCATCGTTCGGTCAATGTTAAAATAGATATTACGAACTGGTATTCAAAATATGAATAATAATATAATATATGTTTTAGTGTTAAAAAAACGACGAATTTATAAACTTAAGCATTTATAGATCTCTCTGCTGGGCACGACTCTCTCTCTGAGACTCCCTCCGCTGTTGTATTCCGTGTTTGGAGACTTCACATTTTCACAAATATATCTCGGATATACAGACTTTCTCACGATGTTCTCTTCGCGTAGTTTATAAGCACTTAAAATTGTAATTAAGAATATCCGACTAATTGAACTGTTTTTATCTAAGCTATAAAGTTTAAAATAAACCAAAGACAAGATATTTATTCCATGTAAAAGTAATACTTAAAAGGATTGTACGCACTTATATTTTTATATACCCATTAATTAAAATACCCTTTGGTCGTTTCAACGATTCGTGTTTTCGACTTCAAACGAGGGATCAGTGTCAATAAATTTTATATTAAAAAGAAAAAGGCAATAGGCAGCAGACTCATAAAATACTTCCCTATCAATTTAAAGGATTTAAGACCTTCAAAATTCTTCCCCTTTAATGTTCATTCACCATTCATTAATATCAAAGTCCAATGCTGAACATAGGCTCTTAGATTGTCTCATAATCTATGCAATAGTTGCGACGCTGGTAGTGGTAGTTTAAAGGGAAATATTAAAAATACTATCTCAAATGGCTTGGGAAGATCCTCCGTTATTCCGAAAATATTACAGCATTAAATTTGAAATAAACATATGGTAAGGTTTAATTTTAAGTTAATGTAAAATTTTCTCGATATAAAAAAAATCCACAGTTACCTCCAAACTGAACAATAAACCGCTGTTATTCAAAAAATAATTTTAAATTAGATCATGAAACTTTGCATACTAACTGAACTAACTATAAAGCAGAGCTGACGTGTTTTTTTTAAATTACCATTATTTTCACTGTAAAAATAAATTACCTAAACTATCGGCGTCTTGAAGCTTGTTTCCTGCCGCCCGGTAAGTCTCGCTTCGGCTTTTGGAAGGGGAAGATGTGCCACTTAGAATTAGAATACACATTACGCAACAGGACGACGTAAAATTAAAATGGGAAATAACCTTAATAAAAATAAGAAACGACTGGGTTGCAGTAAAGAAACAGACATAAATATGATAAAACTAATGAAATAAGTATCTAACAATCTTGATTGATGATTACAAACATGTCGGTACATAGTATACGACGCGCGAGGAAGTGGGGGTGTAATTAGAATTTGAACTGAGTTACAATATCGCCATAACAATATCTATATCTGTATCGTTCGTACCGTCCCGTGGCTGTCGTAAGAGGCGACCGAGGGAAACAAACCAATTGATGCACAGCAACAACTTTCTAATAACATCTAAAAATATAACACTGCGAATATGAAAAATTACTGCTACTATATAATTATGGGGTATGTTAAAGTGCAGTATGGCGCTAGCGTAAGGAGATCTATCACTCAATTTCGGTAAGATTCAGTTTGATTACAGGAAAGGCTGTAATTCATAGCCTACAAGAGTGACAAAGCACATCAAACTAGTATTTTTCAACCCCCGACGAAAACAGAGGGTTTTTTATAGAATAAGGGTGACAAACGAGCACACAATCCACATGATGGTAAGTGGATGCTGTGGCCCATAGACATCTACATTTATCCTCGATTAAGAATCAAAACGCAGATGCGTTGTAACCCCTGAGAACTAAGATGGAATGCCTCGTATTCAGTGCATTAAGCTGCTGTTTTACGCTGGTATTCTGTGAGAGCGTGTTCCTTCCCCGGTCGATCATCATCATCGTCATTACAATCCATCACAAGTCCACCGCTGAATATAAACAGCACAAAAAGCTCTCATAATAGCACACTGAATTGTAATACCATTACTGAAACCAAGCTATACTTTAATATGATCATAACGTATAAATTACCTCAAAGCCGTAAATACTGTCACTCTTATAACACACCTGTAGATTGTTAATAAATTTATCGTATTAATCCGCTTTTTTGTTATCAGCGATATTATAGCCGCTACAGATTTAACGATATTTACTTTTGTAAATTTCAATCATCAATTTCTTTAAATTTCTATCTAGTTAGCCTTCTTTTAACTATAACTGTCACCAATTACGAGTTCTGTGGCATTTATTACGTGATAAAGCCACGCTACAGCTATACGATACTCGTATTATAGATGTAGCACGAATGGGTCGGCTCGGCCGGGTCAGGGCCACGCTCTTACAGAATACCAGCGTAAAATAGCCGCTTAATGCTGCTGTATTTCGTATGTTGAGCTTAGAGAACCGAAAGTTCTTTTTACTAGAAACAAGGCGTTCTATCTTAGTCCTGAAGAGTAAGAACTTAAATAACAACGCATTTGCATTTTGATACTTTGATAATTCGGCATAAACGTGTATGTCTATGGAACACAGCATCATCTTACCATTAGGCAGATTGTTTGTCACCCAATGCTACCAAAGGAGTTACGAGTACATCTTGGTTCTCTGGTTGAAGAGAAGTCTGCCTGCAGCAGGATCCTGATCCTGCATTACGTAGACAATTAGTTCCCTTGTCATTCCAATATTTAAATTATTCAAAGAGTATCAGGTTCAAGTTTTGGCATCTTATGAAGAAGACCGTATATATTATTTTCCAGTAAAAAAGCTAGGTATAAAATAAAATAAAAAAGATTTCAAAGTAATTCTTCTTTTTTGCTATTTTTTTATGTTTTCAAGCTCAATTAGGTGCATTTGTCAGACTTTAATATTGAAAACTTTAATTTTAACGTTTTTGATGTAATTTAACTGTACAACGGTACATTTTTCAAATTGCAATAAAATGTAACATTATTATCGTTCAATAATTATTAAATTAGAGCGAGAATACTTAATCCGTTTTAAATAATATAAATATATGCAAAATAATTAAACCGTTACTACATGTTTTATTATAACAACTTTGATCAACTTCAAATTTACACATTGGCTTCTGAGAATTTAATTACCTGAAATCTACGTAATAAGGTTTGGTGTCGTAATAATTTCCTTCAATTTACTGCGTTTCCGTTTCGATGCTTATATAACCACTGTTGCGTGGAGCCGGTCAAAAACCAATTAAACAGCTCATAAAATCGTTCGCGTCAAATTAAATTAAAATCAGGTTGCACTAAAAGCCTTCCAATCACACAATAAAGATCATGAAGATATGAGCAAGTATCTGAACAAATAAGGAATTTCCTTTTTTCTTTTTCAAGATGATTCTGTGAGGGAAAATTAATATTGTTAGAAATTAACAAAATATTTTATGTAATTTTTTTAAATAACTTTTCTATATGGTAAAATGTGATTACGTCATTTTGAAATAAAAACTTTTATGTACGTTTGTGAGTAAACCTAATTAAAGAATGATGTCAGAAATCCTCAAAAGCAATGAAAGGCTCTAAAGCCGCGCTAAAATAACTTAATTTTAGCGCGGCTTTAGTTGTCTGATTATACAAAAGAAAACTTTAAAAATAAATAAAAGATAAACGCCAGTTTAAGATTTTGGATTTCGGGCTCATACGGCATTTCACGTCTTTGCGTTGGTGGGTATTTATTTATTTTTAAAGCTTTGTGAATGCCTGCTGTAATTTTAAATTGGAAATCGTTTGCTTGCTCCAATTAAAATTAATGATTATATAGGTTATATTTTACCGTTTAAAAACGAAAGTATTTAATTCGCTCTTATATTCGATTAGAAGTAAAGTGTACAACCAGTGCGTGTTGCCAGTGATGACTTACGGATCAGAGACGTGGTCCTTCACTGCTGGCCGTATGAGGACGATCACAGTCGCTCAGCGAGCTATGGAGAGGGCTATGCTCGGAGTTTCTCTGCATGATAGACTCAGAAATGAGAATATCCGCAGTAAAACCAGAGTGACCGACATAGCCCAACGGATTAGTAAGCTGAAGTGGCAATGGGCCGGCCATATAGCTCGAAGAACCGATAACCGATGGGGAAGAAAGGTTCTCGAGTGACAGCCTCGTACCGGTAGGCGTAGTGTAGGGCGACCCCCCATTGGATGGAGTGACGACCTGGTAAGACATGGAGGAAGTCGATGGATGCAGGTGGCTCGGGACCGTGCTTTGTGGCGTTATTTGGGGGAGGCCTATGTTCAGCAGTGGACTTGTGAAGGGCTGTAATGATGATGATGATGATTCGATTAGAAAGATTATGTTGTCCATTTCTTAATATAGTCTTTATTTTAAGCGTTACACATGAATTTTATCAAACGCATTTAAATATAATTATAGTGTATAATTATAGGCATAAGTTTACGAATTATTGTCACACAAATGCAATAAATAATTTATATTGTAAGTTTATCTAAATGAATGAAACCTTGGGACTGGAAACTGATTTAATGATAACATTGTACCGAAAATTGCATGTTATTTAGAAATGTCTTAACAATAACTCGCACATCTAAACTTTTCATATAGATGTCACTGAACTTACGGCTTAATTAAGAAAGAAAATACACTTCAACTATCAAACGCTCCATTAAATTATAATTTGTGCATATCGAATAAAAAACATTGGAATATAATCGGTAAAATCGAGTTCAAAACAATTACCTCGATTGCGACAGCGAATGAGCCGGAGACCCGTAAACAATTACCTCAGACCGGTTCAAGAGTTTCAAAGTTTAAGCAGAGAACAGGTCTCTCTTCTCAGTTCTGAACCCGAGAGTATTTTCAATCATTACACCACAATATTACATAACCATATGAGATGCAATTATCGTAGTTGGAAATTTGTATAAGTACTATGAAATTTTAGGACGAACGCCTATGATCTACCAAACAATGACCTTGCTTGCTTGCTTTTTAGCATTTAAATTAGTACCAATTTCCTTATTTGTAAGATTTGGTTCAAAAACTCGCACAAGTGCGAGTCGGCTTCGCACATGATGGGTTCCGTACCATCGTAAAAACACGTTTCTAGTAGGCTAAGTCATCTTTAATTTAATTTTATTATTTGTTGTTATAGCGGCAGCAAAATACACATTCTGTGAAAATTAAAATGTCTACATATTACGGATCATGAGATATAGCCCGCTCACAGATAAACGAACGCACGAACGGACGGACGAATGAACGGACGGACAGCGGAGGCATGGTAGTAGGGTCTCATTGGTACCCTTGGTAAATTTAAAAAAATTACTAAAATTGCATTTAAAGATTATAGATATGAGACTCACCACCCCATATCGTCCCGTTGGTGCCGTAAGAGGCAACATAGTATAACTAATAGTATACAGTATAACTATACTATAACCATAGTATAACTATAAAAACAAATCAGGAGATGGGCTAAGTCTTTTAATAACAACTAAAAATAAAAAATAAACTACAGTTGCCAAGCGTGATAACTATGGCAAATATCCCCTTATGTGGGAGTCTTTGGGGGAGTCTTTTCTTCAGCAGTGGACTTTGGGTAACCTGTAACGGTAACGGTAACGGAAATAATTACTCAAGGTGTTTTAAGTTTTGTTCGCTTGTTCCCCTTTCTTTGTAGAATAATTGCTACACCCACGTCTCAATGTCACCACTCCATGCGTTGACTAGTTAAGTTCGTAATGATTTCCTATATTAACGCAAACACTGCACATTTAAATAAAACCAGTTTTTACGGTTTTTATCGCGTATATTAACTTGTTTTATGTTCCCGACGTTTCGATCACTTTACAGCCATGGTCATGGGTGACACAGAGGTGTTCGATGTCTCAATGTCATAGTTAAGAGGCTACCTTGATAATGAATCGAAGATTTGGGGGCGTGGCTTATTCGTTTGTCGATGAAGCTAACGGACGACTGAGGGAGTGTCATCTATCAGAGTGCTATCTACAGATTAAAATTATTAATTTTTGTTCCGATCTATGCAGTATGAACTTATAGTAGATTGAAGTATTGCAGTTATATTCTTGGATTGGTATTTAATTTTATTAATTATAGGATGCCATCTTCTTTATTGAAATTAGGATGTTTTTTGATTTCAATTACCTCGCGAATCGTCCTTGGAAGGAATCAGTGTTCTTTAGCGAGGACTTCTGGTCTATCAAATCCGATGTAGTAACGGGGACACTACAGACTGCAGTTATTCCCGGTTCGTCGATTCTTCACATCGGCTATGTATTCTTGAACGTGGATTTTTATTGATCGTTTTATTTATATAGTTAATTTCATCCTTATGTTTTGTTAAAGAGCAATGCAATTAATAATTTAGTAAATGAAAAATAATATTCAAATTAAGAAGACAGGGGAGCACTCGGGCGACAATATATTAAACATTATTTAATAATAATAGTAATATAAAAAGCAAATAAGCCGTCGTAAAAACATATAACGTAATGAGTTCGTAAAATATAATAAAGATCCGTTCATTACATCTGGTTTCAAAAAAAAGAACCATGAAATTTCTCACCAATTGCCCATTCAAATGACCTCATTGTGATATTCCACGACAACGATTTACACCAGCGCCGTCTTAAGAAACCCTTAATAAATCTTCTATCCTAAGCTTCCAATAAGGCAAGTGATAAGCAACAGGTTAGCGAGTGTTCTGTGACTCGCGAAACCTGGCGTACAAAACAACAAACAAAGACTAAAGTAAACGCATGCTTGAGCACGAATTGTTAATCGATTGACCTGGTAGTGAATATATAGCTTTATATCTTCTTTTCCATATGACTGTAAATGGAAGCAGTTATTTTTTTATAGAATATGGGTGACAAACGAGCACACAGTCCGCCTGATGGTAAGTGTTTTGACCATAGACATCTACATTTATCATCGATTAAGAATCAAAACGCGGATGCGTTGTCACCCGTGAGGACTAAGATGGAATGCGTCGTTTACAGTAAAAAAGGTCTCCGGATCTCTACACTAACCATACGAAACGCAGCAGTAATAAGCTGCTATTTTACGCTGGTATTCTGTGAGAGCGTGGTCCTTCCCCGGTCAAGCCGACCAATTCGTGCTACACCCATAATATAGCTACAGCGTGGCTCTACCACATAAATAATTATAAAAAAATATATTTTTGTGGTGATGGTATAAAAGATTCTATCTCCTTTTTACGGTCCCGTGTGTGTTGTTAGAAGCAACTATGAGTAAAGCAGTGCAATTGTCATAGCCAACGATAGTACAATATAATCTCTGCTCGTAAACCAGATGAATAACAAACAATCCCAATACTGCGAGACACTGCGATGTCTAATCCATCTGCCAAGTGTGACGACTGTTGAAAATCCTATCTACATGAGAAGCCTATATCGTATCCATCAGTAAAATATGGAAAAAATAATCAATTTTTTAAAATATAGTGTGTTCAAACTGCTTTTATTAAATGTTTTTAATATCCCACTTCTTAAATTTATGTGTAATGTTTAACGTTGCGGACCATAAAAAATGATGTGGAGATTAAAAAAATAATAACATTCTAATTTTAAAAAGAATTTATAAAAGTAACATTATGCCTTTATTATAATGAAAGTAACCGTTTATATGGTAATATTCGCCATTTCCAGGTAAGCTTAGTATATCTGGCCGTTCGCTCGACAGCCATCACCTTAGTTTTTGATAGTGAACATTTCATGATCATCACCATCATAATTATCATCATAACTACAGCCTTTCACAAGTCCACTGCTGAATATAGGCCTCCCCCAAGAAACGCCACAACATTTATTTTAATCAAAATACATTATTTATTTTGTTTTTAATGAAGGCATTATAATGTAATTAACTTTTATAAGAATTTTGTTAATGAATGTAGTAGCAACTTGGGTGTTTAAATTTAAATTAAGTGTGATAACTTTTAATTTCCCACCCTATTATACACGAGATGTACTTTTAAAGTTGGTAACTATGTTTTGATATTTGTTTTGCCTTTTACTATCTCCTGAATGGGAACCGCCGGTGTAGATACAGAAACATTTTCATATTTATTAGCCCGCGATATATTTTCTCTTTTTTTCTCTTACAGCCGTGGTAGCTCAAATGGTTAGCGCTCGCTGTAAATTTCACAGTACGCGAGCAAACCGAGTTCGATCCCGGCGACACCAATGAAATTGTTAATTGCAATTTTATGTGCTGATTTACCACGTGCTCGGCGGTGAAGGAAACATCGTGAGAAAACCTGCAAATCTGAGAAATAAGAAAAAAATATTTCGAGACATGTGCAGTTCGCCAACATGCATTTGGGCAGCGGAGCGGACACTACCTTTTTTTAGCTCTAAAACCCTCTCAGAAATGAGAGGAGGCCTGCGCACACGTACGGCCTGTTGACGTATATAGGCTTTAACTTTAACTTTATAACTTTAAATTTTCTCTTTGTAATAATAATTATGATACTTTAATCTCAGATATGATCTTTCTGAGTACTTAATTTCATCCAAATCCGTTTAGTATTACTGCGTAATAAAAACACTCAAACATCTGTTATAAATGTTCACTCATACATACCACAATATTTGTATAGATTTTTAATACGTGTTTTAACACTTTTGAACGCTGAAATTAAATATGGTAGATAAACATCTTAAAATATTAGTGTCAATTTTGTTAATAGTTTTTTTTTACATTTACCTACCAAGTGCATATATTTTTTACGCAATTGCTATCGAAACACATTATTAGTAACAATTTTAGTTTAAAATATAAATGACACTATATTTTAACGAAATCGATGTTAATCGTGACTCTATTCCATATCCATAGCAATAAATGTTTCTCTTGCGGAGAAGATTATGTTTCCTTTTCCGTCATCTTTTGACATTGTAACATAGTGTTTACACATAGCTGAAGCTTTTACGTTATAACATTTAAAAAATCAATAATACCATCGATAAAATAAATTCATGTGGAATCATCTCCTAGGAAAAATAAAAATAAAATCATCAATCATAAACAGAACAGACATCGGTTTTGCAATTTATGTCGTCTCATGTATGTCGTTATTTGCTTTGCGATAAATAAGAATATTATATAAACATTAAATATCCTTCTCTTACTGCCACGGCACATACTGCAACCTGCTAATTGGATAGGCTGAATACAAATTGTTCTTAAAAAAATTAAATAAATTTGTAGCTAAACTAAACTACACTAAATACACCATTTTTACAAAAAAAATTCCTACTTTTGTATCATATCATTTCTTGGTTTATATATATATATATATATATATATATATATATATATATATATATATATATATATATATATATATATATATGTATATGTATATATATATATAATCTCGAACCAAACTGCAGGTTGAAGTTTACTCTCTACAATCGTTACCGCTAATAGAAAACTATAAATTAATAATATCAACGTTAAGTCATGTGACATCTCACTCCCATTCATTTATTTTCTACTGGTGTTGAAAATATTTTTTTCATGCAGCTTCCAAACAGTATTTAATCACTAGAATATATACGACAATCATTCAGTCGTTATCGCGTATTTAGGAAATGAGAAAGCTTCTTTAGTTGTTACAAAATCGACCACGCTATCCGACTCATGCTTGCACAACCCTGTTCTAAGAGGTATACCTTAAAGGGTAAGATGTCGGTGCTTTTACAAGCTGACATTTTAATTTGAAATGTCTTTTGCGTGTTAGAGATTAGTATAGTGTGAGCACTGAATTGGAACTTTGATTATGTTTGCATTCATGGAATAATGATTGACATTATGACCAAATTCGTTCCACTATTATTAAGCAGATAGAAATTTAGCAACTCAGTTATAGCAGCAGATGGTGAATGATTAGGTACTAAATTTATGAAATATAAATTAATAGTAGTATTTTGGTTTTGTGTTGAACTTTCAATGAGCCTTTCCACTACACTATATTGCCTATTTTTTTATACATCTTCATTTAATAACATCAATATTTACAGCATTTAAAAGCTAAATACTTACATTATCATATTATAACTCTTAATAACTCCTTAACCCTAATTGTCCTCCTAATTTATCGTATCGATTTATTTCTATCTCTCACTTACACGTCAAAACGTATATAAACCTAGTGATTATAAAACAAACAAGTTATTTATTTGATCGATGTACTTTTTATTGGATAAGGATTACGAACGAGCACACAGTCCGCCTGATGGTAAGTGGTTGCTGTGGCCCATAGACATCTACATCTATCCTCCATTACGAATCAGAATGCAAATGCCTTTTCACCCGTGCGGACTAAGATGGAATGCCTTATTTCCAGTAAAAACGGTCTCCGGTTCTCTACACTCACCATACAAAATACAGCAGCATTAAGCTACCATTTCACGCTGGTATTCTGTGAGAGCGTGCTCCTTCCCCGGTCGAGCCCACCCATTCGTGCTACAACTACACGTCTAATATAACTGCAGCATGGCTCTACCACGTATAAAATCTCGCATATCTCGTAGACAAATGTCGTCTCCAAACCAATTCAACACCCGAATAAGAGTAATTTCATTTAATTACATTTAGTAATTATAACCAAACTGCAAACAGTCACCAAATGGGAAAGGACAGTGTGGGCTGAGTAAATGGCACCCACACTCATATTATTCATTCAGCTGTCGATAATACTGTCTGCTGAATTAGATTGTCAACTCGAACTCGATATGTCTTTCTTTAGATCTCGACTGTACTATCAGATGTTATTTAGGCTGAGCGTGCTGGCGCATTATGTTCAAAAGATCTTTATTATTCGTAATAATAAAGATATTTATATGTTAACAATGATAATTGTTCGTCATTCACGTTACTATCAAGAAAAGGCGATAAATATGCTACCACGCCATTAACAAGTAATACCATGTATAGAAAATAATTTCAACATACAAGTCACGCTTTGTATGTAGCTACAAGATATAA
Source organism: Parnassius smintheus behrii (assembly GCA_036936625.1). Lineage (NCBI taxonomy): Eukaryota > Metazoa > Arthropoda > Insecta > Lepidoptera > Papilionidae > Parnassius > Parnassius smintheus. The sequence goes on from JAUPFT010000015.1 coordinate 41,226,360, forward strand.
TAAATCAAATGCTTTCACGCAGCAGGCAAATGAAATGTTCTGTGCCGATGATATATGCGGCTAATTCATGAATACAATTGTGCATAATCAAAGTTGAAGGTAGGTACCTAGCTGGGCTTCTGTTACGTCTCTGAATGATGAAATGTAGAAGAAATTAATGATTGCAATCACGTACAAATGTGTTGTTGCGTTCGAACTTAGGTTTGTAGTGATCGGAATTTCCAATGTTCTTTTGTATGTTTTGTTGGAGACAAACAAACAATTTTTGACTAACCTACCTCGCTATGATAGAGTGAAACAAAAGATGGTAAATTCATATTTTAAATAATAATAATAATAATAATAAATGCTTTACTTCACCAATAACTTTAACAAAAAAAAAATGTAAAGTCCCCGGCTCCCAATATACGTGAACCTTTATCTCAGGAGCCAGTGTCTTCCTACAAAATAAATGTACAAATTAGATGTTGGCAAAAATAAAAATTCTATTTTATAAAACTAAAATTCTACTATATAGGTGTGTATGTTAATTGGAACAATATTCTCGTTTACATTAAATCGCTGCATATTTTAGGGTGACTATCTGAGCAGTGTTGAAGTCTTAATTTAAAAAAAATACACCACAAGGGTAGTTAAGCTATCCGCGAATGGAGACTAGTCATCGGTCAGATAAAATATTTATGAAATCGTTATTTTTATTTTATATAATTCTTTATTAATACCTATTTTTCATCAACCATGCCTATAGGCATTTCATTTGACAATATCGTCGCTCTGGTAACGCTATTCTATTCGGCAATTTTGCATAGATTTCCTGCCACTGATAAGTCACCAAAGTTTTTTTATCGACAAAGAAGCACACAGTTTACTTCATGGTAAGTGGTTGATGTGGCAAATAGACATTTACATCTATCCTCGATTACGAATCAAAATGCAAATACGTTGTCACCCGTGAGGACTAAGATTGAATGCCTCCTTTCCAGTAAAAAGGATCTCCGGTTCTCTACACTCACCATACGAAACACAGCAGTATTAAGTTTTTATTAGTATTCTGTGAGATCGTGGTCCTTCCCCGGTCGAACCGACCCATTGTTAATACAACCATAATATAGCTGTGGCTCTGCCACGTATAATCAAAGTGACCAAAGTTTCGACCGGTTGCATTTAGCAGTGTGCCCCGTTTAGGTAAAAGGTCTAACTAAAGTGGCTGCTTAGATTTGTTGGAATATTCTCTCTAAAGAAGGTTGGAATAATCACCCATGCTCTAATTTTAAATTAATTAAGAATTAAGAAATTTTGATGCAGAAAGTCGATGGATGCAGTTGGCTCAGGACTGTACTTTGTTTTATTCCTTGGCAGAGGCCTGTTCATCATTGGACTTGTGAAGGTCTGTATTGAATGAAGTCCAATTCGAGAAGTAAAAACATTGTGATACCAGACAAGCCAAAAAGCCAAAGCCGTAAAATGCAAATTTGATACAAGTCGTGGTACGCTCCCAAAAGTAAATATTTTAAACACAAAGCGAAAACATGGCAAAGGCGGGCTAGCAAATTCAGGCGCGGTCAATTCTAGTTTATATGGCCTAATCGAGTTTAATTTTATTACTCTCTGTAGACTTTCTTGTTCGTTTACAGCTTTATATTTCAATATAGAATTTTGTTCATTCATTTTATTCTAATTTTCAATATCTTTTGTTCACAGGTAAATGTCGCTGCTCAACATTCTTGACGTGATATAAGTACACGTTCAATATTTAATGTAACATTTTCATATTGTTAGTAAAGTTAGAAATTGCTAACAACAGTGACTACGTAAAATATTTCATTTGACACCTATATGGCTTCCGAACTTAACGGAAGTGATAGGAGAATTAATAATTTAAAAAAAAATTATGATAGGTATAGAATTGATTTGTTATTTATTTAAAAGGCACTATTTTTAATTTTTTTAATATATTTAATATAGGGAAGAAGCAAAGAGAATAAATTTATTTAGTAACACAAAGTAACAATTTGCTTACAACAAGGGCAAATTTTAAATTTGGTAAATCGCTACAAATCTCAGCATAGTCTCACTACTGACAGGGCAATTCGACCCTAATTTTCCGTAGGTGCCAATAAATATTTAAAAAAATTATATATATATATATATATATATATATATATATATATATATATATATATATATATACATATATATATATATATATATATATATATATATATATATATATATATATATATATATATACATATAATTGTATTAATTATTCTAAAAAACTTTATCTTCACTCAAATAAACCTACATCGTAGACTTCATTATATGGTAAGCTCGGTATGCGTAGATTGGACCAAAAATTAATAATTTGAAGTGGAAGGTAGCCTTCGTCAACTATGACATCAGGACGTCAAACACTTCAGTCTCTCTTTGCACCATGTATACTGAAAAGTGCCCGAAATGTCGTGAATTAAAAAAGTTTAAATTAAACGCGATAGCATCCGTAAAATTAGTTTTATTCTGTGTGTAATATAGATGTAAATATAAGAAATACGAGTAGTTACACTGAACGGAAATTGAACTCCTGTCCACACGAGGCCGCAACCCGCAACCAAAAACATGGGATATTGCAATCACTAATACAATTGCGAAGCATATCGATTACATCAAATCCTCCCAAATTAGGAAATTCCTTTATTCCCCCGGTAGGCTTTTTTTCATACAATTAAGGATGACAACTCATTTAACAGTAAGTGAGTGCAGTGACCTATAGTCAACTACATCAATCCTCTATTAAAAATCATAATACAGATCCATTGTCACCCCTGAGCACTAAGATTGAATGTTTCACTAGCGAAAAGAGACTCCGATTCCTTCTCGTGTCCTCGAAATATATATAATTTAATTTTATTTTTATGGACATGTGGCTTTCCCCACACGTGTAAAATGAACATTTAATATTACTGTAGTTAACTTATACGTGGTAGAGCCACGCTGTAGCTATTATAGTTGTAGCAAGAATGGTTCGGCTCGACCGGGGAAGGATCACGCTCTCACAAAAAACCAGCGGAAAATAGCAGCTTAATGCGGCTGTGTTTCGTTTGGTGAGTGTAGTGAACCGGAGACCCGTTTTTACTGGAATTGAGGCATTCCATCTTAGTCCTCAAGGGTGACAACGCATTTTGATTCTTAATCGAGGTTAAATGTGTCTATCGTTGACAGCATCCACTTACCATCAGGTGGACTGTATGCTAGTTTGTTACCCTTTTCCTATAAAAAAACAATAACAATTTTTGGTGCAGGCGGGAGTCGAATGCCGGTTAATCGCATATTATGAATTTTACAGCGGGCGCTTAGACCTTGATTTACCACGGCTCTCTATTTTTAAGTCTGTTAATGTTTCCGTTACAGATTTTTAAAGTCCACTGCAGAACATAGGCCTCCACCATAGGTAACATTACTTCATAGCAGGCGGATTGGTAACTGAAGTTTTAAAGTTTTAAAGTTGTTATTAATAAGACATTGCTGTCCATCTTTGTTTCCCTCTGTCGACTCTTGCGACACCATCAAGACGACGTGGGGTAGTGGATACTCTTACAGTCTTCTACACTTGGACTGAATAATGCATAGAGCTCTTTATTTCACACGATTGAAATCTATGATCGGCATCTTCACACTACGCGATAATCTCGATTAACACTCAACGGGCTTCCCGAGATCGGAATATATTTAAGCGGAGGTAGTGGATTATTTCATGTTATATTTTAAATTAAAAGCCTGTTTTGACTCAGTACGGAATTTTTACAAAATATTATTGAAAATTGATTTAAACTACTTTTGCAGATTTTATCTATCTAATCTAATACCTTTAAACGAGCAATTCTTTTATATTATATAACCGGAATACCGGAAACGGCTCCAACGATTTTCATAAAATTTTGTGTCCAGGGAGTTTTGGGGGCAATAAATCGATGTAGCTAGGATTTATTTTTAGAAAATGTCTTTTTGTCCGTGTTTTCAGGCAATGAAAAACTGCTACAATATAAGAAGGTAAATTTTGACATTGTGTTAATGATCGAAATAGCTCAAGTGGATAGCAAGCGGTCGCGAAATCGTAATGTCTTGGTTTGCGTCCTGTCTTCGGTCAGACTTTTTTCCCTTTTTTTTTCAAGTTCCCTTCTTTTGTGAGAAAATCTATTATTTCGAGCCCTTTTTTGTATTTTTTAAAAATACGAAAATTTTAAATAAACTAATTGCAAATTTTTTTTAATTAAAACCGAGTATAGCTCGGTCATCCAGGTACTCACATTTAATTGATTTGATTTTTAATTCCCGTCGTTTCGGAATTAAAACGTCGACGTCGACGGAATAAAAAATCAAATAAATTAGACGCGATAAAATCCGTAAAAGTAATTTTAGTCAATGTGTAGTGTTCGCGTGAATATAACAAACCAATAAATTATTGAACAGTTTATTTTACAGAATTGAAAGTAATAAATGAGAACACTTGACGTTAATATTATGTGATAGAACTATGATACAGCTATATAATGGCTGCAGCACGAATGAGTCGGATCGACCGGGCTAGAAACACGCTCTCACGAAATACAAGCAGAATAACATCGTGTTTCATATGGTGACGATAGAAACCCGGATACCCTTTTTGCTAGAAACGAGGCATTCCATCTTAGTCCTCAGGGGTGACAGCGCATCCGCGTTTTGATTCTTAATCATGGATAGATATAGATAACTATGGGCCGCAGCATCTACTTGTCACACTTACTGTATAAAAAATAGACCAGAAGTCTAACAGATGGTTCACCAAAAGCACAGACTTCTATCTTCGATTAAAAATGAACAACAGGTGTATTAACAACATAATGCTGCCTATTGGCGTCGATATTTTGTGACTTGAGGTTTTGCAATGTTTGCAGTATTTTCTCTTTGCGCCAACTTTTTTCTTTTTTAAAAATATTGACGATACTACAGTATAGTAATGTCTTAAAAACTACAACATAGCTTCAAATGCTTGTACAGGAATGGTTCACGAAAGTATTGGGGTGGCGAATTTAAACTTATGACTTGTGAGTTTCGCAATTTTTGTCCTTAACTCATTCATTATATCTATATAGGCTATTATCGCTTAAGTGTATCTTGCAATGATTATACTACTCTAAATATACTACCCTATGACTAAAACCCATCCTCTCCCATTATTATTTAAAAAGTTTCGAACATCGCTGGTTGACAAACTACACCTACCGTAACATAGATCGTTTGTATAGTGAGCGTAGTAGTTACTATTGATGTTGTGGTCCGACGTTCGAATTTCGGGTCAAACCAAAATCAATAATTAGGTTTATTTGTCAAGAAGTTCTCAGTACCAGCCTAGAGTTAGAAGGTCGGCGGCATTTCTCTTCCGTGCCGGTGGTCCTGCGCCTGATTTCTCTCCACTTGTGTAATATTGCCGTCCCACGGGACAATGAAGGTGAGGGAAGACCTGTGCTTGCGCGTACATTCGGGCACTAATTCGTTCCTGCGCAGATGGATGGTTTTCGGTTTGATCGACATTAATTTTTAAAAAAATACTACTTTTTTAAATGTACCCTTTGTTTTTGCTTTTCTTCATTTCATTTCCATAAGTGTCTATGACGTAAGCACTTAAGCAATATCAGCATCAATATCTCAGATCCAGTCAGCGCTTGGCAAGCCCTCATTAGAGGCAGTACAATTGCGATGTCGAAGCCTAAATAGGGCTGACCCGCCCGAATTTAATTGGCCTCACTCGTTATGGAGATACAGAGAGCAACGAGTATTTAAAGAAACGAAGCCGGAACAGTATACAGGGTATCCATATTAACTTTTAATAATTATAAACGTACATTCATATTTCTAACGGGATGGATTACTTATATAGTAAGGTGATCTAAAATTAAATTATTAAATAAAAACCCTGTATCGTACCTGTCCAAATATTATAATCTCAGCCCTCGTGTCTGACGACATTAATATTCGTATTCTGATGTAACGATAATGCAATTTTGACGACGGTCGCATAGGGTTCGAATCCCGCACTGAACGAGTATTTGTATGGCTTACAGTAATTGTTTTATAACACTACACCCATACCAAATGGCACAAGCGTCAATGGGATAACGGATGAGGCGCGTCTCACCCGTAGGCAGGCACTACGCGTTCCAGCACACACCGGTTCTCGCCGCCCAGAACATCGACCGACATGAGCTGAGCAGTCAGAGGTGGGGTCCGTACTCCTCCACTCGGACAGCGTTTAGATAGCTCAAAAACCACCACAGAGGCGACATTATGATTGTTAATAGTGCCATCGTCATCATCCTCATCATCATTGCCTTTCCCTTTTTAATCAGCTCGCGGCCTTTCAGGCAGCTAGCCCTGAGTCAGATAAAGCTGTAAGGGCCGATAGGCTAACGTCGCTAACATCAAAGAATAAAATAATAAACATAAAGATGTTCCAGGTCTGGGATGTAACGATAATGCAATTTTCACGCCTCCTTCGAGTAGAGTTCGAATTCCGCACGGGAAAAGTATTTGTATGGCTTACACTAATCGTTCCTGGTCTCGATTTTTATCCTTGTGCAGCATCTTCCCAACCAAACCAACAACAGCGAACACTTGCCAAACGTGGCAACTATGGCAAATATACCTGCCATGAGGAAATCGATAAGGGAAACCTATAATAAGCAGTGGTCTTTTGATTGGCTATGGTAGTGGAACAGCTTATGTAAGGTCAAGTTCAACTGCTCGTTTATAATTATCGTAAACCTCTTAAATCGGAAAAGGGTGTAGGGCAAAGACGATTACGTCGCGCTGCCACAATGGCGTTTTTACATGACTTCTAATTATTTTTTATTTCTTAGACATGCAGGTTTCCTCACGATATTTTTATCTCAATTTTTCTTAAAACCTTCTTTCAAATAAGAGTAAGCTTGTGTCTAGCAGGAGAACATTGGTAAATACCTACTGTTACGTTACCTATACCTCCTAACCCTAACGGTTTCATGCAGATAATAAACTGATAAACTATCCGTGGGAAACTTATGGTTAAGTAACTTGATTTAATGCTTACAAGTTTATTTAGTAAATTGCTTTAATTGCTTATTCGTGTTTATAGTGGAGTAAAGCAATTATTTATTAACTTAGAATCCCTTCACGAACTTTCATAAAACTGACTTTCATACAATATGTTTTTTTATTTATATTTTTTCCTTATTTATACACAGTACACATACGTGGTAGAGCGACACTGCAGCTATATTATGGTGGTATTACGGCTCGACCGGGGAGGACTACGCTGTCACAGAATACCAGCGTAAAATGGTAGCTTAATACTGCTGTGTTTCGTATGGTGAGTGTAGAGATCCGGAGACCTTTTTTTACTAGAAACGAGACATTCCATCTTAGTCCTCAGGGGTGACAACTGCTCTGCACAAGTCCGAGGCCATGCACTTCCATGGTCCTCGGAACAGGCCACCACCGGGATCCTCAGTGACGGTAGGAGGGGTATCCATCGGCGTCGAGTCGACGCTGAAGTACCTAGGACTCGTCCTCGACGGCCGATGGAACTTCGTTGAGCACTTCCGACGTTTGGCTCCCAAACTGGAACGGACCGGGGCTGCCTTCAGGCGGCTCCTGCCGAACCTGGGAGGGCCAAACGCCTCCTGCCGGAGGCTCTACGCGGGGATCGTGCGGTCCATGGCCCTTTACGGTGCCCCGGTGTGGGCGCGTGGTTTGGCGCGGCTTGCCGTCCACCACCTGAACGCGCCCCAAAGGGTGATTGCCGTGAAAATGGTTCGCGGCTACCGCACTATCTCCCGCGAGGCGGCGAGCCTCCTTGCCGGATTGCCGCCATAGGATCTGGAGGCGATAGTCCTTGCGCGCCTGCACGAATGGCGCGCGGAGGCACTATGCCGTGGGGAAACCCCGCTGCCGCGGCAAGTTATCGCGCAGCGGACAGACTTCCGGCACGATCTCATGGCGACATGGAGACAGCGACTGTCGCAACCCCGTGCTGGGCACGCCACTATAGCGGCGATAAGACCCCTCTTTGAGGAGTGGCTTGAGAGACGCCACGGCATCCTCACCTTCCGCCTGACGCAGGTCCTCACCGGACATGGTGTGTTCGGGTGGTTCCTGCACCGAATCGGGCGGGAGGAAACGCCCGGGTGCTCCCACTGCGAGGATGGACCGGAGGACACGGTGGAACACACCGTGGAGGTGTGCCCTGCTTGGGCGGAGCACTGCCGTGTCCTCGTAGCGGCGATAGGCAGCGGCGACCTCTCGCGTCCGGCCCTGGTCGAAGCCATGGTCCGGAGCGAGACGGAATGGGATGCCGTCACCACCTTCTGCGAAGCAGTGATGCTAGCGAAGGAGGTGGCGGAGCGGGAGAAGGAGAGAGCAGCAGCTTTCCTCCCCGGCCGCCGCGGGAGACGCCCCGGGCGTCGGGGGCTACGTCGTGGCCCCCGGCCACCGTAGGCGCGGGCCTGTGGACGGCGAGCAATGGGTAGCTTGCCGTCCGTCCGTCTAACGACGACAGGCCGTGTCGACGGCGCGTTTTGTTCCACGCGCGCCTCAAAGAGCTGTCAGCAGCGTGAAGGGGCCCGCAAGGGCCGACGCCTGCCGGGGCTGCGGGCTGTTCGAAAGAGATACCGCTGCTCCGGAACGTAAGGGCACTGAAGGAACACGAATGGTTTTTAGTCAGTAAAAGTCTGACACTCCCTTACGCTCCACCCAGAGCGAAAGGCGTCATTAGATGATTTTCCATCCGCAAAAAAAAAGGGGTGACAACTGACAACGCATCTGCATTTTGATTCCTAATTGAGGATACACGTAGATGTTTATGGGCCACAACATCCACTTATCATCACGCGGACTGGTGCTCGTATTATATATTATAGCCTGTAAAATCCCACAGCTGGACATAGGTCTCTCCCATAGGGGGAATTTGCATCAGTTGCCACGCTTTGCAGACGGGTAGGCAGCCCCAGTTTTTTTTTATTATTTTGAGTTGTAATGAGGAAGATGCTGCTGCCTGATTTCCTGATTTAGTTTCCATCTGTCGTACGACACTCACGGGACGATATGGGATAGTGGATATTCTTACACCGCCACTACACGGCGTTTTGTTCTAAGTAAAGTAAAAAGTAAAGTTACAGCCTATATACGTCCCACTGCTGGGCACAGGCCTCCCCTCATTTCTGAGAAGGTTTTAGGGCAAGGAAGTGTCCGCCGCGCAGCCCCAATGCGTGTTGGCGAACTTCACATGTCTTCGAAATTATTTTTTTTCTCTTATTCCTCAGACATGCAGGTTTCCTCACGATGTTTTCTTTTACCGCCGAGCACGTGGTAAATCAGCACTTAAAATTGCAATTAACAATTTCATTTGTGTCGTCGGGGATCGAACCCGGGTTACTCGCGTTCTGTTATATTTACAGCGAGCGTTAACCACCTGAGCTACCACGGCTCTAACTCGTTCTGTTCTCCTTCGGTTCTAACTCGTCTGCAAATATTTAGATTATTCAGGAAACCGGAAGTGGGTAAGAACTAAATAAAAAAAGACGTGTGGCACTCGGGGACTGCCGCGGTAAAGCTATTGCATAGCATTTTGTATCAACTTATGCAATTATAATTATTTATTTATTTTATTTATGCAGTATTTCTTTTTCTTTGATATTAATTCAAGTTACTTAGGTTAATCCAATCAAATTCAACTAGATTTAACCGAACCCGCGTTATAACGAACTCACTATTTGTGAAAAATACTGTATCACCGGACCGCGTCGCAAAAAACTCAGGTTCGCGCAGTACATACGTCAGGGCGGCCGTACGGCAATTATATTAACAAGACGCGCAACTACTCAGTTCCACGCTCCACGGCAAGATTTGTCACTTATTATTTATTGTCCAATTAATTGTCTTTAAATTCAAATGGCACGCTCTATTATAATCAATAAACGATAATCGCGTATAGTGAATTTCGAGGTAAATTATTATATGTAAACGTTTTTGAATCGTCGTAATGAAACATATTTCCTAAAGAAAATATCCTCACAATTAATTTGATGTAAAATAATATTAGAAACAGAAAAATTATCAAATTTTTGATCGAGTTCCTAACCGGTACACAAGCAAAAATGGCGAAATATCATTTTCAGATTTTTTTCTATATAGTTATTTGTTACAGAGTACACAGATAAAATTCACTCTCACAGATGACAAATTTCAAACACCACAATCTCTAATTTTTTACTCTGCTATCTTCAGCGCTGTACATGAACGGAACGATGTCGTTGAGAGCCGTGGTAGCTCACATGGTTAGCGCTCGTTATAGGTATCACAGTACGGGAGCAACCCGGGTTCGATCCCCACTGGCACCAATGAAATTGTTGTGTGCTGATTTAGCTATCAGTTGGAAAGTCTGTTTTTCTGGGCCGTTTTGTTTTGTTATACTGACATCTCGCAAGTCACCTGGGGACCTAGGAGGTTGTCGGTTGCTTATTTTTTATTTTTCTTTAAAATTTTCGTCGGTAAAGTAACATGTTTATAAAAGTAAAAAAAAGTAAAGTTACAGCCTATATACGTCCCACTGCTGGGCACAGGCCTCCTCTAATTTCTGAGAGGGTTTTAAGGCAAGGAAATGTCCGCCACGCTGCCTCAATGCGTGTTGACGAACTTCACATTTCTTCGAAATATATATTTTTTAATTTCTCAGACATGCGCTACCAGCATGCGACGACGCGGCCCGCGCCTTGGCGCCACTTGCGTTTGCCGCGCTTTGTCTCGTCACAGAGTGGCGAAATCACAGTAATATAGGTATTTTATAAACAGCACCTGTTTAATATTATGAAATATGTAGATAAAACTTAAAACTTACCTTGATAAATGTATACCCTTTTGTTTGTAATATTTTTTTAGACCTCTCTTCAATCGTTTCTGCTTATTCCCCATGTTAAACTGTACAATTAATATAACTATAAAACACTACTATTAAACAAGAATCAGAAAAAACCTACTCCACTATTAACAAAATTAAATTTTTGCAGTAATATTTTACGATTTTATTTCGTAGTGCTGAGCTCTCGCAACGCGGCGTACGTCCACCTAGCAACACGATGCGCCCCGCACTGAATTCGTGGACGAATGCGGGGGTGATATAGACGCGGTATTTAATCAGGACGCATCTTTAATTTATTATCATAAAAATAATACATATTTCTAAAAAGTAACCAAACCAAATTATTTTATTTTGTATTGCAAAGCAGTAGATATTTTTTTTATATTCCTTTGATAAACAATGAAGGAGTAAAGTGGTTTCATCTCAACGATTTTGAGGTGATTTGGGTATTTTTTTATTTATTATGTGACACCGATAGAAAAATAATGGCTAAACCAAATTACATATCAGATCATGTAGATTACTAGCTATTTTTTTTCATATGTAATTTCTCTGTAAGTGTCGACGAAAAGTTGGTTCATCTGCACGCTCTTTTCAAGCTTTTTGCGAGAGAGCAGCCTTAATAAATGCACTTTGTTCATTCATATTCAAAATTTCAAAACTCTTCGACAAAGACAACAAAGACTCAGGAAAAGAAACGACGTTAGACCATCGTTAGACAATGCACGGCCTTCAAGCCACACATCCGTGCCCGTCGGAGAGCGTGAGGTTTTTTCGTTACGAAATTTCTGGATTTTCCCGCACTCAAGGCCCGCGATAGAAGCTATGCAATAGCTTGAAATTCTCTTACACTGATATATAACTTTCTTTAGTAATATAAATTTATAGATTACATAAAATATTACAAAACTATAATAAAGAAAAAATAATACTAAAAATTATCACGCAGGACTATAACCCGCGGTATATTACCAAGAATGCTGACTGCGTTTCCTCACTGAAACTTAGTCTTTGAGCGAGAAAATAACCAGGCCTCCTATCACTAGCAGCGACGACCAGTCGCATATACAGTTCCTTTTTATATAAAAACAAACATATACATACGTACAGGTCAACCTAATAAAAGCGTGTAGATATCCTCCTACGGACTGAACATCGGTCGCAGTGGCCTGTCGCAACGGAGACACTAGCCAACTGCACACGACAGGATTATAATGCACGAGTGTGGTATAAACATTCAGTATAATTACAGACTACGAAATATACCATCTCAGTCCGTATGTAAATCCTTTGTTAAAGTCATGTACACACTAGAACCAATCAGTAATCACTTAATAAGAAAATAGTGAAATCGATCTCGAACTTTCTATCGCTCGAATCTCAACTAACGTTCGCATTTTACTTGTTTTAGATCAGTGAGAGGTTCTCAACAAGCATTTGCCACAAATAAAGATGTCGGACGAAACTTTGAAATGTGAATTCGCAAGCCAGTTTATATCGTGCTCGTTTTAACGTATTTAGGAACCAACGTGGATTGTAGAACTGGATCTCTTTCGTATTGCATACAAATACGATCAATATCCTGTCCTATGTAAATAAAAGTTAGAGTTGTTTTAAATAATAGCAGCTGTAAGTATATACGAGTAAAATACCGTGTACTTAATGATCTCTACTCGGATCGATACCACTTTTTATTTAAATTGAAGCCTACAAACGTACATACAGACTATCTGATTGTAAATAGATATGATATGTCCTCTACCATCTTCTCCATTTGTATTCTTTGGTACACCTATATTGAACTTCGATTACGAATCAAAAAGTACAGACCGTATAGTGGCGGTGTAAGAATCCACTACGCCATATCTTTTCGTGGGTGTCGTACGAGGCGGCAGAGAAAAACAAAAAGAAATGATCGGGAATAAGAAAAACCACATGCACGGTATAGCTAAATTGTATTTTATTGTTTTTCTTCCATTCGTGCAAACCAATCATTAAAACAACTTCAGTCTGAAGTTGATGTTGACAAAATGACCGATTTGTACGCTTCCTTCCACAGCTGCTTCGGGGTCTCCGAACCGTTGACCTCGTAATAAATCTTTTATTCTAGGGAATGTAAAGAAATCGTTTGGGCTCAGGTCAGGACTATACGGAGGATGGCTCATCAGCTTCACGTTTTCCTGCTTCAAAAAATCATTTGTCTTCCGAGCCGTATGGGAGCTGACATTATCGTGATGTAAGATGATGCGACGTTCCGGGTTATTTTTTCGGAGTTTGGCTATCATTTCTAGCAAACAAACCGTGATATATCATTCAGGGGTAAACGATCTGCGTTCCTGTAAAGGAATTGTAGCAACATGCCCCTTTTTCGAAACAAACGTAGCAACCATTTTCTATGACACGCTGATGGTAAGTGAATGCTGTGGCGCATAAATATTTACGTCCATTCTCGACTAAGAATCAAAATGCATTGCATTGCCACCGCTGGTTCTATACACTCTCCATACGAAACACTGGAGCATTTAACTGCTATTTTACGCCGGATTCTATGAGAGCGTGGTCCATCTCCGGTCGAACCGACCCATTCTTGCTATAACCATACAGATATAGCGATAGGACTCTACCACGTATTATATTAGGTATATAGAAAAGTAGGTGTAGAAAAAAGGCACTGTAACAGAATCAAATACAGTTCAAAATAATAATAAACACAAAACAAAATAACGAAATAAAGGGGAATGCCCAGTCTTCATAGACACTTCGGCCATGAGTGCCCACATATAAAAGCATATAGATATGATAATATGCAATTAAAACAATGAAATGGTAAAGGAATTGCTTTAAAAAAAGTCGGGGTTTTGAAAATATTTGAAGTTTTTATTTTCACAAATGCAGTTTTTTTAACAACTATTTTTATCGATTTTATCGCGTTTTATTTCTTTGATTTTTAATTCCAGACATTTCGGGTGCTTTCCAGCACCCATGGTTACGGCAGACTGAGGTGACCGACGTCCCAATGTCAGTGTTAACCCGGAGTACCTTCAGATTTTTAATTTTTATTTATTGTCCGATCTACAGAATGAACTTACTGTGTCTAGAAGTCTTGCAGTGGTATGCTTGGGTTTTTAATTTCATTAATTACAGGGTCCTAAGCAGGTGGTAGTACCAAGCCTCCTTCCTAAAAAAGAATTTATATATTAGATATTATATAGAATTTATATAATAAAATACACTTTACGACTAATAGTGATGACTTGCAATTCTAGCCCTAAGTAAAGATCAGCTAGGGCTTAACTTTATTCCTTCCATAATGCTGCTCCTCTGGTTATTACAGAGTTCTATCCGGTAGCAACCATTAAATCTTATATGCTCACCATAATAGTAGCGAGCTTGCTTTAATTGGTATGTGACACAAGCAATTAATATTAAGTCGCTGTAAGTTAAAACAGGAAATTCCCTAACATTTTAAAGTCTACATTTATATTTCTAAAGTCTGCCTGCCCTAGCTCTATTTAGATTGTTTTCCCTAGCATACTCAGAAAAATCATTATTTGTCTCCATATTTTGATGAACTATTTCAAGTATTTGAGCCGCATCATCCCTGTCCCTTATTTTTGTGTGGAATTTATTAACTATAGCAGAAGCCACAGCAGTCTATCATCAAATGTGTAGAAGCCCTGTTAAAGTAATTTTGATGAAATATTTTAAATTCAGTTTTAAAAATGCCATTCACCACCTCTACTACCCATATCGACACATAGTCACGGCTCTGGATTTATTAGCATATCTTGTCATTAACTGAGATTCACCATCTGCTGGAGACATTTCTGCGACCCTTAGACATCCACATCTATCCTCGATTACAAATCAAAATGCAGATGCGTTGTCACCCGTGAGGACTAAGATCATTTTCTCGTTTCCAGTAAAAAGGGTCTCCGGTTCTCTACACTCACCATACAAAACACAGCAGCATTAAGCTACTATTTCACGCTGGTATTCTGTGAGAGGGCGCTCCTTCCCCGGTCGAGCCGACCCATTCATGCTACAACTATACTTCTAATATAACTGCAGCATGGCTCTACCAAGTATAACACACATACATAGTACTTGTCACTATGTATGTTTGTTATCGCAAAATGTAGTTAATCACAAAAGAGACATACTTGCAATGCTGATGGAACTGTTACAACCTGGTAAAAAACATTGTGCTTTTATATAATTAGTTAGCAGTACACTGTGTGATGTATGATCTAAGCTTTGTTGTTCTGGGTGCAATACATTACTCACTTCAGATTGCAACGAGGACGGACTAGATGATTCAGATGGTTCCCGTTCTGCAGTTGAACATGATGCTGTTCTATCAGTTCATTGCCAGCAATTATGATATACACGGCATGACAACTGAAATAATGTAAAATACAAAAAATGAAGTCAAAGTGAAAAAATAAAAATAAAATAGATTTATTTCAAACTCAAATATAAATAAAATATTTATCAAGTTAAATGTTACTGCACAAGGACAGATTTAATGCCCTATATTATTTAATAATTAAGGCCTGACAGACTACCAGCAGTCCAAAAACAATGAAAAATCAACTGTCTCCTTTCTTGGTAGTTGATAAAACTGGTCAATCTCATAAATAAGCTAGTATGTTTGTCAGATATAGCTAGGGCAGATGTGAAAAAATAAAACAAGTTCTTGAGTTGATATACAATCAGTGTAAAAACATGTATAATTATCAGATATATGGATCACATTTAATAAATTGAAATGTTAAACATGTTAAACACTTACCTCACGTAGCGCAAATAGTTCCTCACGTGGAAAATCGAAGACAAACAATGTGTGTGATCTTATTCTCATAAGTGTCAGTGCCACAGCTGATGTATAGATGTTCAAGACGAACTATTGGTGCATTTTGCGAGTGCCACACTACACGTTCACTGTACTCGAAACTTGTACCTAATAAAGAAGCTACAATTATTATATTGATATTATTCAAGTAAACTCAGTTATAAAGCATTTCTTAGAGGAAGACATACCACATCGTGATATGTACCAACTATTTACCTGCTGTGTTCGAACCAATTGTTGAGAGATCAACAATTGCATTTTACTTTTACAACAAAATAATAACACGATAACACGTAATTTAATTCTTGTGACATAACAGTGACAGCGGCCTACCTGTCGGATACGATGTTGCCACTTAACTGTCATAAAATCTATGGAATGATATCGATTTTTATTCGATTATTAATATCATAAAAAGAATAATCTTTGACGCGTTTTAAGTTCTGCACGCTTTTTAAAATATAATTTCCTTTATTTATTGAAACTCTATTTCAAATGTATTTTTAAGAACAGCTAGCTTGTGCTGTATTGTTTTGTTATGCTTTAGAGAATTCGTGGTAAATCAGCTGGAAATTAACTTCTTGAATTATCATAACATGATTCCATTTTAAATGTTATGTTAAAAACAGATAAGAATTGGGAGATTTCAACACCTGCCTTATTAAAAATGATTCTCGCTCCCAAAAACTTCTGACTTTGGTATCTTCCTTCAATCTTCTCACTCTCCCTCTTCAGGCAACTCATCACTTCCCTAACTGTAACCCTTCTTTGCTTGATATTATGATCGTTTCTTCTCCTGATAGTGTCATGTCTCATGGACAAATAACTGCCTCTTTTTCATATCATGATTTAATCTACCTCTCTTATCGTCTCTGTCCACCTAAAAAGAAATCCCAATACTTGTTCCTTCGTAATTACAAGGGAATAGATCTGGAGTCATTGCAGCGTGATATAAGTAATGTTGATTGGACACCTATTGTTGACAATACTAATATTAATGATAAGGTTTGTAACTTTAATGATATAATTTTGAAGGTATACAATAACCATGCCCCGCTCAAACGCGTAAAAATAAAGCGTAATCCTGCACCATGGATTACACAGGATATAAGAGAACTTATGGGCCAGAGGGACAAAGCTAAGCAAAGGTTTAAACGTCTCCCATCTGAAAATAACTTAAATCGTTTTAAATTTTTACGCAACCGCTGCAGTCGCTTGTGTCGGTATGCTAAAAGACGCTACTTTTACAACTCTCTACATAATAAAAATCCTACTGAGATGTGGAAGTTCCTTCGTTCTGTTGGTGTGGGCAGGTCTCCGATCCTAGAATACAATGACGTTAATGTAAAGGATCTAAACAATCACTTTGCTACTCCTCCTATGACTTTAGATCCTTACATCAAATCCACCACACTACTCGCATTGGCGGGTATACCGAAACCGCCCGTTTGCCCTTTTCATCTTTCCCTTGTAACGGAGGAAGATGTAAAAAAATCCATCCTTGCCATCTCTTCAAATGCTGTTGGTATTGATGGTCTATGTGCGAAGATGATTTTGCTAGTTTTACCTTTGCTTCTACCAATTCTTACTCACATATTTAATTTTTCTATATCGTCATCATCTTTTCCTTCAGTTTGGAAACAAGCATATATAATTCCTCTGCCTAAGGTTTCTAATCCTTCTTCTTTGTCCCACTTTCGTCCCATATCTATTTTACCCTTTCTTTCTAAAGTTTTGGAACACATCATCCATAGTCAACTCTCTCTCTTCTTATCGTCTAACTCCTTGCTCTCCACTTATCAGTCGGGCTTTCGTCGTGGACACAGCACTGTCACTGCTTTACTTAAAGTAACCGATGATATCCGTTGGGCCATGGACAATAAATCACTTACACTTTTAGTTTTGCTTGACTTTAGTAGTGCTTTTACCTCAGTAGACTTTGATATTCTTCTCCGGATCCTGGAATCTATAAACATTTCCCCATCTGCCATTGCATGGTTTGATTCATATCTTCGTGGTCGATCACATTGTGTCCGTGTTAATGACACTCTATCCGATTGGTCTGGTATCACTACGGGTGTACCTCAGGGTGGCGTTCTTTCCCCCCTTTTATTTTCCATATTTATTAACTCTATTACGAGTGTTATTACATCTAATTACCATCTCTACGCGGATGACTTACAGCTTTATCGTCATTTTCCGGTGGGTGATACAAATAATGCAATTGCAGCTATGAATGCGGATCTGGGCCGCATCTGTGAATGGTCTGCATCCTTCGGACTATTAGTTAATCCCACGAAATCTCAGGCCATCATAATAGGCAGTAGGCATTTGCGTAATAGATTAGAATTTATATCACTACCTTTTGTTTGTTTTAATGGCGTTCCTATACCCTTTGCCAATACTGTCAAAAACTTAGGCGTCATATTTGATCACCATTTAACATGGACCACGCATATCGCTGAAGTTAGTCGCAAGGTCTACTTTACTTTGCATTCGCTTAAATGTCTACAAAATTTCTTACCCCTTAAAGCTAAAATTTCACTCGTGCTTACTCTTATCCTACCTCTCCTTGATTATGCGGATGCCTGTTATTTGGATGCTACAGAGGAGCTTCTTAATAAACTTGAACGCTTGCAAAATCAGTGTATCCGTTTCATATTTGGGCTCAAGAAATTTGACCGTATATCTCAGTTTCGTAAGCAACTCAAGTGGCTCCCTATTCGACTTCGAAGGAACACTCGATTGTTATGTCTCCTCTATAACATTTTGCACAACCCTTCCTCTCCCACATACCTCAGAAGCCGATTTTCCTTCACCCATCCTCCGGACAAACCATGCAGATCCCTTGGTAAAAATCTTCTTGACTTTCCCGTCTTTAATTCCGGTTTTTACTCCCACTCCTTTTCAGTTCACGCGGTAAGATTATGGAACTCACTACCGTCAAATATAAGAAATTCCGAAACTTTGTTGGTATTCAAGAAACGTCTTGGAGATAACTACTTTGCATCCTGTTAATTTATATATATGTGTATATATATATATATATATATATATATATATATATATATATATTATTCTATTATATTAGTTTTAGTTTATATATATATATATATATCATATGTAACTATCGTATTTATTATTATTATTATTTATTGATTTATTTTATTTTTATTTATTGTTTTATTTTATATAATTTCCGTAACATTTTGTATATTATTTATTTTTTAGTAGTACTAATGTATGCACTAAGTTTGCAATTTAAATATAATTTCCTTTATGGGTCTACTGGAAGATATTTCAGCGAATTTGGAATAAGTAGAACCTTTGTACGTAATTACTATAAGACTGCTTCTGTACCTTAATGTGTGTACATAAAATAAATTAAAAAAAAAAAAAAAGAATAACAGTTAACTTGTGCAGTAGCGTTTTGTTATACTCTAAAGAATTCATGGTAAATCAGCTAGTAATTCGCTTGTTTAATTATCATAACTATAAATGTGAAGGTTGTCAATGAATTCAACCGAGCCTATAACAACGGTTGTTTTAGTTTTTAACGGTTGACTGCCGCTTTTGATGACTTGAAATTAATAAAAACCTATTTTGCGCAATAAGTTTTTTCTCTTTGGTAATGAATAAACCACAGAAACCCCTTTAATGTATAATAGTCCTTTTTTTGATACAAGTAGCACATTTTAAGGAACCGCAAAAACAACTTTGTTATTTATACAAACACTATGAAAAACAAATTAATTTGTTGCTGGCGATAATGATAGTGGTATTTTGACTCGATTTAAAATATATGCTTGTTACTACTGAACTCTTCATGGGCCTGCGAGTCCGACTCGCACTGAACCACTTTTTTTCAACATTTAGTTTTATTCTAATAAATAGTTTTTTCGTTTAAGCGGAGCTCTTTTACTTTAGGTTTATTACCTCTTTATCTATAATAATCAATCAGAGTAAGTAAAGTGTGTAAATACGATTCTTAAATTGTAAAAATAATAATTGGATTTGAACATCTTAGGTAGGTATTTAGTTTTATTTATTTAGAAAATATTAATCTCACAATTATTTATTGTAATAATATAATTTATCACACAGCTAACGCCCTCATTAGCAATCTAATGGTGAAAGAATTTTCAAAATCGGTCTAGTAATTTTTGAGATAAGCCAAAAAACGTATTCATTGTAACGTAACGTAAACGTAAACATTCATACTCTATAATAAAATTAACCCTATATTAGATATCTAAAATTATACATAACAATCTAGTGGTGAAAGAATTCTTAAAGTTGGTCAAGTACTTTACGAGTTAAGCGAATAAAATATTCTTTGATAGTAGCTCCCTCAATGATAAAATGCATCCTACGTTTTAAGCACCATAGCAAAAAACGATTCAACATAGCCTAATCCGCACACACAGTAAAAACATAACCATCCTTTTTCGTCTGTAGTCGGTAAACATTTGGCGACTGCTTTGGATAAATATCCATTGTCAACGGTTATTTTAAACCTATATCATAACATCGTAATAATTATCGAAATATCATATAAGCATTGTAATAATGACACCATAAGTAATCGATCGAAAAGGGGAATCGATTTTTTAATGATTTTTGTGATTGGCAACATTTTTTATTTTATTCACAGACTAATGAATTACGTATTTACCTAATTTTATTTTTATCTTTTCGGTACTTTTAATTTGTGCAAAAATATTCCCATTGTTTTAGGATAAATGAATACCGCGATTGATAACCATAAATAAAGATATATTTTTTTAACAAATGCACATTGTTGGGCGTTCCATGGCCTAATATGGGCATCCCCCTTTCTCATTCAACATTGAAATTCAATTAAGATCAAAAATATGCGTATTATATCGGTTATTTTTTAACGCACATTGTTGGCACATGACAACATTGTTGTTTGTCCAAAGATGTTTCTTTTTTATTAACATTAACAAAGTGCAAACGGGCTGTAATAAAAGTCGTTGAGGTTCCGGCGTTAAACACGTTAGAATCGTATCACGGTACGTCACATCAGCGACTATGGTGATACCATCGCCACGATCTCGTTCCACGACAAGTCGCAAAGTTGGCGTGTCGCAACTACTCCGGCGAGTGTTCAAATTTGTCCTCACGATTACATTACAGATTATCATCTTTACTCATCACGAAATAACACAGCAGGTTAGTGAATTACTGCTGCAACTCGAAGTAAATCGAGATAAATGTGAATCTAAAAACTTTAAAGTAATCCATCAAACTGTTTCATCACAAACAAAACACGCATTTGTGAACAGATTTTACATATTTTTAGGACCATTTCTATATAATAAGCTAAACAAGTCACTAAAGATATATGGTAGGGATGGCGAACCAAAGGCACGCGTGCCATCGATGGCAAGCGACATAATATTTTGGGCACGCCACCAATCGCAAAGCAAAGTTCACTATGAAGTATTATATTACGAACGAACACGAGTGATCCTAGTTACATCGTGGACTACCTTTTCTAATGACGCATAGCTTATTTCTCCATCATCATCATCATCACAGCTCTTCACAAGTCCACGCCTTCCCCAAGGAATGCATAGTTCGTTTACGCATAGCATAATAGTCAATCACGTTAACACAACTGTGTTTAAAAATTCATTTGTGTTATATTTAGGATTTGACTAATATACGTTATTTGTCATCTAATCTGTAACAACAGAAGTCACACTAATATTACTTTAATTTCAATTACGCGTTTAACTGAAACATTTAATATTATACATTACAATATATAATATTAAATGCTATATAAAATATAAATATAAAACAGATATATTTTACAATGTACATACATAACATACATAAACACTCACGCCTGTCACCCAGAGGGGTAGGCAGAGACTACGGACTTCCATTTGGCACGATCCTGACATACCTCTTTCGCCTCCTTTACATCCATATATCTACGCATACATGCTCGTCGGTTAAGGGTACTTCTAACGTGGCCCATTTTCAAAATATCGCCAATTTGGTCGATAAACTTTTTTCTAGGGCGTCCCTTTCCGACTCGGCCATTCACATCTGCCATATAAATTTGCTTTGTCACTCTTTCCTCATTCATTCTTTCTACGTGACCAAACCACCGAAGCATTCCTTTCTTAATCCTGGTCACAACATCATCTTGCATACCACATTTATCTCTTATCACGCAATTTCTCACCCTGTTATTCAGATTAAACCCTAGCATATTCCTTAAAGACCGCATTTCTACAGCATTTATTCTACTTTCGTGCTTCTTCTGCCACACCCAGCTTTCACTACCATACATTAAAGTAGGGACTAACACAGCATTATGAATTACCATACGTGCCTGTTTTGACACATTCTGGTTCTTCATAATAGAGTGTAGTGCCCCATTCACTCTATTCCCTGCATTTACTCGTCGTTCTATTTCCCTATCATATCTACCATCCCTGCTAAATACACATCCCAAATACACAAACTCATCCACTTGCTCAATTAACTCTCCTTCTATTCTTATTTCACATACCGTTTTGCTTTCTTCTCTTTCAAAAACCATCACTTTCGTGTTACTTGCGTTCACTTTCATTCCCCTTTCTTTCAATTCCCAGTTCATTAATGTAACCATCATTTGCAACTCTGCCGCCGATGACGCAAGTATGACTTGATCATCGGCATACAAAAGGCATTTGACGGTTAACTCGCCCATTCTTAACCCACATTCCTCATCTTTCAAAGTTTGCAAACACCGGTCCATAAATAGGTTGAACAGCCAAGGGGAAGCTACACAGCCCTGTCTGACACCTTTTTGGATGCCAAACCAGTCCGAGTAGACCCCATTGATCCTGACACAAGCACTAGAGTCCCTATAAAGAGACCTCAATGCCTGTATCAAACCAGCGCTCAAACCATATGAGTTCAGTGTTTGCCATAACACATTCCTGTCCACTCTGTCATAAGCCTTTTCCAAGTCCATGAACGCACAAAAAACTTTCTGGTTTTTGGCCAAAAACTTCTCCGCAATCATGCGCATGGAAAAGACTTGATCTGTACACCCCATTCCCTTTCTAAAACCCGCTTGCACATCCCAAATTTTTCCATCAGTTTCTTTCATAACTCTTTCAATTAACACCTTAGCATACAGTTTACCCACAATACTAAGCAAGCTGATACCGCGGTAGTTTTTGCAGTCCTGCTGTGACCCTTTTCCTTTATATATTGGTACTATAACTGCTTTACACCAGTCATCCGGTACCCGTTTTAATTCCCAACATAAATTAAACAAGGTGTACAGCAGGCCTGCCACCACTTCCTCTCCAGCCCTTAGCATCTCGAGTGATACTCTATCATATCCAGCTGCCTTACCTGCTTTCATGCTTTTCATTGCTTTCATTATTTTATCTACACTTATCTCCATACCCCTTTCCACTTCTTTCGGAATTTCTAGTTCATTTAATTCATACGACTCTTCACTCATAAACACGCTTTCAAAGTATTCCTTCCATCTGTTTAAATTCGAAACTTCATCATTCAGAATACATCCATTCTCGTCTCTTAAAGCATTTATTATAGGCTGTTTTGTATTTCCCCTGGCAGTTCTTACGAGTTTCCAGAACATTTTTATGTTAGCCTGGAAATTATCAGATATCCTTCTATCATTCTTATCCGTTCTTTCTTTCTTTTTCCTTTCAACAACTTCTTTTACTCTCTTATTTAGACGTCTAAATTCTGCCTTTTTTCTTTCAATCTCATCATTCATACCAGAAGAATTACCAGCTTTGGTTGCTAGTAAATCTAACCATGCTTTCTTCTTTGATTCGACTTCCACCCGTACCTCATCATCCCACCATAACGTATTACTTTTCCTTTCATTTGTTCTCTTACTTACACCACATACTTCGGTGGCGGTATCCACCAAACCTTTCTTAATATTATCCCACACAGTATTCAAGTCTAAATCATTCATACACAACTCATTCAAACATCTAATATTTTCTCTCAGTTTACATTTATACTTCTCTATCACATCTTCATCTTGTAACTTCTCTATTCTTATACGCTGTAACGCAGTGGTAGATACAGATGTCCGATGCCGCCAACGCTTGAAAAGACCATTAATTCGACATAAGACCAAGTAATGATCCGTCCCTACGTTGGACCCCCGGTAAACCCTTGTATCTACGACTGCGCTCCTCATTCTTTCATCCACAATTACGAAATCTATCATGCTTCTATCATCACCTCTTTCCCATGTATACATGTGAATACTCTTATGACGAAAAAAAGTATTCGTCACAAAAAGATTCTTTTCCGCACATACGGTGAGGAGGTCTTCACCATTCTCATTTATACTTTCATCACCAAACGTTCCCAATATCCTTTCATAACCAGACCACTTCACCCCAACCCTTCCATTAAAGTCTCCTAACATAATAATATTTTCATTTTCCTTACATTTTGTCAACACCATCCTTACCATGTCCCAAAACTGCTCTCGGATGTAAGTGGGCTTAGACATGTCTGGGGCGTATACCCCTAGTAGGAACAGCTTCTTTAAGCCCACTTTCATTCGTATCCATAGCAGTCTCGGGCTTACACATTCATACTCTTTCACACATCGTCCCATTCTTTCTGAAAGGATGAAACCGACTCCCTGGCATGCCCGTTCGGTCTCGCCCACACCAGACCAATACGCGGTATACGTGCCATGTGCAGTGGCATCCTTTCCCTTTCGTTTCGTCTCATTCACACATAACACATCTATTCCTCTGTCATTCATCATTTCGCATACTTCATCCATCTTATCATTCATTCCTCCACATACATTCAGCGTAGCCAGACGGGTTTCCGCAATCCACTTTTCGCCCCTCCGGGAGACAGAACGTGACGGGTGGCGAACCTCGTCGCCGGTTTTTCTCCCGGAGATTCTTCGCACCCCTGCCCCATTTAAGGGGCGCCGGGAACTCGGGGCCATTTCTTTTATTTCTTGAGTCATGGTGCGAACAAGGGTTGGTGGTAGATTTTACGCCGCTACCATACGGCAAGGAGCCGAGTCCATTTTATCGGCTTTGTCGCTCGTTTAGCACCACCCGGGGGACACGTGTAGGGTGGGCCTAAGGTTAGGTGGTCGAAGCCTACGGACGCGAGCGACTCATCCCCCTATATTTTACAATGTATGATAGTAAATGTCTGAACTCAAGACTCTTTATTTATTTTTTTGTAGTAAAAAAAGATTTTTGTGTCGATAGTATTTAGTACTATTATTTTCTCCATAATCATGAAGTCAAAATTATTTTACGGCACGTCTATTACCTAATTAATTTTTTTTTAGAAAAATGGCACGTTGATACATGAAGGTTTGCCACCCCTGATATATAGTGACACAGAAATCGTAATGACATTGTCTTGTTATTACGATTTTATAGGTAAGTTATAAGAAATGTAATATAATTGTAAGGGAATTTCTGAGTAAATTAAATTAAGAAGACACAGAGAAGTTGTTAAAAATTCTAAAATAGTTTTGTATTAATTGTAAGTAACAAATATTTGTTATTTAGTTATTTTATTTGTTATATAACATAGTTTATTTATTTAAATTATCTAGTGTCCTACATTATTAAACCCATAGTGTAAGTGATGGACTGAAACAAACTCAACCTAGTTCAGGCAGGTAGCTATTATTATAAGCTTGACTTTTCAATTTTTCTTTCTTTAGATTCTACATTGTTAAGCTACCCATAGTTTTAATATTTATGATTGCATGTTATTTTTATTAGGCTTATTGTTACTTTATTTAATTGTAATCATATTTGTTCCTGTATGTGAAACATGTGTAATTGGAAATGAAATAAAATTTATTATTTTTATTATTATTATATCATCAACATCAAAGCACGGTTATGAGCCAACTGCATCCGTCGATTTCCTGCTTGCCTTACCAGGTCGTCACTAAGTCTATATAAGGCTTTCTAGGATATCTTTAAGCGCCTTTTTTGGATAATATCAATATTTATATTCCACTAAATTTCTCCTCGGATCTTTAAGTTACAACTCATTGCAAGCACGGCGGGCGTATCAAAAAGCTATTATGGCATATAAAATAATTCGCATTAAGATAGACCTAAGTGCTTCAGACCTAAGTGCCGAACTGTGTCGATTCTTCGTACCAAATTACCACTGTTGTATTCACAAACATACACTGTGTCTCGCGCCAACTCAACTGTTCCCCGTATCCTCGCCGCACTTAACGCTCTTCTGGACATAAATCCTGAGTGTGACCTATTTGTGGATGAATGGAAGGTAATATTGTCGGAATGCCTGAAGTTTTGTGAGCGAGAAGAATGAATATGTTGTCTTTTGCTAATGTAATTGATTTTAGCGTTTTAATTAAAGTAAAAATAAATATATAATCATCACTCGCCACACGGACTAGTTATATAATCTTGTTTTCAATTTTTTTTATAGAATAAAGAGAAAAGAGTACACAGTCCGCCTGATGGTAAGTGGAAGCTGTGACCCATAGACATCTACAGTTATTCTTGATTAAGAATCAAAATGCAGATGCGTCGTCACTCCTGAGGACTAAGATGGAATGCCTTGTTTTTAGTAAAAAGGGGTCTCTGGTTATCTACACTAACTATACGAAAAACAACTGCCTGTAGCTGCTACTTTCCGATGTTATTTTGCGAGAGCGTGGTCCTACCTCGATCAAGTCGAGCCATTCGTGGTACAACTAATATACTCGTGTGTGACTCTACCACGTAAAAAATCTCAAAAGTTTTGAGATAGACGTGACGAGAAGACGTGTCGTAATCTTCCGAATGGTCGTGTCTATCCGCAGTCTAGACCTAGCATAAATAATATGTTTTTACTGCCATTCTGAAGTAACAAGATTTTTCTAGCATATTCCATATTCGACCCTTACGATACTCATGCGACAAAACGAGGTGATAGGCAAAACTATTTGCGTGTGTGAATAAAATAAAATTTAGTTTTTTTTTAAATATAACAATAACGTAACCAATTAGTAGGTACGCTCAGAAATAAATATCTCCTTAGCTATCACTTTCAAGTACCCTTGGTAATCATTTGAAAAATCATGTCGGATCCGCCAAAACAGAGTCACGACGCAACAAGTCTGCCACCGCTCCGTATTTACGAGCGACGTTCTCGCGCTAAGTGGGAATTGTATCCAGCGACCAACGGTACGGGATTTAGAACCTAATCGGACAATCACCTTTATTTTGTTTTGCCAAAAACAGTACTCTCAAGAATTCTTCACAAATATTTTTGATGCATTTAAAATAACTGAATATCAGAATTAGGTTGGTTGGCTAGTTACATAAATTTTTGAAATTAGTATAATATTTTCAAAATTCGAAATTCCAAAGTTAACAGCTCGATTTCCAAAGTGACCATTGTTATTAGTGATTGCAATTTTAAGCCGATTTACCACGTGTCCAACGGTGAATAAAAACACTGCGAGGAATATCATATATGAGAAATCATGAAATATTCGAGTTCACTAAAAACTCGATATAGAGAGAAATGAAGCAGGAAGTGAGGAACATTTAAAGAGGCTGCGGTTGCCTACCCTTATCGTGGCAACTATGGGGATCATCAATCCATGGGCGAGGCCTATTATATGTTCAACACCGGACCTTTGATAGGCTTTGTAATTAATTAATTAATTAATTTTTGTAAAGTTACTTTAATAATTTAAATAGTATTAGCTTTTACGGATTATATCGCGTATTTTAACTTTTTTTATCGCGTATATTATTTTTTAACGTGGCAGAGCCATGCTACAGCTATATTACTAGTATAGTTGTAGCACGAATGAGTCAGCTCGACAGGGGAAGGACCATGCTCTCACAGAATACCAGCGTCAAATAGTAGCTTGACGCTGTTGTGTTTCGTATGGTGAGTGTAGAGAACCGGAGACCCTTTTTAATGGAAACGAGGCATTTCATCATGCGGTGACAACGCATGTGCATTTTGATTCGTAATCGAGGATAGATATAGATGTCTATGGGCCACAGAAACCACTTACCATCAGGTGGACTGTGTGCTCGTTTGTCAGCTTTATACTATTAAAAGAACCCGACGTTTCGATTACTTTACAGCAGCCACGGTCACGGGTGGACTGAGATGTTCAACGTTTAGATGTCATAGTTAACCGCGGTTACCACAGATTGAAATCATTAATTTTTGTTCTGATCTACGCAGTATGAACATATAGTATCTTGAAGTCTTGCAGTTGTATACTTTGGTTAGGATTTAATTTTATTAAATATAAGACAGTAGTACCCAGCCATATTCTTCTTTATCTTCTCTATTGAAATTAGGATATTTTTTGATTTCAATAGCCTCGCGAATCATCCTTGGAAGGAATCGGTGTTCTTTAGCGAGGATTTGTGGTCTATCAAATCTGATGTAATGGTGGGGACAATGACCTTAGGACCTTACAATGATGAAAGGATGGTACGCCTTAGGTACCATTATCTTCACAGCCTATTAATGAACATTGGCCTCCCCTATAGATTGCCTCACAGGGGCTTGCCACAGTTGCCACGCTTGGCAAGCAGGTCGGCAACCACAGTTTTTTATTTTTAGTCCCATAAGGCATTAAGTTATTAGGAAGATGCTGCTGCTGAACTCCTGATTGGTTACCCTCTATTGCCTCCTATGACGTCCACGGAACCATATGGGGTATTGGATATTCTTACACCAGCACCACGGTAAGCCCTTAGAGTAAGTTATAAAAATATTTTGTATACCGTACATTCTTCTCAAATTGTACATGATTTTACTGTAATTGAATGTCACACGTCTAAATTACTTAATCTATTCACACGTCGGATGATGATTCTGACATTTTCGAAGAATGAAAAGGGTACTGGCAACGGCTCGTGGGCGGGTTGACACGTGCACTTACCGGGATCGAACGCGGGCCATTGTAAGTACACTTTGGTTATTAGGCCCGGCGTTATTAACTTGTTGGAAAGTCGTGAGAAGGTATGCTCTCGTCGATTCGATATTAATTGCTCAAGTAGTGCCGAGAATGGGCGTCTTTATGTTGCGTAACAGCTATTGTTAGGCAATTTTTTATTTATTTTATTTATTTTATCTTTATTATAGGGATATAAAGGGCGGACTTAATGCCTTATGGAATGCTCTGCCAGTCAACCCTAAGGCATATGTATATATAATATATATATAAATAAAATTGGAGGTATTTGCATGCCATTAAGGCATAAATATAGGGTTGCCACCTGTACTATAATATGTATATACGAGGATGCGCTTTTAAGTTCGCGGAATGGGGGGTAAGTGGAAATAAAATCGAAATTTATTTTTCCTTTTCAATATATTCACCTACTACCCTAATACATTTTTCGGATCTTTCAATTAACTTATCTATAACCTCAAAAAAAAAAATGATTATTCTTAGTCTAAAAAATACGCCGAAACTGCTTCCTTCACTTCTTCATCAATTAAAACTTTTTCCCACGAAGTTCTTTTTTTAAGTTTGGAAATAGATAATAATCATTGGGGGCCAGGTCAGGACTATATGGGTGGGTGTGACAAAATTTTGAAGCCCACCTTCTATAGGGCAGCCATCGCAACATGGCACTTGTGAACAAGCGCGTTGTCGTGCTGAAGAAGGATACCTTTGGTCAATTTTCCCTTTCTTCTCTCCTAATTGGCTTGCTTCAATTGTTCTAGGATTGAAGCGTAGTAAATTTCGGTTATTGGGACACCTTTATCTTTATAATTAATCAATAGGATTCCTTCTGAGTCGCAAAAGACTGCCGGCCGCCATTATTTTCACAGCCAATTGTGCCGCCTTAAATTTCTTGGGTGGTGGTGTGCCTTTTTTGTGCCACTGCATAGAGTCCTGTTTGGACTCAGGTTCATAATGGTGAACCTAAATTTCGGCACCAGTAACTATTTGAGCCAACACTCCATCTTTGTCTTTCATACAGAGGTCCAAAAATACACGAGAACACTCCACGTGCTGTTGCTATTGAGGCGGCGTGAGCATTCTAGGCACCCATTTTGCACTGACTTTAGTCATGCCAAGATGGTCATGAAAAATTTTGGAAATGGTTGTGTCTGATACTCCAACTATTTTTGCGAGCTGTTTTATCTATAGGCGGGCATCTTCTAACACAAATTTTTCAACTTTTTACTTATTTCCGAAGTGGTCACCTCGATCGGCCTTCCTGCCGTGGATCGTCTTCAAGTGACTCTTTGCCTTGCTTATAAAGGGTATGCCACTTGTAAACCATAGTTTTACTTGGACAAGAGTCTCCGTAAACAGATGACATCTCCTCCAGTATAGTCTGAACTGATTTTCCGCGCTTGATAAGGAACTTTATAACGGGCACGGAACTCGATTTTCTCCATATTTCACAATTTCTTCTCGATTGACTTGTTTGGTTGAAGATAACTCAGACTAATGATCTAACTACAATAATACCCGGTATTTATACTAATAATGAGTTGCTCAATTAGCACTTAATTCAGCGATGTCCCCACTTATTACCTACTTACCCATTCCGTGAACTTAAAAACGCACCCTCGTAGTATGATACTATATTTTAGTTAATTATTGTGCTATATATTAAAGAAAAATAATATAGTACGAAAAATACTATATTTTTGTCCCTAATTCAACTGTCCTTTTGTTATATTAACCGGGATTGGAAATCTGGAATTAGTATGTTTTACGGAAAGAATTTTTCCATCATGAATGTGAAATTGAGGGAAAAAAGAAAAAGAGCAAGTATTAATTGAAGTAAAAATAAATTTTTGAAATGAAATCAAAAGAAACTAAATTGTTTAGACCCCTATAATTATTAATTGATTTAAAAGTGTGGTAGAAAGTATGATAGTTACATTATTGTTGGTCAAAGCAAAAAGCAATAACTATATATATATAGATACGCGAGGCTATTGAAATTAAAAACATCCTAATTTCAACAGAGAAGATGGATGGGTGCTGCCATCTGCTTGGGATCTTATAGTTAACAAAATTAAATCCAAACCCAGGCATATCACTGCAAGACTTCAAGACTAATCAAACTACTGTACGCTCGTTCTGCGTAGATCGGACCAAAAATTATTAATAATAAACTGAAGGTAGCCGGGCTAATTACGACATTGGGATATCAAACATTTCAGCCCCCCCCCCCCCCGAAGCAACTGAAACGTCGGAAATAAAAATAAGTTAATTCAACGCGATGAAATACGTATAAATAGTTTTATTCAATATGTAGTGTTCGTGTAGTGTTCGTGGATGGACGTATGCTCGCTTGTGACACTTATTCTATAAAAAAAATAACAATTTTATTTTGTTAGTATTCATTAGGTCATTTGAATGTTGAAGAAATCATTTCACATATCTCGTTCAGGTCACAGGTCAGTTCCGCCTCTCAAACTTAACGAGCTGCCTGACATTGAGTTCCCTAAATATTGTTACATATCTCATTTAGTAGTATTATAATAGAATCGTTCACTCTCAGCTCTTACGATATAGCGCACCATTTTCACAATGAATGAATCAATCGTTTATTCGGCACACGCAACAAAATGCATTTTACAAAGAAAACAAAATAATAATATGCACAAAATACATTAGCGCAAATAAAGAAAACCAATTTATTTGTGCATATAGTTTCTGTTTATAGAATAATATCACCCTTATTAACGAGCACAGAGTCCACCTGATCGTAAGTGATAATGTGACCCTTAAACATCTATATTTATCTTCAATTAAGAATCAAAATGCATATGCGTTGCCCGCCCTGAGGACTGAGATGGAACACCTAGTTTCCAGTAAAAAGGGTCTCCGGTTCTCCACACTCACCATACGAAACACAGCAGCATTATGCTGCTACCCCGGTCGAGGCGACCCATTTGTGCTGCATCCACAATATAGCTGCAGCGTGGCTGTACCACGTACAAACTGTTTACCGTGCAGTGGCGGTGTAAGACTATCCACCAGCCCGTATCGTCCCGCGGGTATCGTAAGAGGGGAACGGGAAACTAGCCAGGAGATGCGATAATGGGCGACACCTTCTTACCGATGACAACGCAAAATTATAAAAAACTGCAGTTAGCTACCCGCCCGGCAAGCGTGGCAAAATGAAGCAATCTACGGAGGAGGCCTATGTTCAGCTGTGGACTTTTATAGCAGTGTTGCCACGGCCACAGCGCTGTTATCCTGTCACTGCCTCATATTATTACCGAACAGTTGTGGTACATACTTCCGTTATCATACATAATGAAATAAAATTTAGTAAAATAAAAGTTAGAACCTTATGAGTTAATTATTAGGAAACAAATTAAATTAAAAAAAAACAGAACCATGATAGACAAATAAATAAAATGGATGTGTCTGTTTGTAGTGTCAAAGTAACAGCTGTTTACTAAATCTATATGAAAGTCTATGAGATACATATAACAAAAACATCTTTCAAAATATTGTCTATTTTTCTATTTATCTGATCGGCTGCACTGATTTTGACGAGATTTTTACTGGCATATAGCTAATATTATAAGGAGTAACTTAGGTTACTTTTATTTTAGAAAAAGAATTAGGGTTCCTCTTAAAAAAAATGAAGACTCATGAAATCCGATTGTAATAAATTCCACGCGGTCGAAGTTGCGGGGAACAGCTAGTCTTACATAATTGAATAAAAAGTATTAAAATAAAAATATTTACATAAATAATAAAAAATAACCTTAGATTATAAGTTAATTAAAAGTAAACAAATCAAAGTAAAAAAACTGAATTATAATAACAAATTGTATATAATACGCATAATATTTATAAGTACTTTTTAAGCGACAGTAGCCTAATGGCAGGGCGCGGACCGCGAACTCAAAAAGGTCGTGGGTTCGAATCCGCCATTCGACTACTGGCGTGAATCACTCGCACACAAGCAATTTAAGTTTACCACGAGTGGTTAAGGGGAATATTAGTAATGTTTATAGCATTGTTAATATTCTTTTTTTTTAAAGTACTTGCACAAAAATATTTAAGTCAATGATAATTATATGTAATTATAGTGTAATTGACTAATGCACAACTACAATAAAATATGAGTAAAAGTATATTATGTATAAACAGTAGAAATAGTTTTTGGCCTTTGGCCAAAACGACCACAAGGATATTAAAGTGCAACCAATATAACGAAACTGAAGGGAATTAGAAAGTATTCATTATACCAAGTAATTCGTTATATGTTTGTTATATAAACGGTCGATTATAGTATAGTAGTACTCAACTGTTCGCTTAAGGGCCAAGATGGCACTCTCTGTTGAAAGCCCAGTACGGAAACCAAATTGAGCATCATGTAGCTGCAAATATTTTCTTAAATACGTATCAAGTAGACCGTCTAGTACCTTTGCTAATATTGTAGCCAACGATATAGGTCTATAGTACGTTATGTCTGAGATGTCTCTAAATGATTGTAAATGATTACAATCATTTAGGGTGTGTAAATGATTACCAACTCTAAATAATCGTTATCGATTTTTTTAAGAATCGAATATTCTAGGTTCCCATTTTTTGTTTGGCATGCTTGGTGCAATAAGTCTGACAGTTGTCTAAATGTATTTCTTAGATTTGGTTGGCTATAGTAAAGAAAATTTTTAGTAGATTAGGTAGTGATGAATTTAGTACAATGATAACTTAAAATCACTCAGCTTCAGCACATAATGTGGCGTCATGCTGTCGCTTAAATTCCGATTTATTTATCTTTAACACACCAGTTTCACTTAAATAAAAGTTAAAACCTGCATTATATTTGCATTGCATGTACTTAATGTAAATTCTGTTCAAAGATCTTCTCTCATTGCTGAAAAGATTTTACAAAATTACTAGTAACAATTTCATGGGTGCTGGGGAACTCGGTTTGCTCGCATTTTAGGCGATCGTTTACCCCCTGAGTTACCATGGCTTTCTTATCTAGATTATTATGTAAACAATTTAATTATTTTTAATTCCCGTTGGAAGTATTATTAAAAACATGCGATACGTTCGAAACTTCACAGTTTATTTAAAACTAGAGATCCGCCCCACCTTCGCACGGGTGATTTTTGATCTCGAAAACAGCGCCACCTACCTGGTCCAATAGTGCATCTAAACCATCCAGGGACCCATTCAAATGCACACCAGAAATCCATTAAAATAGTTCGAGCCGTTTTCTAGTTTTAGCCAGAGAAGCAATTGATTTTTATAGTCTGTATACAACACGTAACATAATTAACGTACTTTGATAAAGTAGTTTGTTTAGAACCGTTTACTGAATCGATTCCTATCATTTTTAATATAGGTAATTTTTTATTCCAAAAATAATTAAATCTACGTAAATTACAGTCACTAAATCTGTACAGTCAAAACAAACTGAAATGGACCGTAACGTAAGCCAATAAGACTTTTAAGAGTGCAGTTTTATTTGTATTATTACTAATTCTGTCATTCAATAAAAATAAATAAAAATGAACTTTATTTCTAGCACGTTAAAGTCTTTGCGTTCGTGTATTTGTACTGTGACCACAACATTCTTCCGGAATTAGTATAACTAATTTGATAAATAATCAGTGCATAAAAATGTTTAACCAAAAATTCAGTGTATGTATTATGATTATAACATAATATACTAATTGGGGTGTCTGAGGGTGTGCGTTAATTACGTTACATATTGTATATTGCATTATACATTTAAACTTTCCTCTTGAATTATTCCGTCTATAGATGAAAACAGCATCAAAATCCGTTGCGTAGTTTAAAATATCTAAGCGCACAGACGGCGGGCAGCGACTTTGTTTTATACAATGTAGAGAAGATATACTATGTTGAGAGGAACAGTAATAAAGCAGACAATATTTGATGAAAATGTTCAGTACCTACACAGAGTGTATATTTCCATATGTTAAGTAATTGAATTTGTATAAAATAAGTAGAAGCAAAGTAGATATAGAATTGAGTAGAGTAGAGATGGGTAAGTTTTTTTTTTTTATAGAATAGGCTGACAAACGAGCACACAGTCCACCTGATGGTAAGTGGTTGCTGCGGCCCATAGACATCTACATCTATCTTCCGTTACAAATCAAAATGCAGATGCGTTGTCACCCATGAGGACTGAGATGGAATGCCTCATTTCCAGTAAAAAGGGTCTCCGGTTCTCTACACTCACCATACGAAATACAGCAGCATTAAGCTACTATTTCACGCTGGTATTCTGTGAGAGCGTGGTCCTTCCCCGGTCGAGCCGACCCATTCGTGCTACAACTATGCTACTAATATAACTGCAGCATGGCTCTACCACGTAAATAATAATAAGTAGTTGTATTTAATTGTTAAGTAATACTATATATCTACTAATCATGATAGCTATATGGTTAATATTAAATTGCTTTATTTATATTTATAATTCGATGATGGTTCACTTTTTGTGCTTTAAGGCTACAGTCTTTTAAAGTTGACTCACATCGAATCATTAGCGCCACTTTGATTTCTTTTTTTACAGCAAATTATTGTTTCAGAGTAAAATATTTTGATAACACATAAATACCCAGATTATAAGTAATGGCTAAATTTTTTTTTTTTGGTTCATCTATGTGGTCTATGTTAGATAAATCAAACGGTAAATAGAGCTCTCTCGCACCCAACGCAATTTCGAGCTTTGTTCGTGTACCATTATAAGGCAATCGATAATAAAAAGGCGAATTCTATTCAGCGCGTTAATAGCTAAACATCTTCATCTCCAAAATGCGCTGTTTCTTTTTTTCTAAATATCTTTCATTGTCGTAAATAAGAGGTCTCAATTTCGTTAAATTTCGCTGTTTTCGCCTCATAAAAAACTATTTGTTTCATAGCAATAGCTGAAAATATTTATGCTATAATTATTTTTTTCTCAAGGGCAGGTGTTTAATTAGACAAATATTAAAAAATAATAATTTAAACCACTTTATTTCAAAATTAATAATTATTTCGATCGACCTATAAAATATTGACTTTATAAACAATAATTGCGGGCAATATTCCTTAGTAGCCGCTGAGCGGCTGTAGCGTTCAGACGTCTTGTCTGTGCCAAATTTTTGCACTTCCTCTCGCTCTAACATTCCTCTTTCTCTCTCTTTCCCTAATCTTGGTTGCGCATTGTTACGAATTGAAAGTTTCTCTACTTTATTATTTTTTGCATATAATTCTTTAAGGGTTTATAAATCATTTTGTATTTGTTTTATAACTTTTAATTTCGATATGGACCATAAACGTAAAAAATATGCTTGTACCAGAAAACCTACATATTATGTAAGTTCTTCAAGGAAATATAGAAGTATTATACATTTTTGGATTGCACATGATGTTTTGTTTACAAGCGACAGTAGCCTAATGGCAGGGAGCGGACCGCGAACTCAAAAAGGTCGTGGGTTCGAATCCACCATTCGACTACTGGCGTGAACCACTCGTAACACAAGCAATTTAAGCTTACCACGAGTGGTTAATGTCCTTTTTTTTTTAAAAAAAAGTACATTATGTTTTTATAGAAATACTTTTTTAATTTAATTTTTAAGTGTCATAAGGAAAATTTCGTCTTTTTGATTTTCAACTAGAGATTTCCTTGTTACCGGTAGCTGCTGATGTCGAGTTAATGACATTTTTAGATACGAAAACTATTCAGTAATACACGTAGACTACAAGTAAACTATTAAGTAATATCCTCAGCATCCCGTAATTTATTGTACGCCCACTATGGCCAATTTTGGATATAATGTGGCGTCAAACTGCTTACGACGTCCAATATACGGACGTCAAATAGGAGACTTAGCGCAATGTTCGCAAATTGTCATGCTGATCACAGAAACGTCAAAATCTAAAAAAAATTGGACGTCATTTTTCTTCCTCTTTAGCTTCCTGAGCTAATTGATTCTCGCATGGAACGCTCGATGCCAATCAAAGACCCTCCATACATCATTCAAGCCATTGCGAATAAATTAAAAAAAAGCGCTAAGTCGTCCGTCGATGCTGCTGTACAAGAATAGTAATTCATGCATATAGGTAAATGCTATACAAAGTTACATTATACTTTAATGAGAAACTATAAATATGTGTGATAGTGGACTGTTTGTACTTATATAGAAATTATTTTGAGTTTTTTTTTTAATCTATTTTAGTATTTAGAACTACTTGACGTACTTGACGGATTTTCGATAGTGCCATCGACTTATTACGAAACCCTCAGTGCACGACTCATTCTAGCACTTGCCAGATTCATTTGAATAATCAATAATACGAGTACATGTTATACAGGTTCTAGATGATTATCTTTTAGAAACCTTTTCAACAAAACAACAAAAATTATACAAACTTAAAATATTTTTTTTTTGTGTAACGAATTTTGTAATAAAAGCATGGAACAAAAATAGATACGAGGTAGAAAATCTGTATGTGAAAATTTGTTAGCTAATTATCAATAATCCTGTATATTAGATAAATTGATACTGGAAAATCTTAGTAGAGCAACTTTCCACGCTACGGCCAGAAAGATAACTGCGGTGGCGGTACATGAAGTGGCGGGGCAGGGAGGGTGTAGATGTGTCACCAGAACGCAATTTTTCTGTTTTGCTCTGAAAGACTGGGCTCTTAATTGTGCTTCATATTTTTATTTCGCTTTTTTGCCTATTTTTAGTTATGTATTTTTATAGTATTATTTAGTTAAGTCCAAAGATATGGAGTATTATATTATAATCTGCAAATATTTCTATTGAAAGAAAAATTTAAAAAATCTTTTACAAAAAAATATAAAACATATGAATCATGCTTATTTTTAATAACATTAATTATAAATAAGGTATGCGGTTAAAATACTATAATGGAATTAAAGGATAGTTATTTTTTTTTTAAATAATCTATGAATTCATATGAAATATGTTTTGAGCTAAACTGTGCTTGAGCTAAGTTGCTTAAGATACAAGAAAACTTTTTCAGATAAATTATGACATATTTAGTTGAAAAATGATATATATAAAATAACCTGGTGGTATGCTTTATTCGTGTCTATTGTTGTCTTTTTGTTAAGTTAAAATAAAATTTGCGTATGAAAAAATATTTTTCTTTGTAATTTTTTCATATACTTAAAGCGCCCTCCACATTCACGCCGTGAACACCCGTGAAAGGCGTGAACCGCGAATGTGGATGGCTTTCGCGCCCGTTCACGGGCTTCGCGCCTGTTCACGCCATGTTCCCCGTTCAGTGTCGGTATTTTGTGACCGCTTCAAAGGGTTTACGACGCGTGAACCTCCCGTGAACGCAAGCGCATCCACACTCGCGCGTGAAAACAGTAATGCGCGAGACTCGTTGCTGTGAGGTTGTGTTTATTTGTATTTTTTTACGGAAGACGGTGCG
The DNA here is from genome assembly GCA_036936625.1 of Parnassius smintheus behrii. Lineage (NCBI taxonomy): Eukaryota > Metazoa > Arthropoda > Insecta > Lepidoptera > Papilionidae > Parnassius > Parnassius smintheus. Next base: position 41,264,589 of record JAUPFT010000015.1, read on the forward strand.
TCAAAATGAGCGTCAGTTGGACGAACGAGCAGGAACTCTTGTTTATCGAGTATTATCATGCCGAACCCATTTTATGGGATGCTAAACATAAAGATCATAAAAATAAAATGAAAGTACATGACGCTTGGATACGAATAAAGGAAATAATGAATATTATTTTATAGGTAAGGGTGACAAACGAGCATAAAGTCCACCTTATGGTATGTGGATGCTGTATTCTATAGACATCTACATCTATCCTCGATTACGAATCAAAATGCAGATGCGTTGTCACCCCTCAGGACTAAGATGGAATGCCTCGTTTCCAATAAAAAGGGTCTCCGGTTCTCTACACTCACCAAACGAAACACAGCAGCATTAAGCTACTATTTTACGTGTGGTATTCTGTGAGTGCGTGGTCCTTCCCCGGTCGAGCCGACCCATTCGTGCTACAACTATACTACTAATATAGCTGCAGCATAGCTATACCACAAAAAGCGTTGAAGTGACTGATTGAAAAAAAAGAAAATCTAATGTCCAGTTATAGAAATTATAAGAAAAAGGTGAAGGATTCTGAAAGGAAGTCTGTAGCAAGCAGCGACAAAATTTACAAGCCCATTTGAATTGCCTTTGACGTGATCGATATTTTTCTAGAAGAAAGCGATAATTGTAAAAAAAACTACAAATACGGTTTTTTATCTTTTATAATATACTACACGTAATTGTCGTGAGCCGAAGCGCATAGCGTCACGGCATTAGCAGTGCATATTTCAGCGTCCATTCTCGACGAGCGCGCGAACTAAACTGTGAACGGCTGCGAGTGTGGAGGGATGTGTTTTTCGCGACGAGTTCGCGGCAAAATTACGGCGTGAATTCACGCCGTGAATCACACAGGAGTCTGGAGCCCGTATTAGGGACTACGATTCGTTTTAACACGGTCTTTTACAAGGTTTAACGTGTCTGAATCTGTTGAAACATGATTTATTGTGTAATTAAGTGGGAATATTTAATTGGATACAATATAATTCGGATAAAAAATTCGTTCAATAGAGGTAAATAATATCTTCTAAATATATTCTGCAATGATTAAAAAACGTTATAAAAGGTTTGTGATAAATGTAAGTTTTCATAATGTAGAGGTATATTTTAAATTAGCTCTTATTATTAATTATATTACGTTATATTGAGGCTCGTTATATCAAGGTTACACTGTATATCATTGAATATAAACAGTAAAAAGTTTTCTCACATAGTAAATAAATACAAATATATAACGAGCATATTATCATAGAGTGTGGTAGAGCTAAGCTACAGACATGTTATAGATGCACAATTGGGTTGTTTCAACTAGAGAAGGATCACACAAAAAAATTGTGTGAAAAAATTAAAAAACACCGAGCTCATGAGAAGTCTGCCAAAATTAAAGTAGGCAGCAAGGCGGACCTATCTTTAAAAACCCTATCAGGGATAACAGAAGGCATAAGAACAGTTTGACGTATCTATACTGTTTCTTAACTTTTATCACTTAATAATTTATTACAGATATTAATACCATAATTGATACAGTTTTCTTCTGCTATAGGTACCGGACTGTAGGCGACGCCTCGTCGTTCGTGAGTTAACTTGTATAGTAATAAACTGACTTACCGGTTGGTTTATGGTGAACAGCTTACCCTAATAACAAAATCCTAACAAAATCCTATAAAGTCTAACAAAGAGCAAACATAATAAATGCAAACATTAATTTCAATAAACTTACCCTTTGGCTGTACTAATTTTGCCAAAAAAAATAAATACGCAGAGCTTTTTGGCGTCAAAACATTTTCTTTGTTTTTAACAACGAACCCCCTTATTCATAAACATTTTTAAACGCTTGATTAGCTAAATAGTGGTTTGTTATTTCTAGCAACAAGTTTCTCGCAAATGTCAGAATGAGACAAAACATTATTTAACTAACCAAGCGTTTAATTTTTTTTTATGAATAAGTGGGTAATACTACGACGAGGAAGTTTGTTATGTGAATATGTCTATGAGCCATTGTATCTTTTTACCATGAAGTGAACTGTGTGCTCGCTGGTCACCCTTATGTGTATAAAAAACATCATCATTTTGTGAAGGCTTCGTTTACGTTTTGCAAGAATTTCATTATAATTGCTCAAGTTTGATACTCTGAATAAAACTAAATTTACGGATTTTATCGCGTTTATTTCACTACTTTTACTTATTTTTAATTCCCGACGTTTCGGGTGCTTTACAGCAACCATGGTCACGGGGGGGACTGAGATGTTTGACGTCCCAATGTCATAGTTAGTCCGGCTACCTTCAGTTTTTGAATATTAATTTTTGGTCCGATTTACGCAAAACGAGCTTATAGTATCATGAAGTCTTGCAGTGGTATGCTTAGGTTTGGGTTTAATTTTGTTAATTATAGGATCCCAAGCAGTTGGCAGCACCCATCCATCTTCTCTATTGAAATTTGGATGTTTTTTAATTTCAATAGCCTCGCGTATCATCCTTGGTAGGAATCGGTGTTCTTTTGCGAGAATTTGTGGTTTATCAAATCGAATGTAATGGTGGGGACGATCTTGAACATGTTCGCAGACTGCAGACTTCCGAAACGTCGGGAATTAAAAATAAGTAAAAGTAGTGAAATAAACGCGATAAAATCCGTAAATTTAGTTTTATTCAATGTGTAGTGTTCGCGTAAATTTAAGAAATCATTATTTGATACTCTGTCTTATTTTATCCTAAATTTATGTTCAAATAACCTTGAAAACCATACCTCCATTTTTTGTTTCCTTTAATCGTTTAGATATACCGATCATTTATATGCAAATTAGAAAATTGTGGCCTATCATAGAAATAACTGTTATTTGGTTTATTATCAACTCGATAAATAATTTAAATCGAAACTCATTTTTTCTTTATATGCTTTGTTTAATTAATTGAAAATAGTAATTTACTTTATAGCGGTGACAGTAAATCAATTTAGTAATTTATAAGAAATGGACACAACGTAATTGAACTAAAGGAAGTTTTTAAATAAATTATTGAAAAAATATGATAAATAATTTATAAACGATTAAAAAGATTTACCGTTGTAAAATTTACTAACATTGAATCTCAGAAATAATTCCCATTTGACTGGTAATATTTGTGGGTGTCTTGGAACTGTTCTCTGGACGCTTACACTACCTACGGTGGTAGTGTCTAAAGCAATCACAGAATATATAAGACTATGAAATCCCTGAAATATAAAGTGTATTACATATTAGTAGGTGGCATTCCATCTTAATCTTCAAGGGTGACAGAGTATCTGCATTCGATTCTTAATAGAGGATAGATGTCGGTATCTATCCTCCACAGTATCATCTTGATAATAATATTCTCTAGACCGAATTTCGGTCAAGGCGACCAGCCTAAACAGAGACTAGCCATCTGCTCAGGATAGGATTATAGAGGCCCATGTATGAGTAAGCACAGGCACACTCGATATTCCCTCACTCTCAAAGTCCGATGTGACGGTGAACCGATATGACCGAGGAGATATCAGGTACAGGAGCAACGGCTTTACGTTCTTTCCGAATCACGGGGCTGAAACACCGCCAACTGCTCCTGAAAATTTCTTGACAGAAAATATCATTAACTGACTTTTCCGACCTCATGATGAGATGGCACGTTCACAAGAACGTTCACAAGAACACAAGATCAACAAAGTAGTTCAGCATCCCCATACCATCAGATGAACTGTTTACTCGTTTGTTACTGCTGTAATTTCTATTAAAAAATTATAATAATTCAAAATACCAGGAGAACATCGTCATTATTCAAAGGGAAGTGACTAACGCTGCGTGTAATGTTACATTTTTAACGAGTTAACTAACTGTAATTAATTTTACGCGAGCGTTAATTGTCTGAACTCTGGCAGCGAGTGAATGTCACGGAGCTAGGACATTTGAATAAACTATATCTATATCATATAATGGAGCCTTAAAGAGGGTAGAGGAAGTTTATTAATATTTTATTTAAAAAAAAACAGATGGCTTCGTGGAATATTTGAAATTGAGTAATAATGGTAATTTATTACATTAAAACAAGTAGTAAGTTGTTACAATATTGTAATTGTAATTATTGGTTATTACAATATTATTAAGTAGAAACAAAACAACAATTATGTACTTGGTAGAGCCAAGTTGCGGCTATAATATTATGGTGGTAGCACTATTCGTGCTCGGCTTGACCGGGGTAGGATACTAGCGTAAAATAACAGGTTAATGCTGCTGTATTTTGAGTGTAACGAACCGGCTACCCGTTTTACTGGAAACGAGGCAGTACGTCTTAGTCTGCAGGGGTAACAACTCATGTACATTTCGATGCTTATTACTTAATCGAGAATAAACGTAGATGCCTATGGGCCACAGCATCTACTAACCATCGGGTGGACTGTGTGCTTGTTTGTCCTATCCTATCCTATTTTTATAAGAACAAACATTACGGCAAACTCTGCGCTATGTGTGTGACATTATGGCAATATCCATCAGTAGGGATGTAAACAGCTTTATCATATGGTGGTTTCTATTGCCGATTTGAAACTTTCCCAATGGATTGCAGCAGCCTTCCCTATTTTTAACAGGTTTTTTTATGGCAGAAAAGTCAACCGCGTTCCTGAAACATGGCGGCTTCCTCGCGGGTAGGCTCAGCATGTATATTCAGTAGTAGGCTTTTATTAGACTTTCATTAGACTTTTAATAGACTGTAACGTTAACGTTAACAAACATGCATGTGGCAAGCTACATGCTAACACGTACACCAGGCAGGGTTAGTGAGGGCTGTTGTGCATTAACACTTTGGCTCTGTATCTCCCGTGATATCGATATTATTCCAACAGTAGCAGACTTTTACTAGACTTTTAATAGACTGTAACGTTAACGTTAACAATCAAAGTGCATGGGGCAAGCTATGTGCTAACACGTAGACCAGGCAGGGCTAGTGAGGGCCGTTGTGTATTAACACTGGCTCTATATTTCCCGTGATATCGATATTATTCCGAATATACAATGGGACTTGTTGCAACGCTCAACACGTGGTAAACCAGCATTTAATATTGCAATTAACAACTTTTTTGTGTTGGCGCAGATGAAACTAGGTTTGCTTGCGTATTGTTTTTAATGTTACCACTTTGCTACCACTGCTTATGAACAGAACGGATGAAGCTTCGGATTTACCAGAGATCTAATCTAAACAATTGAAAGATCTCGTATGATAAGATATTTTATGTAACGTTATCCCCACAATAGAATCACAAAGGTTCTGTAGAAATTACCTTTACCGTCACAGCCTATTAATGTCTATTGCTGGACATAGACCTCCCATAGGAGGGATGTTTACCAAAGTTGGCAAGCTTGGCAAGCCTTTTGGCAACCACAGTTTTTTATTCGTAGTCATTATTAGGAAGACACTGCCCATATTCTGATATGTTTTCCTCTGTCGCCTGTTACGACACCCACGGGATAACATGGGGTAGGATAATCTTAGGCTAAGTCTCTAGAAGTTATCTCGATTCGAAACTTGAACCGTTTTGAGAAACATCATTGGACTTGCCGTGATTCGAACAATGTATTCTAAACAACTTAATCTCGCGGCAACGTTTAGAAATCTGAAAGTTGGTTCCGAAGCTTCACTGAAATTATCACCGATTCGTGTACCCAGTTTCGTGGTGTAACGTCGTCAAACAAAGCGTTGTTGCGGTAAATACTATAAGTCTATACGAAATTTACGATCCATCAACTCGTCTCTTCTTCATGCAATCGATATTTTTTGTTTTCACGTTTTGCCTTACAATTTGAGCCTCTATATATTACCATTTAGTAGCGGTGTAAGAATATCATCTACCCCATATTGTTCCGAGCGTGTCGTAAGAGGCGAAAGAGAGAATATGAAACAGGAGATAGCCAGCATCATCTTCCTGATAACTACTCCAAATAATAAAAAACTATGGTTGCCAATCCGAATGCCAAGCGTGGCAACTATGGAAAATTTTCTCCATGATCTATGATAGAGGCTTGTGTTCAGCTGTGGATTTTTATAGTCTGGAATTGATGAAACTAACTGTGGCTGAAGTATGCCGGTGTTCTATAAAAGATAGCTTACTCCTTTCTATCCATGGGCAGCGGCAGTCACTTATCATTGAGTAAACCTCTACTCCAATACAAAACCAATTGTACAAATATCCCATTGGCTCACACAGTGAATAGTCGCCAGTTTATTCCTAAAATATTCAAAAAAAAATTAAACTTATAAAACTGAAATGTGTTAAAATAAATCGGACCTAGATGTTAGAACCTCTTTATGCCTAGCAGTTCGTCCGGGTGGCCAGCCTCTTTGTTATTTCTGTCGCCAAACACCAGTTTGGACTTCCCATCAGGTGAACCGTTAACTCAGTTACCAATCAATACTTTTTATAAATTACAAAGTACAAAGTATCTATACTAATGCGTACTACCCGACTTACGTATTTTTGTGCGAATGTATTTAATAATATAATATATAGATAGCAGTAATCTTACGATTCAATAAACAAAAACTCTATCAAGCGGGCTCTTTATAGTGTATCTAAAAATACAGCCAGACAACAAAATAAAATAAAGCACAATATAACGAGAACACGTAATGATGCCGTCTAGCCCCAACCGCATCGAACAAAAAATCTAACAGCTACGAAATTGATGAGTTCCTTACCGAAAATTGTTCAAAATTCGTGACCTGAGGTTCTTTAACGCGGTAACATTAATATGCTTGACTATAAGGTCGAGAATCCGTTACGAAAAGTGGGTTAATTTGATATGATTTTCTTTTTTCAATTCCTTTAGCTAATCTCTAATGACTCAGCGTCTGTCCAGTCAGACGGATTCATTCTATTCTAAGCTATCAGAATAAACATTCTTTCTCTGTTTGGAGGCACACAATTTGAAGGAAGAAAGGAAGGTGAAATTATCGGAATGAAATAATGAGCCGAGGAATGGTGTCTATAATACTGTATTTCTCACTATTTTATAAATATAATAGTTTTAATGTTTAACAATACTCGTAGAACCAAAAAGGTTCTTTGCTAGTCGTAGGCCAACTCTTAAGCTAGCGATTAGTTTTAGAAGTTATAAGGTCTGTCGCCTTAATTGTTAAAATTATACACCTACGATTAAATTTCAGTTTGAAATTTATTGTATATTGCTTATCTGACAAAATTAGCAAAACATAACAAATTAAGAGATTGCCTCGACATCTGTCGGTATAAATGTTTCCTCAAAACTACGAATGGTCGGCTTTTTTGGGAAGGACCACGCTCTAGCAGAATACCATTTTGAAATAGCAGCTTGATGCTGCTGTATTTCGTATGGTGAGTGTAGACAACTTGATACTATTTTTATTGCTAACGAGGCGCCCATCTTAGTCCTCAGAGGTGACGACGCATCCGCATATGGAATCTTAATCGCAGAAATTCTGTACTTGTTTATCGTCTCTATTCCATAAAAAACGAAATCAACTTAAAATCGATTCATAACAAACCTGCCTTGTTGTTTTTATACTTCACATACGATATTCAACATTATAGCGGTGTTAAAAAGGAGTAGATATCAAAAATATTATTAAATTTACGTAAGATAAAAGCGATTACCAATTTGTCGAAGTTGAAACTGAAATATTTCTTGAGAAAGCTCCCGTCTGTAAGGAAATCTGATCACTCAATAAATGTCTTTCTTTATGAGAGGCCTAGTTAATTGCGTGTTACGGAGCTTTAATTCGACCAAATTACGGTTATCAAGGGACATTAACAAAGTAGCCTTTTTTTGGTAGGCGGCGGTAAATATAGGAATGGGGAAAGATAAAAATGACCGGGTTGATTTATAAGAGTAAATTTGGTTTGGATAACAAGCGTACAGCGGAACGCACGCTTCAGCCGTTAATAGTTCGTCTCTTTAGATCACGAGAGTAACTTCTCGGAGAGTACACATAAACGAATTTAGCTTAGCGAATTTTAGGTGATAGCTTCTGCAACGTAATTTTTGTGGCATGGATATAGAAAGTTTGCGTAAGGGTGCGTTCCTATGGGGCTGGTCAAAAATTTTAAGCGCAGATACTCTAGATAATAAAGTTTTAATCTTCACATCTGCACTTATAAAAATCTTTGATATACTGACGATAGCTGTCAAAATCAAACATCGCCCATCACCTTGACTTACTGATGATATCAAATCTATTATCAATATAAAAAGCGGTAGCCAAAGCTAAGTATAAACTTAAGCCGAATGCGTTTAATAGGGAAAGTATATTAACTTTCGCAATCACTGCAATAAGGTGTGCATAAATCAGTCGAAAACGGTGATATAGCAAATGTCTGGAAATTTCTCAGATCAATGGGGGTTTGGAAATCCTTAAATACTTCAACGACAAACGGTTTAAATTTTAATATTTTAAATAAACTTTTCTCTTCTTTGTCTTGCTTATATAGTACTACAAAAGCTTATATAATAACATATCTTTTAACTATTCCCACTCCGAATTGCTCTTCTTTTGTTTTAAACCATTGTCTGTTTGTGACGTGAAGAAAAGTGTTCTTTTTACTTCCAATGCAGTGGAAAGTGACTGTGTCAGTCGTAACATGATACTTCCTATTCTTGATATTATTCTTCCTATGATTTGTCATGTCCTTAATTTCTCTATTTCTACAAGTAATTTTCCATCATCTTTGAAAAATGCTGAAGATATTCCTACCCCGAAGAAAGCTAATCTTACTTCCTTTTGTGAATATCTCTTTATTGCCCTTTTTATCTAAAGTCCTTGAACGCCTTATTTCTACTCAGTTCAACAGATTTCTTTGTGCAAATTCTCTTCTTAATCTGTTACAATCAGGATATCAACCTGGACACAGTGCTACCACTGCATTGATTAACATCACCGACGATATCCGATTAGGAATGGAAAATGGTGAAGTGACTGTTCTTTGTTTTTTAGATTTCAGTAATAATTTTAATACCGTTGTCCATGATGTTCTACTCGATATAATACGCTCTCTTTACGTATCAACAGCGCTTGATTGGTTTTAAAGTTACCTGACTGGTCGCAGCAACATATACGAATCGGTACGATATATTGTCATCTTGGCCTTACGTATGTGTTGGTGTACCACATGGAGGCGTTTTATCTCCTATGCTCTTTGCAGTTTTTATAAACTAAATATCCAATCATTTAACTTCTTTCTACCACCTTTATGCAGATGATCTATAAATATACACAAAAGCCTATCCTAACGATCTCCCCAATGCTATTAATGACATCAATACAGATCTCGAACGAATACTTAAATTTAGTAATGCATACGGCCTTCACGTTAACCCAACAAAATCGCAAGCCATTATCATCGGTAGCGCGCAAATATTGAATAAGCCTTGCCTTGATCACCTACCTCAAATAGTGTTTGATAAAACTATTATCCCTTACAGAGATTCAGTAAAGAACTTGGGGATCGACATAGATAAAAATCTAGAGATTCACCGTAAAGTTTATGCTTCTGCAGCCTCTTTGCTTACATTACGTAACTTTCTTCCCATTTCCATCAAAACTGTGCTTACCAAGTCACTTCTTTTCCCTATTTTCGACTATGCGGACGTTAGCTATCTAGATCTCACTGAAGCTCAGCCTCATAAACTTGAGCGAATTCAGAATTTTTGTATAGGATTTATATTTCGATTACTTAAATATGAACATGTCTCTCTTTTTCGTACTAAACTTAAGTAGTTGCCAATACGACTTAATGGAAATGCTCACATACTTCGTCTTCTCTATAGTGTCTTTAATCCTTCTTACACTTCTTACGTCAAAAATTACTTGGAGTTTCTTTGTGATTCCTATTCGCGTAACTTACGATTAACACGGAGCTTGTAGTTAAATATGCCACTACACATGCCGTTCGTTTATGGTATGAACTCCCATCGGCAGTAAAACACGCAACATCCCTATCAGTATTTAAAAAAATTACTTAAAAATCATTATCTAGCTCTTTAATTTGTAACTTCACTTCCATACCTAACCATTAAGTATATTAATATAATGTGTAGTATATTGATTGAATTTAACTAAATAATTGAATATACATATATGTATTTTATATTATAGCACTTGAGCAATTATGGGCAATAAAAGTCACAAGTCATCGCCGCACGACACCCAGTCAGAGCACTTTCATTTTTTGACCTTTGCGTAAAAATTGCTCCTTTCCGTTGTTATTGATTATGCCGGCTTAAACCTGACGGCAGCTGTGACACTACCCATCGATAACGAAGCTGACTGAAACTAATATATTTACACATAGTTAATGACGCTAAATTATTCTTATGGAATTGAGACAGATATTAACCAAATTTTATTTAATGTAAGGGTGACAAACGAGCGCATAATGCACCTGACGGTAAGCCGGTAAAATATTCTACCTCGAATAAATCTATAAAGAAGGTCTATCTCTAATCTTATCTAATCTATCAGCAATGAATTTTTATAGATTGTAGTGATAATGATGTTAGAATAAAGTCTTCTTTTCTGCTAAAAATATATATATTGACGATTTTTTATGTTAAAAAAATATCAAACTGTGCAGAGTTCGACTGTAAAATATAAATTAGGTAGTATCAGTATTATATGCATTTTTGTATTGTTTAGATATATGTGCGTGTTTGTATACTTTTTATTACATTTCCTGTTCTCTGTAACCGCTTTCGTAGTATTATCACTGCTCTAGCAAACAGTGAATGCTTTTAGCATTACGTCCGCCTTTTGATGTTGTACTCTTTTTGTTAGGTTCCATAAAAATTTAAGGAATAAATAACTTTTTCTGGTTACGTTGAGTTGCTTAGATTTAAACAAGCGATTCAGAAGCAATGTTAAATACAGACATGGTAGAGACACGCTGCAGCTATATTATGGTTGACTCAATTGAAATAGAGACACGCTCTCACAGAATATCACAACTTTGTGTATTATGAGTGTAGAGAACAAAAGGAACTTAAAGAAGAATGCGGGAAATAGAGTAAATGGGGCCCTACACTCTATTGTGAAGAGTCAAAATGTGTCGAAAAAGGCACGTATGGCAATTCACAATGCTGTGTTGATCCCTACTTTAACGTATGGTAGTGAAAGTTGGGTGTGGCAGAAGAAGCACGAGAGTAGAATAAACGCAGTAGAAATGCGGTCGTTGAGTAGTATGTTAGGGCTGAATCTGAATGACAGGGTAAGAAATTGTGTAATAAGAGAAGAGTGTGGTTTGCAAGATGATGTTGTGACCAGGATTAAGAAGGGAATGCTTCGGTGGTTTGGTCATGTGGAAAGAATGGATGAGGAAAGACTGACAAAGAAAATTTATGTTGCAGAAGTGAATGGCAGAGTCGGAAAGGGACGTCCTAGGCGAAAATTTATCGACTAAATTGGCGATTTATTAAAAACGGGCCAAATTAGGAGTACCCTTAACCGACGAGCATGTATGCGTAGGTGTATGGATGTGAAGGAGGCGAGAGAGGTGTGTCAGGATCGTGCCAAATGGAAGTCTGTAGTCTCTGCCTACCCCTCTGGGTGACAGGCGTGAGTGTTTATGTTATGTTAGAACAGAAGGTCCTATTTACTGAGGTATTCCATCTTGATTGTTAATCAAGGATAAAAATGTAGATATCTATGGGCCACAACATCTACTTGCCATCAGGTAGACTGTGTGTTTTTGGTCGCCCTTATTCTGTGAATTAAAATATGCAAGTGTGAGAGTAAGGCATCAATTAAAAGCAAACCACTTACCACCTGCCGTATAGTGCCTTCTGAAATCTTTGTCTGGTGTCTTAAATTTGTTGATTTAGTAACTTTAAAAATGAAAATGTACTTTTGGCGCTCGAAGCGGCAAACGACAATAAATCACATGTTTATGCAAATTGAACCGCAATAAACAAGGATTTTAATTATTCGAAACGCCTGTTCATTTGTGGGCCAACAATAAATATCAACTTTTTTATTAACATCATTATAGATTTATTGAAACATACTACCGGATTCTTCAATAAAAGTCAATGCACCAATAAGCAGTAACTTATTAATAAAAACTTAAGAAATATTATCTTAAAAATTGTTAACATAATTTAATACACATTTTTATTTTATTCCGATTGAAAAATGCAAACTGGACAGACTTTATAAAACACGTAAAAGTCGACAAACATTATTTTTACCTTCATAATTTATATTCATCGCGGAACATTTCAATATTAGTGTTTGATCATTTTTGTATCAAGTTCTGTTTTTGTAATAAATAATATTTTTTCGATTATATTTTTAGTTTATTACTTAACCATTCGTTTCACCCGAGAAGAGGTTCTACATAATGAGCTGACGTCGTAAAAACTAGTTCTTTTTTTCTATTGGACTACTGCTATAACTTTTTTATTTCAATAACTCCTTTCTATTTCTTCCTTATCGTTCATAGGATCAAGTACAACCTTTCCTCACCTTAATTAAAATCAATTCAAAGGGCGGTATTCTTTATGGACGTTTGATTCCCTTAATTCTCCTAATTACTTCTTATATTTACGCGAACACTACACATTGATTAAACTACTTTTACGTATTTTACCGCGTTTAATTTGAATTAATTTTAAATCCCGACGTTTTGCGTGCTTTTCAGCACCCATGGTCACGGGGGCTGAGATGACTGACGTCCCGATGTCAATGTTAACCTGGAGTACCTTCAGTTTTTTTAATTATTGTTTATGCATAGATCTGACCATAATTTTAATCAATACTTAATCTTCATATTTATTATATTATTGTTTTTTCGTGAAACACGATCTAAATGACGACATTTTGGTTTCAGACCTGGCTGCCCTGAGACAACTGCTCGAGAACGAAACGGGTGGTACATCTTGTCCCAGTTGTAACATGCCCTTTGATAAGGGTAAAAAGAGAAAATTAATCGACACATGCGGGCATGAGCGCTGTTACGCGTGCATGTTCAGAAACGAGGCTTGCCCCATCTGCGCCAGGAATAGCCAGGGAAGGCGACAAGTGATGGAGAGGTACACACCGTCGCCGCAGAGGCAGTTTGACCACGACTGGCAGTCACCAATGCGGTTGCCAAAACCACCAAAACAGCCATCAAGCTTAGCGCAAAGTTGCCCCACGCCACCACACACCAGAAGAAGATTCTTCCTCAGCCCTAAATCCCTCAGGAGTCCTTTCGGACAACGAGCATCGCGACATTCTCACGAAAACCACGTACCGCTATCCGGTAAGTCATTGTACAGTCAATTAAAAAATGAAATATGAATATTGGATAATTATTGATGCCTGATTGACCTATTCCCATATTTGTAAGAGTAGAAATGCAATCGAAAATGGAAAAGATTCCAGTCATAAATAACAGAGCGACGATTGCGACATGGCGACACTGCGCCTACGCCCGCACCGGATGTACGTAGGGGTTCCTTAAAAGACCGGTTGTCTGCTACGTATTTATTAACCTAACCACAGATCCGATAGACTTTTGCAACGCTGCCCGCGCAGACGTGCCGGCTGCGAACTTTATCTTTTACATCTGTTACATTTTCTATTAATTGCGTCACTCATTCTCCATCGTTATTTATCAATCTAAACAGTGTCGCAGCTGTTATTTCCAAGTAAATCGAGTTTCATTCACTACGTTTATTCGTTTTGTTCTTCCCTGACTTTGTGTTTTATTTATTTTGTCTTCTATTTATCTTCGACTACATGGCATGCTGTTGTTACTATTTCTGGTAGAAAGAGCAATGCTGTAAAGTGATTTTTAGCTTCATGAAAATATTCCTGCAGGATTACCAGAAGAAGGAGCGAGGAACGCGGCCTGGCCTAGCCTGGTATTCAATAAGATCAGGTCTCTATGGTCAACGCACTCATCTGTACCGCAGGGATTAAACCAGTTGGCAGGCACGGACAATCCTTAATTATATTAGAGGAATGTGGAAATAATTATCTCAAAATATAATATCGGTTTCCAAATAAAAATCTTCCTAATATGAAAATAACGAAATACGCACCTTCAATCGACCATATTATAAATTTACAAAAAAAACTTAAAGAATGCCTAATGACCTTAAATGTCTGATAAGGTTAATGAGATCAATTTTTTTATGAAGTACTTATTAGTATTTAAATATTTTATAAAAGCAACTTATTCTCCAACAAATTACAGAGACAGCGGTGTCCACATTCCTCTGATCCAAATCCGGCACGACCACTCGATTTTTGCACATCTTATTGCCTGTTGTACATCGCCCGCCTCGGTTTGTTTGATGTGAAGCTTTCTGAGGCGGATTGTTTGTGTGTTTTTGTGCTTGCATTTTAATTTATTGTGTATTCACTACCGTGTTGAGCACTAGAAACGAACCCCACAAATTGTTCACTTAATCTGTTAGACTTTGTATTACTATTGAACATATTTTTAGGTTTGCATGGTCAACCACAGATATATCCTTAATAAGTGCACTATTAAATATTTGTCATCATTATTAATATCTTCGATAACATGAAATTCTTCCAATTATAAGTGTAGTCCTAATAAAAATAAAAAGAATTGCGAATGATGTAAATCTTTTTTATTACAACTTCTCTTATTAACTACAATTCTTACAAAATGGCGAAAGAGATAAAAGTTTTACAAAAAACAATTAGAAACAGAATCCTCCTAGGTAGCTTCCGTGTAACTCCGTGTGTAAATGCATAATTATTAGACAATACGTGTTTGTTTAAAACTACTTTTACGGATTTTATCGCGTTTTATTTATTTTATTTTTAATACTAGACGTTTCGGGTGCTTTGCATCAGATTTGATAGATCGGATTCAGACATCAGATTTGATAGACCACAAATCCTCGCGAAAGAACATCGATTCCTACCAAGGATGATACGTGAGGCTATTGAAATTAAAAAACATCCTAATTTCAATAGAGAAGGAGGCTGGGTACTACCACCTGCTTTGGGATCCTATAATTAATAAAATTAAAACTAAACCCAAGCGTACCACTGCAAGACTTCAAAACACAGTTAGTTCATTCTGCGTAGATCGGACCATAGCCAATAATTAAAAAGCTGAAGGTACTCTGGGTCAACTTTGACATCGGGACGTCAGTCACCTCAGTCCCCCGAGACCATGGGGGATGGAAAGCACCCGAAACGTCGGGTATTAAAAATAAAATAAATAAAACGCGATAAAATCCATAAAAGTAGTTTTAATCAATGTATAGTGTTCGCGTAAATATAAGAAATCAATACGTGTTTGTGTTATTTTTCGATAGACTCATTTTATTTGCTTTTGTCTTGTTTTGTTTGCTTGACTGTGTGTTTTATAGTATTTGATAGAGGTTTTCGAATTTTTTGTGTTAATTACTTTCGTAGTATATTCGTACCGATACAGCCTTTAACCATGTTTACTAAATAGTATTATTTATTATCTGACATTTAAATACAAATATTATTATAAGAATACTTGCCCAATACAAATTTATATTATATTGTATACAGATGATAATGCAGAGAGTTCTAAACATTACTAAGCTTTAAATAAGGTCACAAGTACCGTGAGGATAAGCTTTTCTTTTTGAATGTTCGCTTCGGCTTTCTAATGGCTTGTAATTTTATATCCTTAGTTACATTTAAAATGCGGTTTAAGGAGGATAATAAATGTTCTCTTTGACGTTTACTAATTCAAATACACCACATTTTAAAAAGTTGTAAAGGGTTTTTAACATGGTTTATCACCTGTACGAATTAGAAAATGGTAGACGGAGCTGTTTTTACTTTGAATTTGATGAAACGAATGATTATACATATATTTGTATAGATTTTTTTGTATGAAACACATATCTTATAACGGCTCTATGGTACAATAGCTTAGCAAAGAGTTACAACGCTTTTGCGTCTAATTGCGTCCTAAACACAGAAAGAAATCCTAGTTTAGGGTAAAAATGTTTGTAAAAATAAAAATAAAAACAAATAAATCGATATAACTTATTCTACGGATATCAACGCATTTAAATTTAATATGTTTTTTAATATCCATCGATCGGTCCTTTTCAGGACTCATGGTCACGTGTGGACTGAGGTTCCACGTCCCGATGTCATAATTAATCCGGTACTTATGCTTTAAATAGTTGTAACTGTGAATAGTTGTAATCTAAGATCCGATATGAAATAGGGATACGAATAATCGCACCATGTTTCAATATTGTTCAATATTATTTGATATAAATCGCAGGTACTTCATAAATGAAAAACTATCATAGAGTTTCAGGGAAGAATTCTACTCCCTTTTATTTTATTTTTATGTGAAAATTGTCTTAAAAAGGTCAGTGCCATTACATAGGCAAAAAAATCCTGTCCCTTTTAACGTTGTTGTCAGGCTAAAAGAGGCGACTGGACCGGGGAATGGATCATACGAGTATTATACGAGCATATCCGAGGAAAGGTTTGACAATCGCCGTCCGGACGCCTTGCACCTTCGACCTACTCTCTTTAGTTAGTCTGGGTATTTTAGGATATTAGCAAGATGGTTACACTGACACATACCGGAAGTTCTATTAATTTTTGGTATATCCTATAGTGGTCTATTATGACATCCACCGGAATAAATGCGATGATTGATTTTCTTACACTGCCACCAAATTGCAGTTATACGACAGTTAGTTACAAGTTTGTGATAGCGTTGCCTGTTTTTTGTTATTGGAAAAAAGTGGAATTTTGAAACCTGAATAAAGCTTGCTACAAACTAGCAGCGTAAAATAGTAGCTTAATGCTTAATTTCGTATGGTGAGTGAAGAGAAACTGAGACCCTTTTTACTAGAAATGAGGCATTCCATGTTAGTCTTCAGATGGTAACTCACAGTATCTATTTACCATCAGGTAGACTGAGTGTTACTTTATCACTCAAATTCTTTAAAGAGTGAAGAAGGTAATATTATAACGTAATATATACGTAAGTGAAAATTGTTTGATATCACCACTCAAAAGTGATTGGCTAATCAAACGGTGGGCGCTCGAAGGTTGATCTGATTTAATGTCCCCAAACAATATCAGGTCTATAAGAACTATAGACCAAGGTGAAAGATGCCTTCGTACAATGCGATCATTGATGAATTTGCATCCTTTTGCCCTCAATCTTCAATAACGTGATGTAATCGCCTCAGATACGTCGTACATATCTATACCTATTTAAATGTATAATTTCTGATTCAATGTTTGGCATGTGTATGTGTGGGGGTGTATATGGCCTCCCCCATAGATCACTTGCCTTAAGCTTGCCAAGCGGGTTGGCAGCCGCAGTTTTTACATTCGGTTGTATTTCTCTATGTCGCCTCTTACGACACATTACAATAACATACACACATATTGCAGTCATTGAAGCAAGTACTGTGGACTAATTACTGCTCTAAAACTGTGCCCAGCTAGGGTTGCCAGGTGTTAAAACTGAAAAGACGGACAGACCAGCGAGCTTAGCCGGACATTTTCGTAAAAACCCTTAAGTTTTTAGTCTTAGCACAGAATAAATAATAGTACCTACAAGAACATGACATTTTTGTTAAAATAAAACAATGTTTTTTATTGTTAACCATAATATATTCTTAAAATGAAATAACAATAAAATTTAAAAGCCTAATAAAAGCCGGACGGACGGGCCGGACATCTTCTAATTTGGCCGGATACGCAACCAAAAAGCCTGTCTGTGTCCGGCTTTATCCGGACGCCTGGCAACTCTATGCCCAGCTGAGAGACGTATGAAAGTTGTTACTATATTAAATCGATCCTTTATTTCTTCTACAGCAATCATATTAAACACATTTTTTACGCAACCATCTCAACATTTTTATCTGTCAACAGTACCTCAGTCTTATAACTTTAATACGTCGCTTCAGTCAAGTAAAATCAACCGCAAGTCAAGCGTAATAACCCACTGTACGTAGGGCTGCCAACTATTTTTTATTTATTTGTAATTGGAAGAAACATAGTATTAAGTTACGTTATTTTAATTACATGGTAGAGCCACGCTGTAGCTATATTATGGTTGTAGCACGAATGGGTCGACTCAACCGGGGAAGGACCACGCTCTCACAGAATACCAGCGTAGAATAGCAGATTATTGCAGCTGTGTTTTATATGGTGTAGAGAACCGGAGTTCATTTTTACTTGAAACGAGACATTCTATCGTAGTCCACAGGGGTGACCACGCATTTTGATTCTAAATCGGAGGTAAATGTAGATCTCTATAGGCCACAGCATCCAATTACCATCAGGTGGACTGTGTGCTCGTTTGTCAACCCATTCTATAAAATAATTACAAACAAAATTACGAAATAACATGAAAATATAGTATTCTACACAAGTAAGAAAAAATGTTGCGAGTATATTCATGTTTTTTTTTTCTTTATGTACAAGGAAATATAGTTAATTTATTATAAATTTTGTCACACTCAAATTATAGTATTTTTGCAAACAACGTATTTTTTCGTAACAGCTAAAACTACACTACACTTACTGAAAATATAGTAAAATACTCTATTATGTAGTATGTAGTAGTTGGCAACCCTAACTGTACGCCATTGATATAAGTTTGGACATTTTTACACTCGATCTATTGACGTCTGTGTTAAGTTCACGCACAATAAACCCAACCTTGACAATGCCCGTGAATAGCAACGTTGTGGTACAGTCGACCGCCGGGAGGCCTCACTGACATTTCAAATCGTACCACAATAGGACGTGAAAGGTTTCCACGGCCAATGTTTTTCATCGTTACGCCTCAATGCCCGATGTTCCGGTGCTTGACTATCCGCTGGAGGCGTCTGGATCGATGCCGGTTTTGAATAAACGTGTAGTTTTTGACGTAGTGGTTTAGGTACAATTGGCATTTTACTATGATGGTTTGAAGCTGATTATGATCTACTAACATTGTTTTGTTGAATAACGGCGTTACAGTTGGCGTTACAGTCTTCACGAAGACTAACGCCACGGCTAAGAGTCTTCTTTTAATGAAAAAGATTCTTCTGAAACCATTAAATCACGTATTGTAATTTGTAATAAGACAGTAAAGGTTTTATTATCAAACGTAATATTATAAACCATTAAATATGAATGTGCGTGGTTTCTATTTTCGAAGTCATTACTAAAATATCTGATTCATGGTGCACCTACCCCGATCCAGATACGGATGTAAGCTATTATTTGAAAAAAAAAATAGTCCCGCTGGGTTTCTTGCTGGTTCTTCCCAGGACAGAGGTTTTTTTTTGCGTACCAGTGGTAAATGAAAAAATTGACTTTCAATAAGTATATATAATCTACATTGAATAAAAAAGTTTTTGTTTCTGTTTCTGTTTCTGATGCTGATCCCCGTTCCTACTAACCATGGCAAATGGACAATTATGTAAAATCTTACTTAACAAGATAGAGGCTGTCCTAAAGTCTATCTATTGACTGTTGATGGATCAATGATCTTATAAGACTTACATTATTGTTACGGACTTATTATTATATTTTTATTATATTTAGATCGCCACTGTAAAAACAATTTTTATCTTACGTCGTCCATCATTAAGTAGAATAACTAATAAAAGTCGCAAAAACGTAACAAAAACAGAAATATGAATTATTTTATATTAATATTTATCAACACAAAATATTACTTTTTCATTGCAGTCACTTCTGTTCTCATCCATAGATTTGAAAGTAAAAAATTGAAACTCTGACCATATGGTGTATAACTTTATATTTTATTCACTGCATCGCCATTCAATAACAAACGGCGTATCCAGTTGTAGCCCACAACTGAACCGGCACTCGAACCTGCTCCGGTGGCGTGGGAGAGCCCACTTTTTATATGCATTTCGTCCTACCCGCGCCCCTAATAGCGCAAACCTAAATGTACTAAAAGCGACATTGAATCCGTCATTTGTACTTTGTTTATGTGTAGACATTTTTTCAATTAAAATCTAGTTTCATGATAAAGTAACAAAAGGGCTTACATCTGTCTTTAGAGATCTCATACACTATGAGTCTTTTTTTATAGAATAAGGTTGACAAACGAGCACAGAAATCACGTAACGGTAAGTGCATACTGTGTGCCCATAGACATCTACATTTATTCTTAATTAAGAATTAAAATGCAGATGCATCGTCACCTCTGAGGACTAAGATGGGATGCCTCATTTCAAGTAAAAATGGTCTCCGACTCTCTACGCTCACCATACGAAACACAGCAGCGTTAAACTGCTATTTTACGTTGGTATTCTGTGAGAGCATGATTCTTCCCAGGTCGAGCCGACCCATCCACATAAAAGAGTATAAAGATATATTACATTTCGTTAATATACCTTTTATATAAGTAAATACATGTATATAAGTCATCAAGGACAAGGTGTATAAGAATCGCACTTTATGGTAATATAGGCATATTTACAGTAATTGTAATGTGAAAATATAACACTTTCACGCTGATTGTTTGTTTTAAATTTACGTAGATAGTTCGATATTATTCCATAAGCTTTCCAATTTAAAGCTAATGGAATAACATTGGACACAGACTCGCTAGGGCAAGTGGGTATTTCCTGCGCTCTAAAATAAACTCTAAGAATTTTTTATAATCTTTTTTTAAGGCTCATTATTTAATAGACAGTATACAAAAGTTAGTAAGAAGTATAAAATCATCCGAAGTAGGTATAGTAATAAATAATAACGTCTTAGATATTTTAGACTTTATATTTTAAATTTTATGTCTCCGACCAAAATTCAATAAAATAATTATTGTTATAATCTAAAAGTTAAATAACAAATTAAACGATGTATTAATTAACCCTCGAAAACGTTAATATTTTTATAGAAAAACAATTGCAAATGGTTATCTCTTCCATGAGCTTTGTATCTGTTTAAAGCTCAGCGACGTAATAAATCCATTGTAAGCCCGCCCCTTTGATTGTTAACAGTCGGTCGACGATTGTCATCTCCACGATACGAATGCATCGTTAAACGTCACAGAAATTATAACTATGCGATATGATGCCTTATTTAAGATAAGAGATTTTATCATTGATTTAAACAATTCGTATTGACTACTTGGAACTACAATGTATCTGAAAATACATTGATATTTATAAAAACCCTTGAAATATAATATTTACCTCGGAAAGGTATTGCCTATTAAAGATGTTAAATGTATTAAGTTAAGATCCGTGTAAAAATAAACAAGTTAAATTATTTAAATAAAAATATTCCACTTTTTTATATTCTTGCATTGTCCAAATTTAAACTATTGTTACGAGCTTGAGGTTCGTGACAATAAAAATTGCCGATAAAATCACCTAAATTAACACTTTAATTTACTTTACACAAATTAAAGTTAAAACACTAATAATTAAACACACTAATTCACTTAATTCCGCTCCGAAGCTTCGCTTATGTCGCTGAGTTCAACTCTGCCTCGATCGCATCTTGCGCCACCTATTTATTTAAATTAGCAAAATATCCGGAATGTTCAAATAAACACGCGAAAGGTACCGAGAGTTTGAGTATAGATTTTCTAGTTCTTCGGGTGGCGCTGTCGGTCGAAAGATCTGTGATGTCATAAACTGCAACGCTCCCCTCGCTCTCGTTCCTGACACTAGATGGCGCTAGTTGGCTTATTCACACAACACTGCCCCCTCCTAAGACATGCTCGTCCCGAGCATTATTGGTCCCATAATAACGCGCCAAGCGATCCACATGGACGATCTTAGGAGTTCCTCTTGCGCCTTTCTGTAACGGCTCCGCCATGTCAAGGGCTGTCCTATCCCGTGGTGCACCAACATTGTACAATTTCGGTGCTCCTCTACTACGTGTCTGAGGTCCCCGCACGGCCGCACAACTTGTACATGTACGACACCAATCCTCGACATCGTCACGATAATGGACCCAGTAAAACTGTTCTCGGACCTTCAGTAGAGTTCGTTTAACTCCCAGATGGACTCTTGAACGACCATTATGGCACAGCTGTAGAACATCCGGCACTTTAGCTTTAGGGACAACCATTTGCAAATGACAGCTGTCTCTTCGACCATTGTCCCATTTACGGCACAGGACTCCATCCTGAATCAGCAAGCTGTCCCATTGGGCCCAATAGCTTTTCGTGGTTGAACTCATCGCTGCGACGTCCCTCCACTTAGGCTTGGTAGCACGGGCCTTCATCCATCCCAGAATCGGCTTGATGTCCGGATCTTCCTGCTGTGCATGTCGTAGGCTGTCCTTCCACCCGTTGCTGAGGTGGTCTGTCCTGAGCATCCTCACGGATACCACTTCCTTACTCTCTGGCCTACTACAATGGTTGCAATCTTCAGGGCAAGGTCTTCTTGACAATGCATCTGCGTTGCCTTGAGATTTCCTGCTGCAGTGTCTGATAGTAAAGTCGTATTCCTGCTGCTGCTGGACGGTGCTGTTAGCCGCACTTCCTTTCTGAAATCGTTCACCGTCCCTTTCTAGGGTTCGCTTAGGGCAGCTGGATCGAAGATGGCCCTTTTCCCCCAGCCATAGCACCTAGGGCTGTATCCTCTGTTGCGGTCGCGAACTGTAACTGCTGCAACCTCCCTAACGCGATGGGAACGATGATCCTGCCGCACGGCTTCTACCTCCAGTGCATGGGCCAAGGCGTCCTTAAGCGTCTCGGGGTGCCCGAGCCTCACAGCAGCTCTGACTTCCAGGTCACGGATGCCGTCGATGAATGTCTGCACCAGGTTCCCTTCAATGAGCGCAGGTACAGACCGGTATGCTTTTCGCACCAGCTTCTCCACCTCTAGAGCCCACTGCTGCAGGTTTTCGTTGATGCGCTGCACACGATCTTTAAGCTGCGCTCGAAAGACGTGTTCCAGGTGAGCGTCGCCATATCTCGCCTCCAATGCCACAAGGAGTTGCTCATAAGTCACTTCCTCACCGAGAGCTTCCAGAACTGTTAAGGCCTGGTCGCGCAGGCCTAGTGTGAGAGCAGTCATGGCCTGATTTTTATTCCAGCCGTTCGCCTTCATAACAGCTTCGAACTGGATTTTGTAGGCTGACCAGGAAGAAGTCCCGTCGAATGGTGGCACCTTGAACCCACGTAGCGAAGGTGTAGTAGCTACTGCGGGGGCTGCAGTTCCATCCCCAAGTTTGAGGTCGTTCAGCGTTTTCTTCACGTCAGCCATCACGTTGTCAACCCGATGGTTCACATGGTTGATTCTGGTTTCATGTTCTTCGATTCGGGTTTCAGCTTCCACCAGGCGGTTGTCATGTTGAGCAACCCTATCCTTCACCTCCCTTATCTCTTTTCCAAAGGTAGCATGAAGGTCCTTCATGAGGAGCATCTGTTCCTCCTGTCCGCTCTGTAGCTGCTCTTTCAACTGACGGACCTGTTCCTCCTGTCAGCGGGCCTGTTCATCCTGTCCGCCCCGCAGCTGCTCTTCCAACCGACGGACCTGTTCCTCCTGTCGGCGAGCCTGCTCCTCCTGTCGACGAGCCTGATCCTGCAGCATCACCATCAGAGCACCTAAGTCGGGTGCTGCGGATGTAGGAGCTACCGACGGGCCTGCAGCCGGTGGCTGGCCCTCCGACGTCTGCGGCGTTGCACCACCAAATCTTCGTTGGTCCGTCTCCTGCTGGCGTTGACTTCGGGTACGGACACCCTCCGTTTCCTCCTTAGGTAAAATCGGCATGATTTTATCCCACTTCTGACACCAATTGTTACGAGCTTGAGGTTCGTGACAATAAAAATTGCCGATAAAATTACCTAAATTAACACTTTAATTTACTTTACACAAATTAAAGTTAAAACACTAATAATTAAACACACTAATTCACTTAATTCCGCTCCGAAGCTTCGCTTGTGTCGCTGAGTTCAACTCTGCCTCGATCGCATCTTGCGCCACCTATTTATTTAAATTAGCAAAATATCCGGAATGTTCAAGTAAACACGCGCAAGGTACCGAGAGTTCGAGTATAGATTTTCTAGTTCTTCGGGTGGCGCTGTCGGTCGAAAGATCTGTGATGTCATAAACTGCAACGCTCCCCTCGCTCTCGTTCCTGACACTAGATGGCGCTAGTTGGCTTATTCACACAACACTATAATCAAACTTTTAGGTTTCCAGCTCATCTGGAAATCAGTTTAAAATCAGTTACTAAATTGCACACGAAACAACAGAAACAAAAAAGTTACTTAATATAAATGTGGTACAATGGGTCGTACCTAGTTTGAAGCTTTGAGGAGCACCTTTATACGTGGTTTAGCCACGCTGCAGCTATATTATGCTTGTAGCACGAATGGGTCGGATCGACCGGGGAAGGACCACACTCTCATAGAATACCAACGTAAAATAGCAACTTAATACTATTGTGTTTCGTATGGTGAGTGTACAGATCCGGAGACCCTTTTTTACTGGAAACGAGGCATTCCATCTGTCCTTAAGGGTGACAACGCATTTGCGTTTTGATTCTTAATCGAGGATAAATGTAAATATCTTCGGGCCCCGGCATCCACTTCCCATCAGGTAAACTGTGTGCTCGTTTGTCACCCTTATTATATAAAAAAAAGCCTCCCGCCCTAATGTTGTGTGCTATCCATATTTATTAAAAAAATCATCCATATTATTAAAAATAAGCTTAGTATTTTACTACTTAACAAGAGTATTAAGTTTAACGAAAGGTATATACTAAGTAAGACTATTCTCGAAGCTGCTCTGATAAATACTATGAGAAATGAGCATAAATCGCAGACGAACCAGAGTAACAGATTGAGTTGAAGTGGTATTGGGACGGCCTCATAGCTCGGAGATCCGACAACCGATGAGGAAGAAATGTTCCCGAATGGCAGACTCTTGTAAATTTATATATGTAATTACATAAACAGTAATTTATTCGATCCAGTACAAAAACTTCCTTGTATATCCTCCGTGAAAAAACAAAACTTCTTTCGAAAGGAATTTCATTTAACGAAATAATGCAATCAGCTCCTGACGGATAACCGTCGCATCATATTAAAATCGCGGAATCACGTCGCCGCGCTCCCACGGTGGTATCGGAGCAACTTCCGCAGGTGTACACCTCTCGTCTTACACCGCAGAGACCTTATCAGGCGCGTCCTGACCCCGTCTCCATACGTGATGTGGAGACATCTATATACATATGCAAATGTGAAACAGTTACATCTTAATAGGACTACGCTTATATGGTATTTAAATAGAGATTCAGCACATCCTGTTTTTTTTTAAGTCTCTCTTTATATAAGGGCGACAAACGAACACACAGTCTACCCCATGGTAAGTGGATACTATGGCCTATAGGAATCTAGATTTATTCACGATAAAAAATCAAATCCAGATGCGTTGTCATCCCTGAGGACTAAGATAGAATGCCTCGTTATCAGTAAAATAAGTTACCAATTCTTTAGCCTTTTTATTTGAGGTTGTTTGCAAGTGTCCACTGCAGTAGCCACGTACTATCAGATGGACTGCAAATTCGTTTGTGACTTAAGTTTTATAAAAAAATCATACCTATTAAAAACAAATAAACGAAAATGATTACAAGTTTTACTGAATACAGCCTTATTATTACATACATTATTTGATAAACAAATTGAATGATCACGCAATTTAATTTAACTTACTTAATCAAAAAAACATGGTCATAAGCTTACAATAGGATCTCACATGCAACACTAAGCTGGGAAAGTAATCCAAGTGCAAATATGAGAGCCTACCCACGGCGGTTTCCCATTAAATATCATGGGAACTTAAAAACTACTTCCGATTTTTTTTTTGCGCGTCGGAGTGTGATTGTAAACAAACCTAGTTACTTTTTAATTGAATACTACTTTTATTTAATTCTCATCTTATATAAAAGCAACAAATATATATGTGACTTTTAACTTGTAAACAATATGACCTTTATACGAGGTAGAGCCACGCTGTAGCTTCATTATGGTTGTATCTGGAAACAAGGCAGTCCTCAGGAGTGACAACGCACCTGCATTTTGATTCTTAATCGATGATAGATGTAGATAGCTATGGTCCATAGC
This sequence comes from Parnassius smintheus behrii, assembly GCA_036936625.1. Taxonomy (NCBI): domain Eukaryota; kingdom Metazoa; phylum Arthropoda; class Insecta; order Lepidoptera; family Papilionidae; genus Parnassius; species Parnassius smintheus. The sequence continues at coordinate 41,290,681 of JAUPFT010000015.1, forward strand.
ATCCACTCCATCGAGGGGACATCGGGGATAAGGAAATATGTTGACTTAGTAATTTACGCAGTTACGTTATATAATACGTAGTAAGCGATTCATAAATCGAACTATATTTGCGAAGATATGTGGGTGTTTCTTATACTCAATAACGCGTAAACGCGTTCCATCCAAAATCTTTTGTCGCAGGAAAATAAATTGCACACGAGGACAGTTTAGTATTTTGATTCTGAAATTTACATAAAGATATTTTTTGTTTTCATACGATTTACGATTCGGGGACAGGAGCAACATTAAGCAACTATTTTATAATAATAAATCACATTTTTTAAATAAAACTTTATCCCAATTGTACAAAATTATAAAGAGGAAAATTTATTCACAAGATAATAATATTTATTATGATTTTTTTTTTACTTTTGTTGTGTAAAGCATGCATTGTGTTGATGTTTTACTTTCACGAAATATTTGTTTTAGTATTTAGGATTAGTTATAAGATATGGATATAGATATTAGGGATATTAGACCAATTGTTATTATTTTTGATTTTTATATTAGGGTCACGAATGCTACGTATAAGCACTACAATAAAATACATATATTTAAATGAAAATCACCAATTTTCTTTTGATATTTCTATAAATTATAACCAACTATAAATCAGCATGTCTTTTTGGAAGCTTGTGTGCCAATCGCCCTCCATAACATCTATGATATTAAAGTCAATTTAAACTTTTCAGATGACGAGGGCGGTCACATCAAGCAGGGCTACGAATCCAGGCGACAAAATGACCTGTACATGCGGCTGGGTCTACTCCTGGGCGAGAGACGAAGTTCCCGTAACAAGTCGCGGGACAGCTGCACATCTCTGGCCTCCCTGGATGCGCATACCCTGGCTTCGCATAACACTAGCCCGGTTTGTATTAAATAAACAAATTATTTATAAAATAAAGTAATCCTTTACTTTGTGTAGTAGATGTAGGACTTTTAAGTTTTAATGCGGCTTTACATTTAAATGTGTGTCATTTTTCTCACCACTCACAGTGCTCCTGATGTTAAGTGGCTACTGCCGTTTATGGACTAACAGATTCAACGTCCATAGATTCGTTATTTTTGCTGAATACTAGAATGCAACGCCTCCCAGCTTTTAAACCATATTAATCCACTTATCTTTCAACCCTTTTTTAAGTGGTAGAGCCAAGCTGCAGTTTAATCACACGGTTGAAACACTAATGGGTCGGCTCGACCGGAGAAGGACCACGCTGTCACAGAATACCAGCGTAAAATAGCAGCGTAATGCTGCTGTGTTTCGTATATTGAGTATAGAGAACCGGAGACCTCTTTTACTGGAATCGAGGCATTTCATTATAGTCCTCAGGGTGACAACGCATTTGCATTTTAATTCTCAATTGAAGATAAATGGGGATGTCTATGGGCCACTGCACCACTTACCATCAGGTGGACTGTGTGCTCGCTTGTCACCCAATTCTATAAAATAAAATAAACCGAAACACATTCTTATAAGTAGAAGAGAGTAAACCCATCCAAAACATATTATTTAGAACCGCAATTAACAAAGAAACTCAGTCACCTAGTGCCAAATCACTAGCCTCACTTACTATCTTAATCTTCAAATAGGGTCATTTATTACATTATAACAATCATATAAAAATAATTACTTATAATCAAACATATAATAATTTGTGTGATAAAAGAAAAGTGTGGTTTGCAAGATGATGTTGTGACCAGGATTAAGAATGGAATGCTTTGGCCTTTGATTATATACTATATAATCAAAGGCTTTGGTTTAGTCTTGTAGCATCGATAAATGAGAAAAGAATGACAAGGCAAATGTGTGTTGTTGAAGTGAATAGCAGAGTCGGCAAGGGATGTTCTATAAGGAATTTTATCAACTAAATTGGCGATATATTAACGGTGGGCTAAATTAAGAGTACTCTTCACCGATAAGCATGTAAGCAGGTATATAGACGTGAAGGGAGCGACAGGAGTGTGTCAGGATCGTACCAAATGGACGTTCGTAGTCTCTGCTTACCACTCTGGATGACAGATGTGAGTGTTTATGTATGTATATACGTATTCATAATAAATTGCAATGTAATATCATGTTTTTTTAGGTGTCTACGCTAACCGGCTCCTCTGAAGTGGACGCGGCGACGCCTCTGGGTCGAGAATCGCTTGGATCCCTGGCTTCTATGTCATTATCAGCTGCAAGCAACTGCTCTTCGTCAAGCCCGGGGAGCAGGCGACATTCTGTCAATAGTGAGCTAAAACAAATATCTTTTTTTCTTGTTTCGCACGTAATATTAGTTTTATTTTATATTAATTAGATTAGAAATGAATAAAAGAATTACGAATATTCCTAAGAGTGGAAAAACTTAATTAATAAATTTTTATATTTAAAACTTAACTAATAAATTTTTGTATTAATATAATACTTACCCTAAAAACTGATAAGCCTTTATTTATAACTAACTTCCCAATTTAATGACATTGTGTAACAAAAGACTTCACCTCAGTGTCAACTAACGCCATCTGGTGAGCGGAAGATTATTATCCCTCATTGTTAGCCGTTCGCTAACACAACAAAGTTTTATAGAACTACCACAGTCGTTATTATAGGATATTATTATTATTATTAATTTTTTTTAATATTTAATTATAAAATTAATTGATAAAAAATTAATAATAAAAATTAATTACTAAAAAAAATAATTTTATATTTTTATATCATGTGAACTAAATTTATCGACATGAGCTTGAAATGAGCTCTTGTATAAATTTTAAAAAAAAATTCTTGTAAAAAAATCAGAAATAAAACAATAATTATAACATTGATACTATTTATTTTATAGCTATCGAATCAAAATATAAAGTAAAAACACATAGTAACTTCGAAAACATTACAGCCCTACAAAGCCGGCCGGAGGAGTTAACACGCATGTCGAGTGGGTTCTTCAAGAACCGCAAAACTGCCGCACGGCGATCCGCGAGGGTCGGCAGCAGCAAGTCCTCCACTTCCTCAGAACTTAAAAAGGGTAAGTGTCTTATTGAATTAAATAAAGTTAAGGCCCACATGTAGGTACATTATCTTACAGAATCTTCACCCACCCCATATAATGCTGTCGGTGTTTAAAGAGGCGACGAAAAAACAAACTAAGAGATGGGGAGTAACTAGAAAATAAATAACTACGGTTGTCGATCGCCTGCCACGCGTGGATCCTATGGCAAGTATAACCCTTATAAGGCAATCTTTAGGGGCCTATGTTATGCAATGAACAAGTAGGTTGTTTCAGCAGTGGAAAATTAGAGTAGGTTGTAATGACGGTGTTAATGAAACTTCTGTTTTTGAAACCATAAATTTAAGGGCGTGCCGCTCTAAAGTGAAAAGTAAAATGTCATATTAACCACACTCCGTCGGATTTAAAAAACCAAGCTCTGAGAGTATCATGAACAATTCCTAAAGTAAAAAGTCAACGGGCCAGTCTGAGTACTAAAAACTTGATCCCGGAAAACTTCTTCCTCTGGGCCACCGCAAACTCCTGTACGACCGGTATCTACTTTTTGTACCTCATTAACAGAGACATCGTTTTGTATTGATAGCCGTTCGCGAAGCCCGCTTGTCACTTGATTTAGTTCATTTTTCTTGTGTACGTTCCCTCATATTGATAAAAACTATCGTTGTTTATGTAGGTCCATTGATTAGTCTCCTCGTATAAAAATTTATAAGCATGCTACAGATTGCAAAAACTAAGATTAATCAAGGATCTACACTCGAATATCGCGCATTATTTATAGATCCATGCAAGTCCAGAAACGTTTTAAATATAACCAAAAATTAGAGTTTAATAATACCTACTTTTTTACTTTACACGGTAGTGTAATCCACTACAGTACGGTTAAAACACACATATTCATAAGTTGTATTTCTTAACTTATTTTAAGCTAGTGTTTGGCTACAATCATACAATTTCAACAATCACCAAGTCAAGGTAATAAAAAAGTATTAAAAACGAACTGCTCTCTAACAAGGTGTGCTAAAAAAATTCGGTGCTCTTTATTTTAGCTAAACAAAAAGCTACGCTCAAGATTTACCTACGTGACGTTATGCCACGTGTGTCTCTGCACGCGTTTACATAAAACCAATGTACTTAACCGATATACGTAACTGAAGATTAAAAAACAACAAGCATAGATGACTTATAGCCATGATTGTTGTTTTTCACAACCACAGACAATTCAACCATCTCGATTGCTTGTTTTTTTTGACACGCTTCGCGCATATCTAATCTATCTATTTGTGTAACGGAATCTTTTAATGTAATTTTACGAACTTGTAGACGATTGATTGACTCGAAAATTTGCATTCGTATCAAGATCCAATGATAATAAAATAATTATACAACTTTATTATTGAGTGTAGAGGTAAGGAGTAGGTACAGACTCTGTACAAAAAAGTGTCCATAGGAAAGCGTTAATTAAGGGTGGCGCCACTGTAGCTACAGTCTAAATTTTAAAGAACTTTTTATAATTTTTTTACTGCACAGACTTTCACCAATTTTTTTTACAATAATTATTTTATTGCTTTCAAAATTTTTATTTTCAAAATCACTCTCAACTTATTTTACGGCGACTTATCATACTCTGTAGCTACTCGAGCGCTGTTCTGGAGAAGGACACATTTTCAACTATTCTCCTATGGGAGATTGTCCTCCTTTTACACCTTTATACTCTATGCACTTTATTCTAGTATCCTGACAAGAATCACTAGAAAATAACAAAGTAACAATCAGGATCACTACAGCTCAAGATCAATGCGTGTTGTTTAAGTTTTTTTTATAAAGGCTTATATTATTAAACACAGAGACAAATTACAATTTACAACTTTAAGAATTCATTGTCCTGCGGGTGTTGTTGGAGACGACACTGGGAAATTGAAATAGGAGATGAGAAACAGCATCTTCCTGATCAAAACTTATTAATAAAACCTATGGTTGCCATCCCGCAGCCCAGGGAGGAGGCCTATGTTCAAGTAAAATTTTGATAGATTATTAGAAATGATGAATGAATTGGCATTGGATCTAACTTTTTGGTGCACTAGGTTTTTATAGCAATTGGTGCAATAACTTTTACCAATATACTAGCTGTTCCCCGCTAGTCCCCGGCCGTCCGCAGGGAATTTACCACGATTAAATTTCATGGGTTTTAATTTTTATACGCGGAACCCTAATTATTTTTCTAAAATAAAATTAGCCTAAGTTACCACTTATAACATCGACTATGTGCCAGTGAAAGTCCCGTCTAAATCGGTCCAGACATTTCGGAAATTAGCTGGAACTGTTTTTTTTTGTCATAAGTACCGTTGTATACTTTCATATTATGCATTTAGTAAAAAGCTGTTATTTTGCCATAACAAACAGGCACTTCAATTTTATATATTTGTATAGATTGGTTTCCCCTTGACTATAGATTTGCATAGAAATATAAATGTAAACACGTGCAATATGAAATATGAGAAAAAAAACCATTGCAAATATTGATATCCATATGCAAATCAATGGCTCGCAAAAATTATTGTATTTTTTTCCATAGTAGATACGAATCATTCAACTTTACATACATATATACATAAACACTCACGCCTGTCACCCAGAGGGGTAGGCAGAGACTACGGACTTCCATTTGGCACGATCCTGACATACCTCTTTCGCCTCCTTTACATCCATATATCTACGCATACATGCTCGTCCGTTAAGGGTACTTCTAACGTGGCCCATTTTCAAAATATCGCCAATTTGGTCGATAAACTTTTTTCTAGGGCGTCCCCTTCCGACTCGGCCATTCACATCTGCCATATAAATTTGCTTTGTCACTCTTTCCTCATTCATTCTTTCTACGTGACCAAACCACCGAAGCATTCCTTTCTTAATCCTGGTCAAAACATCATCTTGCATACCACATTTATCTCTTATCACGCAATTTCTCACCCTGTCATTCAGATTAAACCCTAGCATATTCCTTAAAGACCGCATTTCTACAGCATTTATTCTACTTTCGTGCTTCTTCTGCCACACCCAGCTTTCACTACCATACATTAAAGTAGGGACTAACACAGCATTATGAATTACCATACGTGCCTGTTTTGACACATTCTGGTTCTTCACAATAGAGTGTAGTGCCCCATTCACTCTATTCCCTGCATTTACTCGTCGTTCTATTTCCCTATCATATCTACCATCCCTGCTAAATACACATCCCAAATACACAAACTCATCCACTTGCTCAATTAACTCTCCTTCTATTCTTATTTCACATACCGTTTTGCTTTCTTCTCTTTCAAAAACCATCACTTTCGTCTTACTTGCGTTCACTTTCATTCCCCTTTCTTTCAATTCCCAGTTCATTAATGTAACCATCATCTGCAACTCTGCCGCCGATGACGCAAGTATGACTTGATCATCGGCATACAAAAGGCATTTGACGGTTAACTCGCCCATTCTTAACCCACATTCTTCATCTTTCAAAGTTTGCAAACACCGGTCCATAAATAGGTTGAACAGCCAAGGGGAAGCTACACAGCCCTGTCTGACACCTTTTTGGATGCCAAACCAGTCCGAGTAGACCCCATTGATCCCGACACAAGCACTAGAGTCCCTATAAAGAGACCTTAATGCCTGTATCAAACCAGCGCTCAACCCATATGAGTTCAGTGTTTGCCATAACACATTCCTGTCCACTCTGTCATAAGCCTTTTCCAAGTCCATGAACGCACAAAAAACTTTCTGGTTTTTGGTCAAAAACTTCTCCGCAATCATGCGCATGGAAAAGACTTGATCTGTACACCCCATTCCCTTTCTAATCCCGCTTGCACATCCCAAATTTTTCCATCAGTTTCTTTCATAACTCTTTCAATTAACACCTTAGCATACAGTTTACCCACAATACTAAGCAAGCTGAAACCGCGGTAGTTTTTGCAGTCCTGCTGTGACCCTTTTCCTTTATATATTGGTACTATAACTGCTTTACACCAGTCATCCGGTACCCGTTTTAATTCCCAACATAAATTAAACAAGGTGTACAGCAGGCCTGCCACCACTCCCTCTCCAGCCCTTAGCATCTCGAGTGATACTCTATCATATCCAGCTGCCTTACCTGCTTTCATGCTTTTCATTGCTTTCATTATTTCATCTACACTTATCTCCATACCCCTTTCCACTTCTTTCGGAATTTCTAGTTCATTTAATTCATACGACTCTTCACTCATAAACACGCTTTCAAAGTATTCCTTCCATCTGTTTAAATTCGAAACTTCATCATTCAGAATACATCCATTCTCGTCTCTTATAGCATTTATTATAGGCTGTTTTGTATTTCCCCTGGCAGTTCTTACGAGTTTCCAGAACATTTTTATGTTAGCCTGGAAATTATCAGATATCCTTCTATCATTTTTATCCGTTCTTTCTTTCTTTTTCCTTTCAACAACTTCTTTTACTCTCTTATTTAGACGTCTAAATTCTGCCTTTTTTCTTTCAATCTCATCATTCATACCAGAAGAATTACCAGCTTTGGTTGCTAGTAAATCTAACCATGCTTTCTTCTTTGATTCAACTTCCACCCGTACCTCATCATTCCACCATAACGTATTACTTTTCCTTTCATTTGTTCTCTTACTTACACCACATACTTCGGTGGCGGTATCCACCAAACCTTTCTTAATATTATCCCACACAGTATTCAAGTCTAAATCATTCATACACAACTCATTCAAACATCTAATATTTTCTCTCAGTCTACATTTATACTTCTCTATCACATCTTCATCTTGTAATTTCTCTATTCTTATACGCTGTAACGTAGTGGTAGATACAGATGTCCGATGCCGCCAACACTTGAAAAGACCATTAATTCGACATAAGACCAAGTAATGATCCGTCCCTACGTTGGACCCCCGGTAAACCCTTGTATCTACGACTGCGCTCTTCATTCTTTCATCCACAATCACGAAATCTATCATGCTTCTATCATCACCTCTTTCCCATGTATACATGTGAATCTTCTTATGACGAAAACAAGTATTCGTCACAAAAAGATTCTTTTCCGCACATACGGTGAGGAGGTCTTCACCATTCTCATTTATACTTTCATCACCAAACGTTCCCAATATCCTTTCATAACCAGACCTCTACACCCCAACCCTTCCATTAAAGTCTCCTAACATAATAATATTTTCATTTTCCTTACATTTTGTCAACACCATCCTTACCATGTCCCAAAACTGCTCTCGGATGTAAGTGGGCTTAGACATGTCTGGGGCGTATACCCCTAGTAGGAACATCTTCTTTAAGCCCACTTTCATTCGTATCCATAGCAGTCTCGGGCTTACACATTCATACTCTTTCACACATCGTCCCATTCTTTCTGAAAGGATGAAACCGACTCCCTGGCATGCCCGTTCGGTCTCGCCCACACCAGACCAATACACGGTATACGTGCCATGTGCAGTGGCATCCTTTCCCTTTCGTTTCGTCTCATTCACACATAACACATCTATTCCTCTGTCATTCATCATTTCGCATACTTCATCCATCTTATCATTCATTCCTCCACATACATTCAGCGTAGCCAGACGGGTTTCCGCAATCCACTTTTCGCCCCTCCGGGAGACAGAACGTGACGGGTGGCGAACCTCGTCGCCGGTTTTTCTCCCGGAGATTCTTCGCACCCCTGCCCCATTTAAGGGGCGCCGGGAACTCGGGGCCATTTCTTTTATTTCTTGAGTCATGGTGCGAACAAGGGTTGGTGGTAGATTTTACGCCGCTACCATACGGCGAGGAGCCGAGTCCATTTTATCGGCTTTGTCGCTCGTTTAGCACCACCCGGGGGACACGTGTAGGGTGGGCCTAAGGTTAGGTGGTCGAAGCCTACGGACGCGAGCGACTCATCCCCCTGAACTGAACTTCAACTTTAATGAATGTATTATCATTCCCAATTTAACAACATAACTCTTCCAAATTTAAAACGATATTTTCACAATCCTTTCTTCTGCGGTAGCAACACGCCGGGTAAAGTTACAGCCTATATACGTTCTACTGCTGGGCACATGTCTTCTCTCATTTCTGAGAGGATTTTACGGCAAGGAAATGTCCGTCGCGCTGCTCCAATGCTTCAATGCCCATGAGCCTCACATATCTTCGAAAAAATTTTTTCTTACTTCTCAGACATGCCGGTTTTCTTAGATGTTTTCCTCCACCGCCCAGCACGTGCTAAATGCACTTAAAATTGCATTTTACAATCTCATTGGTGCCGGCGGGGATTGAACCTGGGTTACTCGCGTACTGTGAAATTTACAGCGAGCGCATAGCCCCTGAACTACCTGGTTTTACTTAACTAACGCGCCGGGTACCAGCTTCTTTTTCAGAAGTTTAATAACCGATGCCTTCTCTGGTATGGATTATAGATCCATCACTGGTGACAACGCATGTGCATTTTGATTCTTAATCGATGATAATTATAAGCGTTTGTACTTTATAGATCACAACGTCCGCCTACTGTCAGTCATGTACATCACGGTCATGTTTGCATTCACAGTACACCCAGAACCGCAACTAAATCTTCGACCGTTATTCTTCGAAGTGCCGTCGACTGACAATCAAGATTGTTTTTCCGGTAGACAGTGGCTGTTGAAAGACATGGAGAAGTCCTTGGAGTCTACTTCATCAGGTATTTATTGCGTTGTAGTTTTAATGTTATATACCGTGTAGTTGCAGTGTAAGAATATCCACTATACCCTGATATTCCATGGGTGTCGTAAGAGGTGATCGAGGAAAATAAAACAAGAGATGGGCAACAGCGTGGTACTTATCACAACCTCATAATAAAAACTATGGTTGGCAACCCGGAGCCTATAAGGTGAGGCTTCTATAGCAAATGGTGCATCACTGAAATTTCGATAGATTTGATAGATCAGTATCTGATAACAACATCATGGGTATGTTCCAAAATAGAACCCAGTATACTGTTCAATGCAAATGACGTCATGAATCGACGCTATACTGGTGATTCGTTCTAAAACATAGGACAGTATATGACGTCATACATTTGCGCCATATTGGAAAAGTGTTGGCGATTATTTTGTCATTTTGTGCTCCATAAATCATTATATCCTCCTAATATATAATACCAGCAATTATTATATATTTTTTTTGTTGAATAAATAAAAAAATTCTGGCATGCTTCATTCAACGCACACACAGTTAAAAATTGTTTTATTATGGCCGGATATCCGACACAATATGGCGGCCACACGCCAGTACAATATAGTGTCAATTGATAACGTCCTTTGTATTCGACAGTATACTGAAAACGTTTCGGAACATACCCCATAAAAATGCCTTTGTTAACACCGATACCTAGTGAGGCAACTACCTTGGGAACGATTAACTATATGACGCCTCTGTTCAACAGTGGACAGCTGTAATGTTGTGATGGTAATAATAGTAATGCATTTGAAATCTAATTATTATAATAATATCACTTATACTCTAGTATGGCACAAAAGTGGTTTAAGACATTTCTTTTTTAACCAACTACTCTATTAGGATAATGATTTTGGGTTGTATGTATATTTCTTTATACTCTGTATCCTAAAGGGCTTGATAAATTTTAATATTTAGAAGCACTTACACAGCTAAAATGAATCTCGAATGAATCTAACGAGATTCATTTTAGGCTAAAATGAATCTCGAATGAATCTAACGAGATTCATTTTAGGCTAAAATGAATCTCGAATGAATCTAACGAGATTCATTTTAGCTGTGTTGAGTGACATATAGTGATACGTATATTTTTTCTCTTTTTAGTAGATATTTTAAACATCCGATTACGACATTGTTACCGATGATAATATTATTGTTATTTAATTAGTATTATTGTATACTATTTAATCATTTATTTACATATCATTCAAATATATACAATATTTATTATTAAAAAAAAAGTTAAAACTAAAAACTAATATTACCATACAGTCAATACGCCCCTTGGTAAATTGCCGAGAACGCTGACTGCGTTTCCTCGCTGAATAGCTATATTTAACACTTTTGCGCGAGAAAAGAATCAACGCTCTTATCACCTGCAGCGGCGACCAGTCACGGATTTATTTATTTATTTATTTATTTAACTTCATATACACATTAGATGTATATAGGCGGACTTAATTCCTGAGGCATTATCTACCAGTCTACCTTAGAGTAGTGCAGAGATAAAAGAGGTAGGTGTAATAAGAAGTATGTACAATACATATATACATATACATATATACACATATATAAACTCATACATATATAAGCGTATAAATATATACATATATAAACATTATGTAAGTATATACACATAAAATTAAACATATATATATACATACATACACACCCACACATATATATTAAATATAATATTAATAAGGATTTAGTCCCTTTACGAACTTTAACTTATTGCTTATTAATTTATTTATATTGAAATATTTAATTTATCACTATGTTGTATCCTTTACACTTCCAGGCATCCTAATATCAGGTAGCCCAGGTACCGGTAAGACTGCATTGATCCTGCAACTAGTGGAACACTCGTGCTTCGGCAGGAAACGAAACTTTGAATACGAGGAGTTGAGGGAGCAATCGGACATGGGAGAAATTCTACCGGAGGAATTGGTAGAGGGAATGTTCACGCATCTTGCGTCCCAAGTCGTCGCTTATCACTTCTGCCAGGTGAGTTGTTGTTGTTTTAATACGCTATAAAAAATCGATGAAAGGCAATTATTTAACTGGCGTAACTGAGTAGATAGTTTATTAATTACTAATGCTGTTGTTTTCTCCATGTTTTTGATATTTTCATTCATATTGTCACTTTTATTATAATTCATGTTGGTTGCTTTGAATGTCAAATATGTATAACAGATCTACTTCCGATCATTGATATAAAAATAAGTCTATGCATCCGATATATTTTTAAACCTAATAATAATAATAATAATAATAATCCACAACTATCACACAACGCCATCTAGTCCCAAGCTAAGCAGAGCTTGTGTTATGGGTACTAGACAACGGATAAACATACTTATATATTTCTAAATACATAAATATTATAGATAAATTACACCCAGACACAGAACAAATGATCGTGCTCATCACACAAACATTTGTCCTGGGTGGGAATCGAACCCACGACCTCCGGCATAGCAGTCAGGGTCACTAACCACTAGACCAACAGGCCAGTCAAAGTACCTAAGGGAGTAGACGTCAGTCTTTCTGAACGACGTTCCGGTGCGCACGCTCTTCTGTTTAAATTTTATTTCTGTCTTTCCTCTGATGTTCGATGTTTTTGTACATTTTTGCATTTGTTTTGTCAAGAAGGCGAGTTCACTCGGTCTGTGTCAAAGTAAACAAATAAGATGTTTATTTGACTTCAATAAAGCTATGACGTCATTTACTAATTCTCAAATAAATTCGCTAATATAAAAGTTTTACTTCGAGGTCTTATAAAATTATTTCAATCGAAGTCTGTTTCCCGCCTAATAATGTTTCGCGCCATTTTTCTTCTTTCTGATTTATACTAGATGATTTTTTAACACCGTCTGGAAAAAATAGGGTATAACATGTGAACGGAGTAGAAGCCTCTGGCCCTGATTTTACAAAAAATAAAAACAAAAATTTTGAACTAAATAAATAAATTCATTAAAATCTAGCAAAATTCAAATCATATCCACTCTACTTTACGAACGGCAATAGAACAATAAATTTACATTTTTTTTAATTTGTACAGTTTAGTGAAAGACCGTGATAGAGATCGATCTGGAGTCATAAAATATATTTATTTATTTACAGGCGGACAATAACAGCACTTGCTTAGTTGGCGAATTTGTGCACTCGCTTGCCGCACAGCTGTGTCAAGCACCCAGACTGCAAGCTTATAGGGAATACTTACTCAGCGAACCACATTTGCTCGCCTGCCTTTCGCTGAAAGAATGCATAGCTGACCCAGATCTCGCCTTCATAAGAGGCATCATAGAACCATTAACAATACTCCGAAAGAACGGGAGTATAGATTCCACCAATGGTATCATCCTGGTCGATGGACTGTGCGAAGCAGAGTATCATAGACCAGACCATGGTTACACCATCGCGTCGTTCATAGCGCGGCATATAGCGGAGATGCCGACTTGGCTTAAAATCGTCGCAACAGTGAGGACCCAGTTCCTGGAGCTTACCAAACAACTTCCATACACGAGGCTGAGTCTAGACGAATCCGAAAATGTTCACAAGGATCTGCTCAAGTATTTCAACGTGAGATTGCAGGCGGCGCCTATTATAGAAACAAACATAAAATGCTCGACAGGAAAATCGGAAGGTGCTCACAATTCGGTGATGAAATTCGCACAATACGTCCTCCATTTGAGCCAAGGCTCGTTTCTGTTCCTAAAACTTATCCTTGATCTTCTAGAAAGGAGTCATATAGTCGTCAAATCAACTAATTACAAAGTGGTCCCTATTTCACTGGCGCAGATATTTCTGCTGCAGTTCAATCTGCGATTCCCGACTGTCCAGTCCTTTGAGAAAGTGACCCACATCCTAAGTGTTTGCTTGGCCGCTTTATATCCATTGACACTGGTTGAAATTTACTACTCGGTCAACTCGTTGCTTGTGGACACGTTCCTGCCGTGGGACGAATTCTGCCATCGCTTCGACTCACTCACGGATTTCCTCGTGAAAAGAATTGACAACACGTACATGTTCTTCCACCCGTCGTTCAGGGAATGGTTAATACGGCGTGATGATAATGAGAGCCCAAAATTCCTCTGCGACTTGAGAGCGGGTCACTGCAGCATCGCGTACCGACTGTCGAGGGTACAGGCGCCTTTGGACCCGGAGAAGACGATGGAGCTGGGCCACCATATTTTAAAAGCTCATATGTATAGAAATCTGGGTCCAGCACAGTTAGGACTTTGCCCAAGGGATCTGCAGGCGATGATGGTGGCGACTAGTTCAGCTAATGTCGGTGAAGCGATCGCCAACTTGAGGAACATCTATACGCCGAACGTAAAGGTGTCACGATTGATGCTCCTTGCTGGTGGTTCTCCTAACCAGATCACGGAATGCCTTGGGAACGCACCGCTTCTGTGTATGTACGCTTACCAGGGAATTCTATCAATGGTGGGATTGCTAATTGAGTTTGGAGCTGATTTGGAGATGACGAACTCCCAAGGCTGTTCCGCACTTTCTCTTGCGTGCCAGAGGGGACATACCGATGTCGCGAAGAGGCTCATCGCTGCTGGTAAGAGTTATTGTCACATTTTTAATTTTTGTTTCTATAAAAAAATAGACAGACAAAAAAACTTAAATTTTTTTAGGTTCATCCCTCAGTCACACCGATACCGCAGAACAGACGCCATTGGTGCACGCTGCTAAGAACGGCCATCGCGATACAGTTATATACCTTCTGGGTTGCCAGACTGGTAGAGACGACAGAAATTCTATAGAGATAGATAATGGCAACATCGAACAACTCGTGCCCGGCTCCAGGCACGCGCTCATAGCCGCGGCACAAAACGGACATTTGGATATCGTAGAATATCTGCTGGACACCGCTGAATTGATCGTAAGCAAGCTTCAAACAAAATTTTTAATAATTTTATTTAAGAATTTAAAACGTGGCGATTTTTAATTATCGTTTTATCTTGATACGAGTATATAAAATTTAGGTTATTGTGTTTTTGTAATTCTTCGCCCGATAAATGTTTAGGGCCGCTTTTGATAAAAAAAATTATGGGATACTTATGCGGGCACCTGGATGTTTCTCCACTATAGTTGGACCTGGTAGGTGGCACTATTGTCGAAATCTAGAAATCACCCATGCGAAGCCGAGGCGAATCGTTAGTGTCTTCTTTTTGAAAATTACTATTTGTCGATAATTTGAAACTGACGTAATTAAGTACCGTAACTTTTAGTTTACTCAACCCGATTTAACGTTTTTAATTCTCACAGATAGGTAATTTAATACTTTAATAGTTATCTTAAAAATATTAGGTAATTTCTTGGTTTCTTGATAAATCTTCTCAAGACGAAGGCAAAAGCAAAAAGACTTCAATTCAGAATTTGTTTGAAAAACAACAAAGATCTATCACAATTTTTCGAATAAGAACGATTTTTTTACGTGATAGAGCCACATTGCAGCTGTTTAGTTGTAGCGTGAATGGGTCGGCTGCCGGCTCGACTAGGGAAGAACCACGCTCTCACAGAATACCGGCCTAAAATAGCAGCTTAATGCTGCTGTGTTTCGTGAGTGTAGAGACCCGGAGACTCGTTTTACTGGAATCAAGGCATTCCATCTTATTCCTGAAGGGTCTCTGCATTTCGATTCATAAGTGAGGTTAACTGTAGATGTCAATGGGCCACATTATCCACTTACCATCAGGTGGACTGTGTATTGTGACCTGGTAAGGCATGCAGGAAGTCGATGGATGCAGGTGGCTCAGGACCGTGCTTTGTTGCATTCGTTGGGGGAGGCCTTATTCAGCAATGGACTTGTGAAGGGCTGAAGATGATGATGATGATTTTTTATTCTATTTAATAGTTTTCTTCTTTTTAATTTATATTTTGTTTTAATTTACTCTGTAACTGGTAGTGCTATCACACACTAGTCTGTGGAATTAAGTTGAACACTTTGGAAGAATTTAACATTAAGCTGAATGGCAGAGCCAAGAGCGCAATGCATATTTGAAGCTAGTACTCGATTAAAACTTTATATTTCCTCACATTGCGATATTTATGCAATAAATAACAATAATAATATAAAAAATATTAACTCCAAGCATTTGCAATAAAGCACGTTTTCCCTTACAGCCGGACGGGATCTGTCCGGTGACCGGGGAGACGGCGCTGACGGCGGCCTGCTGCACCGGACACGCCGCCATCGCGGACGCGCTACTCGTGCGCGGCGCCACGCCGTACTCGCTGAACGCGCGCCAGATGTCGCCACTCGCGTTGGCGGCCAAAAACGGCCGCACTGCTCTCGTGCTGCGTCTTTTGGACTCGGGGGCTGACGTGATGGGCTCCGGTGGGAAGAACCCACTCATTTTGGCCGCTGCAGAAGGACACGCTGACGTCGTAGAGATGCTTTTGGATCATGGTAAGTTTTAACTACGTTAAACTTCTCATGTTCTTCCAGTCTACTTTCATTACTGATTGAGGGTAGCAGCTTTTGTCAATTATATGTACTGTCTATTCTCTATGTAATCTAAGACATTGTAAACATAGTAAATGAGATGGCCGAAATGTGCCCCAAGCTGTACAAAAATAAGACTATTGCTATTAATTTAAATAAAATTAAAAGAGAATTTTGAATAACAATTAACATTTCATAGCAGCTGTTGAAAAATAATCATGTTTAAAAGTATTTAAAGTTATTTCTTCTCTTTGTACTCTATAGCACCTTTAATGTGGCCGTATGATACTTAAAAAGATCAGTGTAGGGAAAAAACAATAGATAAACTCATAAAAATACTTTATTTATGATATGTTATGTATAAAAACAAGCCTTCAATTAATGAATTAAATACATCAAAATAATCAAAATACAGTAAAGGATATGATTTTATTTATTTGTTTAATACAGCAACAGCTTAAACATGTAGCGCTACATTATAGGTTAGGGTTATTTTACTTTAGTACTTGCAACACTGAATTCGTCAGTCAAGCATCAAAACTCAAAACAGTCAAAGTGTCACTCGGTATAATATGATGGGTATGTTCCGAAATACAACACAGTACACTGTCGAATGCGAATGACGTCATAAATCGACGCCATATTGGTGATTCATTGTATCGTATATGGTGGAATACGACGCCAATTAATGACGTCATTCGCATTCGACAGTGTACTGTGTTGTATTTCGGAACATACCCGATATATATATATATATATATATATATATATATATATATATATATATATATATATATATATATATATATATATATATATGATATATGTGCCGTAGCCCCTCGCGAGTGCGCCACTAATTATAAACGGTGTAGTACGTAAGTTTAATTATTTTCTGTATAATATACTTCGATCAATGGTATTAATATAATTATGTTACAAACAATGATTTCAAAAGGAAGGATAGGCCCATCTAAATATTTTACTCATAACTGTTTCATAGAAAAAAGTAGCGCATCTGTCATAATACAATCGTCATAACTTTTGTCCACTACTGCGTAGCTACGTGCACTTTTCTAATTCTTTATATAGAAGATCTGTACTTTCAAATGACATAGATTTCATCTCTGTACAGTCTGGGGGCACAGGTTCATACAATTTTTGACCATCTCCTATGGCTTTTGCATTGAATCCAAAACTTCGACAACTCCCTCTCCTTTTCATCATCAGACGGAAAGGGTTTACTATTCGTTCATAATGCCCCTCTGTCAGTGGATGTTTAAGACAAGAGTAAATAGGCTTTAAATAAGCCAAGTCAGCCAGCGTTTCACCATCTTCAGCTGGATCACCACTTACATCAGGTGGGGTAGATGTCGAACACTGGTTTATAGTAGTTAAAAACAAAGAATGGCCATATCATTAGTGACCAGAATTTTTAACAACACCAAATTTATCCAAAATATATTCATATACTAACTGTGCCCCGCTGTTTCACTCGCGTATATCATGCGTCTGAGCCTCGCGACATGACATGACACCTCGCTCATTTAGTTCAATCATTTTAGCTTAAGAATTTGGAGTACTTTTATCTATCGGCATATGTGCCTACGTTATATTATACAGCAAAGTTATATTTCATCCACTGTACCTCCCGCTCTCGAGCAGGTGTCTTTGAGTTGATTTTTTTGGTCAAGGTTTAGTTTTATTAAAGTTTATCGCCATAATACGTATCACTAAAGTAAAGAATAGAAACATGCTCTTTAAA
Source organism: Parnassius smintheus behrii (assembly GCA_036936625.1). NCBI lineage: Eukaryota > Metazoa > Arthropoda > Insecta > Lepidoptera > Papilionidae > Parnassius > Parnassius smintheus. The sequence goes on from JAUPFT010000015.1 coordinate 41,308,670, forward strand.
AAGGGTATACATTATTTCTTAACTCTTTCATTATGAGAAGATTTATCATAATGAAAAAGTTAAGAAATAATAATTTATTTGAATTTTATTGATTTATACGAATGTAACTAACTTTTGTTTCAACCAGCGATCTAATTAAATTTTAGAACACAAAAGCTACTATTGCGAAGCTACACGCGGACTTTTTTGTAGGTAAATGAGTTTATTACCTACGAAAAAGGCCACGTACTTATGATCGTGATACTTTAATCATGTAGTACATAATTTTTGTGTTTGCGCGTATGATCTTAATCAAGAAGAAAACCATCATCGACACTATGCACAAATAATTTTTTTAAATATTTTATCCAGTATATCTTATTTATCTGCCCATAATTCTCCTTAACGTGTAGGTATCTAAGTAAAACGAATATTTATAAAGTAACAAATTTTCAGGTGCCGATCCGGACGCGAGTGATGCTGATGGTATATCGGCACTTGGCTGGGCGAGTCTTCGATCTAGGATCCCGACAATCATGGTCTTACTTGATAAGGGCGCTTCAATCGGTAAGTAAACTACGTAAACTACTCCTTATTTAAAATGCTATATTATGATAATAACAATTTAAACATTTAAATAAAATGTACAAAGGCGAGTTTAACCATACTAATAAGAGTTCTCTCCAGAAAACCCTTGGGAAAAGAGAAATTATTTTAAACGTAGAGCAAGTAGATAGGTTAGAGCAAGTAGAAATTAAAACTTATATCTAAATTTTAATATAATCGAAATAGAGAATAGAATCTTTGCATATTAAATTTCCGTTTTTTTATGAAATAAGTTAACAAATAAATTAAGTCATTTCTCTATATTTTTTATTTCTATTAATAAAATTAATCACTCATACAATCGATGCATCTTTGCCAACGCAGTAGCAGTGCATGTTTCATCAGTTGAACCTTCATTTGTTAAATTAATTTATTTGTTAAATTCATTGTTTAAATTGTTAGTATTAGATGCTTTTGAGTGCTGCGTGGCATTTTTCACTGTTGTAAATTTACCTTTGTAGTATTCACAAAGGTGAATTCACAGTGAGTACCTTTAATTGGCTAACTGTAGTTATTAGTATTATCTATCCTAATTAGGTATTGGTCTTCCATATAAAAAATGACCGTATGGCGGCAACCTTCAAGAATCCATAGCCTCATATTATCACGTGCGTGTTATAAGACTATGAAAATTCCAGAAACACTTCATGACTGATATATGGCAGTATATTGATTTACGGTTTATGACAATAGAAAGAGTTATGTTTAAAGATAATTATATATATAGTATCATAATATATCATAGGTCATTGTGTTCATCTGGCTCAAAGAACCAATATTTTGTATAGGGCCAGGATACTGCTCGATGACACTCCATAGAGAATTTGCCAGGAATTTCAAGGAATTTTAGTGAGAAACATGCGGTCAGTTATACTAGTTAAATTGTACATAGAAACAGTCAAATACAAAAATACAATTTATTTCGTACGTATACAATGTTACAATTCTAAAATACATCAAAATTTCAGTTGCAATACGAATTTTCTCTGTTTAATAAAGTTAATAATGGTCAGATACAACCAGGTAGCGCAGTGCCTAATCATTTTTCATTAATAGTATTCATTAATAACATTTGTTTGACTCCCGCATGGAACAAGTATCAGTATGCGTAAAAAACTTTTTTCTTTGTCCGTACTCCGTACTATGTAGTAAATAGTTCGTAATATAAATATGGAATTTATGCATGTAAAACGCCCCCCACAACACGGGATGAAATCCAAACGTTTTAAGTACAAAGCAAGCAGCAGGGTGTTTAGTGTATATGGCTCAGAACAACGTTTTGTGGTAGTCTTTAAAAGAGTCCTACAATGTAGTCTTAATGGACTGCAATGACGTGAACATCTTCACGATTGCAGAACAAACTGACAACAGCGGGCGCACAGCACTGGCGCTAGCGTGTGGCGGGCCAGCAGAACTCGCCGAGCTGCTGCTGGAGCGCGGCGCCTCGCTCGAGCGCGTCGACCTCAGCGGTCTGCGCCCGCTCGACCGCGCCATCGGCCAGCGGAACGTGCCCGTGAGTGTGCAGCTCTCTCTATCTCTGTCTTTCTGTGTCTCCGTCTCTATCGCTCGCCGAGCTGCTGCTGGAGCGCGGCGCCTCGCTCGAGCGCGTCGACCTCAGTGTTCTTCGCCCGCTCGACCGCGCCATCGACCAGCGGAACATGCCCGTGATGCAGCTATCTCTATCTCTGTCTTTCTGTGTCTCCGTCTCTATCGCTCGCTCGAGCGCGTCGCCCTCAGCGATTTGTAAAAATCGCAGAAATAACATTGATATATTAAAAGGGGAAGATATGTTACACGCTAATATCGCAATCACTAAACCTGGGCTCGGCGCACGACTACAAGCACCAAAACTTACACATCTGTTATCGTAACCGCAAAATTACATTTAACGATAGACAAGGAAAGAAATAGGAAACGTCGTAGTTGTGCGAGCGAAATCGCGTTAGCCAGTTAGGCATCGCGTGCGTATCGTGTCTCTCACGCATGTTTTTATTATCTATCTCGCTCTTACAAACATTGCGAAGTCGACAATAAATATTACCATAATTTTCAACAACATAGAATTTTTAGCTATACTTACGAGTGGTAAGTAATCCCGTGTATCTTATTTTTCTTTCTTCAATTATTAGCACACTGTTTAGCTGCACAAGAAGTCATTTTAATGCGTATTTAATACCAAAAGAACTGAAATTAAAGAGCTGTATGATCAACGACGTTTCGCGCGCGACTGAGTGTCACTACGAGCCAAGTACGGGCAATCCCGTAGTTTTGTAGGACCGGGCGCTTTGATTTAGTGACCTATCTTCCCCTTTTAATATATCAATGAGAAATAACCAATTCCTTAAAAACAAAAAAACAAACCTCTCTTGAATATTTTAATTTTCTTTATCTCAATTTTTATGCCTGCTTGATTGGGTAACTGTTGTTGATTCACTCAGTTTAATAATTAAACTATAATTATTATAGAATACAAATCGTTGATCCGATTTAAATTTACTGTAAGTTACTTAAAGCACTTTAAACTTATCCAGTTTTTTCCTTGCTGCGTTAAAGTGATCTTAAGAACACCTGATTGTCATGTAAGAAACATATTTTAGTTAGATTCATTTATGGACTCCCTCGGCGTTATCTTATAAATAATTTTTAATGTTATAAATAACATTTAAAAAAGAATTGTTCTGGGAACTCTTATATATGGTTCTGAAGGGGTCCACAAATTGGCATATTCTAAATCGATTTGTCGGAGAGGGATGATTAACGTTGTATAAATAACATTTAAAAAGCATTATACAACCAAAATTCTATAAATTTTATTACAATTAGTCTCTAGATTATACGAGAAATAAATAAAGAGAATTTACTTCAAATGACGACCTTCCGCCATTACGTTACTTTACTATTAAAATATGGAGGGTAGAGTGAAAAAGTGTCCGTCTAAATGTGTTAAAAGGGTGAAGGGTGGCGCTACAATAGCAACAGGGTAAATTTTAAGAACATTTTTATATATTTAAAATTAATTTGTACTATTAAAAAAATTTATAACACTTCACACTAAAAAATTACTATTATTCATTGTTATTTACTATTAGTTATTTTAGGTTATATTAAAAAAATAATTTGGGACTACATGAATAGTTGAAGTTTTGTATACTGGACTGTAACTAACTAATGTAGTCACCAAAAATATTAAATGTTTAACTCGGCACACTTCAATCCATCTACCACTGCTACATTCATGCCATACTCCGTACATACGCTAGCGCCATTCTGTGGTTGCATGGTTTTTGAACTGTTATTTACAGCTTACAACTGGTCACTTTTTCATCTTGTCCCCCATATGAGAGTTCTCCTTACCTCTACTCTCCATATTAAAACTACGTTGGCTTCACAGGTCGATGTAGTACTTGCCAAACCATGTAGATGGCGCAGTTACAAAATTATTTCATTTGTAATTTCTGCTTTACCAGATTTCTACCTTTAAGTTGCCAATTTATTTGCAAACTTCTAAAATGGGAGTATTCACCTATTGATTTTGTATCTATCCATTTACTTTAAAATAATATGTTGTTTTTTCTGTAAAAATTACTGTAATAATACTGTAATACATCTACACGGTTTATTAAGTACTACATCGATCTGCGTTGCAGACGTAGTTCTCTGGAAATTTCATTAAATGGCGCTGTTAATGCGCATAAATTCCATACATCTATAGTTGACAGGGTCTGGTTTTGAAAATAAAAAAAATATGATTGACTTTGGCCTGACGGAGTTGGTCCGATACAATGTCGGGATCTGAGTGGTTAAACTAACTTTCTTAATTTGTTCTAGGTTGTAAATTGTTTCCTGAGGAAAGGTGCTAAGCTTGGTCCTACCACGTGGGTTATGGCGTCAGGCAAACCAGAATTTATGTAAGTGTTTTTACAAATCCTTCTTCTCTCCTTTTTCGAAATTATTTTAACTCTCTTTATCTTATCCAAAAATCCTTTAACTAATCTCTCAACTCCAGGCTAATACTGCTGAACAAATTGCTGGAGGACGGGAACATGCTGTACAGGAAGAACCGTCCGTCGGAAGCGGCCCACCGCTACCAGTATGCGCTGAAGAAGGTGAACCCGCTGATCAGTGATGAAGGAGTCAGCACGCCGTCAACACAGCCCGTGCCTCACGAACACGTTTCCGCCTTCGTCCAGCTGAAGACTAACCTGCTGCTTAATTTGTCCAGGTGTAAACGGAAATTGAACGTGAGTAAGACTTATGTTACTTCTTCTTCAGATATGGGTACGACACTAAAATAACCCACCATTGTAGAAAGATAATTCATTCAATGTCACGTTTGGCAAGCGAATTGACGATCGCAGTCTCGTCTCTCGGCTTTGACAGTGCTCTCGTCGCCATTATGAAAATGTACGCTTATGTAAAGCCATAACATCTTTTTGAAATTCCCTTATCGCCTCTTACGAATCCCACGGAGCGAAATGGAATGTTGGATTCATATAATTTCTAATGATTAGGAAACACTGCATGTTGAATGAAACTAGCTTTTACGGATTATATCGCGTTTCCATCACCTTATTTTATATTCGTATACATTTAATCTTCCCTTGACTAGTTCAAGGCAACTTATTTTAGACAACCGTTATTCAGCCCATACGGCCTATAAAAGTCCACTGATGAAAAAATGCCTCTAACTTAACTATCCACTATAATATATGAGTATATATATATATATTTATATATATATAACTATATATATATATATATATATATATATATATATATATATATATATATATATATATATATATATATATATATATATATCCCACTCCTTTGTCCGCCGCGCTGGCCCAATGCTTTTGTTGGTGAACTTCACGTGTCTTCGAAATTTAAAGCAAGCGCTAACCATCTGAGCTATATATAACAAACAATGAATTAATTTTATATTACAGGAACCATCAGAAGCGTTAGACTTAGCGGCTCGGGCATCCGTTCTGAGACCGAACGCGTTCGAATGCGCATACGCAATGGCCCGTGCTATTCTCGCACTCAACAAACCCTCGGAGGCGTTACCACACGCGCGCAGAGCTTTGCTGCTAGCGCCACCCACAGACCTATCCGCTGTTCGAACCCTGAAGTCTCTCCAACAAGAGATTCTCACAAGGATCAACGTTGGCTCCCACAGTTTAAACGGCGACAACCGATCTATTAGGAACTTTGACAGCATCAGCCTGAACATGCCTTGATTTAGAACAAATGTACAACATATACGAATTTATATAATATATTTGTAATAACGAAGATGGATTTAGCTTTGTGAAATCGTTAAAGATCTTGATCTAAGCGCCATCTCCGGAAACTCGTCGCAAACTTTCTCACTGCTTTACATGTCATTGTATTTTAAGACCAAATTTGGCTTCGGTAGCCATGCAACTGCCTACCACAACCTGAAATAGACCTAACGTTCAAAAGAGACGAAGTAGCCTATAACGGCAAGTAGGATTCTACATATCTTTGTGAAATTGATTGTTGATGTGATCAATTTTTTATATTGTTTATTTATTAGGAAACGTGTAATTTTATCAACTAAATAAATCACACTTATCATTTGAAAGTTTAACTAGATATGGTTTTTCCTATATATTTATAATTATACTAGTAAGAATATTTTTTAATTTCAAGCACATTTAATGCTAAAATCATATTTGTGAATTTCTTACAACGTTTACTTTCTTTGATAGAAAAATTTATAATAACTTGTGATTTAAGTTTTGTATGTGATGGAATAATAAATAACTATGTAAATATATAATCAATTACAGTAAACTATTGTAATCAGAATGTATAATAGTGTTGAATACAATCACTCGAATAGTTCAGTTATTTTATACCTTGCCATTATAATTTTATAATGCTTTAATTAGACGAAAAATTAGTAAACACAACAAACATGGACATTTATGGAACTAAAACCTCTGGTGCCTTAATTTTTTTTTTTAATTTAGTATACCTTTGGTATGTGTACCTACGTATTATTATTGATTGTTATTTTTTTTTCTTATAGGTTAAAATTTTGAGTTAAACTCGCGTGCCCATTTTCTTGCTTTGTTCTATTTTAATTTATTGAAAATTGTATTCCTTTTTTATAAGAAAATTTTGGTTATTAATTTAATTAAAAACGATGCATTTTTGTGTTTAATTTTTATTCAATTAGTAAATGGAATTGTCACACGTGTAACATTCAGGGAAAATATTTAATTATTTTAAACGAAATTAATTTAAAATTAAATAATTAAAACGAATTTTACGAACTATAGAAACGGAATTAATGATATAATATAAGATATATCTTAAGAATGTTTATATCTAGGCGATTGATTTTTAAAACATGCAAGGCGATACAACATTCGACATTTCTGCCGTCCGAGTTTTTAGACTGTTAAAATAGCATTCGTTTAGTTCAATCAGTTCTAATAGAACAACAACCGACTAACATCAGTATAAAAATTCAAGCATCTTTCTAATTTAATTTTATACACTTGCAGACCTTAAGATCATGATATGCTACTTAACGGTCTTTTACGGGACGCCAGAATCTGAAAGACTGAAAGGACGAAGTTTTTGGTACAATAAGTAAATTAAAAAGTTTATACAATATAAGTACAATAAGTACTGTGACAGTATATAATTATAAATAAAATATTGCTTCAGTTTGTTTTCTTTTATTTATTTTTTAATCCTTAACGCTTTCAATTGTTAGACCTTAAAAATTAAAATTGAAGCCACACAATAATTTAGATACTTTAATTTTGGCGTGCAAGGCAAAGCAACGGCAGTTATTGGTTTAAATTAATAATTATTGTATTAATATAAGTCTTCCATACATATTTTTTTTAAATTTATGATCATTTTTGAATTCAGCCTGGTTTAATAAATATACGAATTAAAAATGAAGATACCCTGTTAATCCTGTGTAGATCGGACCTATATAGTAGATAATAATTTTAAACCAGAGCCCCGACATGTGCATCGAAAAATGAAAGTCCAGTCTAATAAACTAGCTTAAACCCACTGAGCAGACAAGTTCGGGGTCATCAGAAGTGGGTGTGATCAATGCAATCCATCTGCGCGCGTTTTATACATAACTTATAATTTTAAAACACTTATGAAATTTAAAAAAAAAGGCAACTGTTGACATAAACTTTATTCATTAAACACAGGTTACATTATATCGGAATATAACCTCTCCACACACCGTCATTATTGTTAGGTTTCTTTAGATTCTGTTGCATTCGCTGATATACAGGCAAAAGAACCAGGGGTTTTCTTTCAACAGTCGGTTGCTTCGTCGGTACCACGTCTATCACACGAACTACCGGCTCTTTCATGCTGCTTAGAATGTCCACGTTGAATTTGTATCTCGGATAAACAGCCGTTTTCTGAGGCGGCGGATAGTTCAAATGCGGTATCTGTCCGGCAAGGAATACATGCTGGAAACGTCTTAGCAGTTCCTCCAGGATGGTGCTGTTAATGTTTTGCTGATAGCCGGGTACAGTGGTGGAGAGCTCCGTGAACATTCGCTTGCAGTTGGCATCTTGCCTTCTCTTTGATATAGGACAAGTCTGAAAATAAACAGGAATGTTGCATTTGTAAACAAAATGACAGGCGTCGCTCAACATACGAGCATGACCTTCTATGACCTATTGTACCTTCTATACAATTTATTTAATTTTGTTTTCGTTTTAATGTGTTAGTTAAAAAGTTAAAGTTACAGCCTATATATGCCCTACTGCTGGGCACAGGCCTCCCCTTATTTCTGAAGGGGTTTTAAGGCACGGAAAATTCCGCCGCGCTGCCCCAATGCGTGTTGGCGAACTTCACATGTCTTCGAAATACTTTTTTTCTTATTCCTCAGACGTGCAGGTTTCCTCACGATGTTTTCCTTCACCGCCGAGCACGTGGTAAATCAGCACTAAAAATTGCAATTAACAATTTCATTGGTGCCGGCGGGGATCGAACCCGGGTTACTCACGTCCTGTTATATTTACAGCGAGCGTTAACCATCTGAGCTAGTTTTTTTAATGTGTAATAATATAATATAATAAATAAATAAATAATATGTAATAATAAAGAATATATTGATTGATTGATTATGTTACATACTAGCACATAATCCATAAGATAAGTGGATGCTATGGCCAAAAGACACCTAACTCCAAGAACTATGGATGGAATCACACGAAACAGTACAATTATGCTGTTATTTATCACTGTTGTTTTGTCCTGGTCAGTGGCTATATCACGTAAATCTCGATCTTTTTCTAATTACAAGCCAGTGTTTGACCATAATCCTACCTGGTGGTAAGCGGTAGTTAGATCCTAAATGGTAAATCACACTTTTTTAGCATAACAAAAGCCTAATACCTCTTTCCTTGAAGACGCTCAGACTGCTTATGCTGTTCAGAAGGAAAGACAGACGTTGACGCTGCACGCATTACAAAAGATGAAGCAAACCGTTTGGTTCAGATGCGTGGAATCGACATCATCATCATCATTACAGCCCTTCACAAGTCCACTGCCGAACACAGGCATCCCCCAAGGAACGCCACAAAGCACGGCCCTGAGCCACCTGCATTCATCGACTTCCTGCATGTCTTACCAGGTCGTCACTCCATCTAGTGGGGGGTCGCCCTACACTTCTTCTACCGATACGAGGCTGCCACTCGAGAACCTTTTTTCCCCAACTGTTGTCGGTTCTTCGAGCTATATTTCTGGCCCATTGCCACTTTAGCTTACTAACCCGATGGAGATGGCTATGCTCGGGGTTTCTATGCGTGATAAACTTAGAAATTAGGATATCCGCAGTAGAACCAGAGTGACCGACATGCGCGAAATATCGATAGCAAATTGGTAAAGACCTGTCGACTGGCTGGTTATTCAGTTCATAGACTGCTTCATAGGGGGATATTTGCCATAGTTGCCACGCTTGGCAAGCGGGTTGGCAACCGCAGTTTTTTTTATTTTAAGTCGTCATTAGGAAGACGCTGCTGGCCATCTCCAGATTCGTTTCTCCGTTTCTCATTGGATGATATAGGGGTAGTAGATATTTTTACACCGCTACTACACGGCTGGTTGTACGATAGCGAAAAAAGGAGATAGGAATTAAAGCATATTTTTTCTATAGGATAGGGTAACAAACTAGCACACAGTCTACCTGATGGTAAGTGGTTGCTGCGGCCCATAGACATCTACGTCTATCCTCGATCATAAATCAAAATGCAGATGCGTTGTCACCCGTGAGGACTAAGATGGAATGCCTCGTTTCCACTAAAAAGGGTATCCTGTTCTCTACACTCACCATACGAAACAGCATTAAACTACTATTTCACGCTGGTATTCTGTGAGAGCGTGGTCCTTCCCCGGTCGAGCCGACCCACTCGTGCTACAACTTGGCTCTACCACGTATAATACTGTGCTCACTTTTTGAATTGCATACCTTTAAAATACCGAGGCTGGCTACTCTGCACCTGTGCTCGAGGCTGACTTCTGGTTTCAACCAAATCAGGATTAACAATTAGCCTCTTAGCACGTCTCTACACTGAGTCTAACTTTGCTACTTCCTAGGTGGCATTTTGCAGCACCAGCCCATATATGACTGCACTACTCCACGCACGACCGGACTTATGATTTCAATTAATCAGTTCTTAATAAAGCATCAAGATACGGCGTTTATGGTCAGTCAGCCAGCCAGTCCACTGACGGTGAGTGGCTACTGCAGTACATGGGTACTGAGTCAACTTGAAACAAAGATGGCTGTCACTTCAGAAGACTAATATGGAAGCACAAAGCCTCACAGCCAGTTATGTCACTGACTCTCTTCAGGAACACGACAGTGCATGTACTGGTAGTTGGAGCCAGAGATATGTAAAAGGACTGAACCTTCCTAAACGGATTTTTAGGCAAAAAAGAGTCCTAGAAACTAGTGAAATGAGGCTTTGACAAAGTAAAATAAAGTTACAGCCTATATACGTCCCACTGCTGGGCACAGTCCTCCCCTCATTTATGAGATAGTTTAAGGGCAAGGAAGTGTCCGACGCGCTGCCCCAATGCGTGTTGGCGAACTTCACATGTCTTCGAAACATTTTTTTCCTTATTCCTCAGATATGCAGGTTTCCTCAGGATGTTTTTCTTCACCGCCGAGCACGTGGTAAATCAGCACATAAAATTGCAATTAATAATTTTATTGGTGCCAGCGGGGATCGAACCCGGGTTACTCGCGTTCAGTTATATTTACAGTGAGCGTTAACCATCAGAACTACCACGGCTCTTGAGAGGCTTTGACTACATTGATGACAAAGGTGCCGGACCCTAATCTGACAAACTTTTTTATAAAATAAGGGTGAGAAATGAGCACACAGTCCACCTGATGGTAAGCGGATGCTGTGGCCCATAGACATCTATATTTATCCTCGATTAAGAATCAAAACGTAGATGTGTTGTCACCCCTGAGGACTGAGATAGAACGCCTCGTTTCCAGTAAAAAAGGTCTCCGGATCTTTACACTCACTATACGAAACACAGCAGTATTTAGGGGGTGTTCTGTGAGAGCGTGTTCTTTCCGCGGTCGAACCGACGCATATGTGCTACAACCATAATATAGCTGCAACGTGGCTCTACCAAGTATGATATTACGACTTAAAATTAAAAACTTGTGTTGGACAGCAGTTTCGCCTCCTCAGTAACCAACCCGTCCAGCAGCATCACGAGGCTTTCGTCTCCTCAGTAACCAACCGGTCCACCAAGCGTGGAACAGGTGAACACTCCTGAGCTACCATGGCTCAGCGAGGAGTTAACATGATTTAAACCTTAACCTTTTTATTGCTGTAGCCGTTGTAGCTGAAAACCTAAACGCTGGCTGTAAATTTTATAGTACTCGAACAACCCAAATTCGATTCGATTCGCGCCAAAGAAATTGTTGATTGCAATTTTAAGTGCTTATTACCACTTGCTCGGAGATGAAGGAAAACATCGCGAAGAAACCTTTTTTTATATAGAAGAAGGGGCAAACGAGCATGCGGCTCACCTGATGTTAAGTGCCTACCGCCGCCCATGATCAACCGCAACATCAGGAGAATTGCGGGTGCATTGCCGGCCCTTTAGAAAGGAGTAAGCTTTTTTCTTGAAGGTCCCCAGGTCGTATCGGTCCGGAAAAATCGCCGGTGGTAAACTATTCCACAGAGAGGTTGTACGTGGAAGAAAACTCCTTGTGAAACGTACAGTGGTGGACCGCCAAGCATCCAGATGGTGTGGATGGTATCGGGACGTTTGCCGTGTAGTGCGTTCACGAAATTTGCCGGCTGGGATTAATCCGAACAATTCCTCAGAGCGGAGTGCTCTGATCCGTGATAGATGCGATAAAATACGCAAAGAGATGCAACATCTCTTCGCAGCGCCAGTGAATCGAGCCGATCGGAAAGCACTCGGTCGTCGACGATTCGAGCCGCTCTGCGCTGGATGCGGTCAAGTGGAAGGAGCTGGTACTGCGGAGCCCCAGCCCAGAGATGGGAACAGTATTCCATGTGCAGCCGAACCTGCGCCTTGTAAAGTTGCACGCGGTGTGCCGGCATGAAATACTGTCCCGCTCTGCTGAGCACGCCAAGCTTTTTAGAGGCCAATTTGGCCTTCCCTTCCAAGTGACCACGAAACTGCACGTCACTCGATATGTCGACGCCGAGGATTCCGATACTGGCTGAGGCAATAAGGGGAGTGCCTTGAAACTGAGGGGATACGACAAAGGGGTTCTTTTTAGCGGTTAACGCGCAAACTTGTGTCTTCTGGGGGTTAAACTGGACTAGATTTAGTCGTCCCCGATCCGAGACTCTGTTCAGCAAAGACTCGACTTCAGACACAAGTTTGTCCCGGCACTCGGAGACGTTTTCCCGAGAAATATTGGCTCGGCCGGTGTAAAGAGCATCACAAGTGCTGTCATCTGCATAACAATGAATGTTACGGGTATGCAACATATCATTGATATGCAGAAGAAACAGCGTTGGCGATAGCAGGCAGCCCTGTGGAACACCAGCATTAATAGACTTGCAATAGGAGCTTGCACCGTCTACAACGACCTTGATGCTCCGATCTGCAAGAAAGCTGGTGATCCAATCGCACAATTTCGGGAAGCCCATAGGAAGGGAGCTTCGAAAGAAGCGCTTTGTGCCAAACCCGATCGAAGGCCTTCGCAATGTCCAAACTAACGGCCAATGCCTTCCCCTTGAACTCTACTGCCTCCGCCCATCTGTGAGTTAGGTAGACCAGAAGATCACCAGCTGACCGACCACGGCGAAAACCGTATTGGCGGTCACTAACCAGCTGGTGATCTTCAAGGTACCTCATGAGCTGGCAGTTTACAATGGACTCCATTGTTTTGGAGGAACAAGGAGGTGATGGCGATTGGCCGGCAGTTGGACGGGTCCTGCCTGCATGTTTAATGCTCCTACTCCACACACTGCAGCAGCGTGGCGAACTAATAACTATAGTGTAGATAATTTTAGCAAGGAGAGAAAGCCTGCGCAGCAGTGAAGCAATATTGTTATTTTTTTACTTTTTTTACTATTACTATTTGCTTATTTTTTTTGGAAATACTGTACGTTATGGAAATGGAAATCAATATTAAGTGTACATTGTATATTTTATATAAGTGGTAGAGTAATGCTGCAAGTGTATTATGATTATAGCGCATATCGGTCGGCTCGACCGGAGAAGGACCACGTTCTCATATTATACCAACTAAAGCTAAACGCTGCATGCTGCTCAATGCATAGATGTAGATGTGTATGGGCCAGATCATCCACTTACTATCAGGTGGACTGTGTGCTCGTTGGTCACCGTTATTCTATAAAAGTAGGTTTTGAATAAATTGATTTTGAGAAAATTTAATTAATAAAAAACAACTTACTATCAACATTGTGTCTAGGACATTCAGCAGCTTCTGCTGCGAACTGCAGTGTTCCTTGTACAGCGGCACCGAACTAAAAGCAGCAGTGTAGGCGGCCCGCATAGGATACCATGCGCCTTGGCAGAATTCCCGTAATTTGTCTTTCAACTTGAAATAGTCTATAAAATTGTATTTGTTAAGAACGTCCATTTTTCTCATGATGCACGTTGTTGACGGGAGTTCTTCTTTACACTAATAGAAAATAGCCTTAAATTAGTAATGTCAACAGAATCATCAAAAATTATTGTTAGTTTCAAGAATACTTTCTAGTTTAAGGCACTTATCCCACCGCCGACGAAGAAACGAACAATAGATATAGATACTGTGTCAACGAAAGAGATACATATATTAATAGTTGAACGATGTCTGTTCACACTACCGGCGAGAACTCTTTTTCCACTAGTTAGTCGCAGCGACAAGAGCTAACAAAGATAAATCTCGCTCAGCGGTGCTCGCGCTGAGAGACCAACCGGCGGTCATTTTACTCTATAGTGCGGATCTGAGTGCACTCGCTTGTGGCGCAGCGACAAAACTGTCAGAACTACACATTCGTTTCTCACTGCTCACCAACTCTTATCAAGTTTCTAGCTCTACCCGCTTCCTGCTCATCGATGGCATTGAGACAAGTGTCTAATGACATGCTCTCTCCCACCAATCAGCTTTTAATGGTCGCCACACACGGTCAGTTAAAATGATCAGTTGAACTTATCGTCCTTCCTTACTTACTTAGGTACTTACATCCAAAAACTGACCGTGAGTGTGAAATCTTAAGTTTAAATTTTTAACTGACAGCTGATATAACGAAAATCCGATATTTTAAAAAATATCAACATTCCTAGTTTGAACTGATCAGTTGAACTAACCGCGTGTGTGGAACTTTCTTTGGCTTGTATCCGTTTGAACTGATATCAGTTCAATTGATCAGTTTAACAAATAAAAACGATTAAAGTATAATAAAAAACTAATCGATTAACTTCTAATTCAATATAAAAGAAAATATTCGCTTACCCTACCACCTGGCAACCACCCACGCCTGGGTGCGGGTGTCTCGGGAGCATATTCAAGCCGAGTGATGGAGCTCACTCCACATTCCTTCAGTATCTCATGGTCGATAAAATCAGGGACATTACAAAGCTGACGCCGGTTTCTCTGAAATATTTTATAGTTACTAGCAGTCAAATAAGAACTTACAAAATCGACTTCGATCTTTATGTATATAATTCTTCTGTCAATTTGTATGTGACTCCTAAACGGTTGGACCAATTCTGATGAAATTTTGTGTGTGTGTGTGTGTGTGTGTATGATTAACTTATTTCGAGAATAACTTAGATTCCACCATCGGACGACCAGGCAGTTGGCGGATCTTCACCTCTTTGTTGTCGATATTCCCACGCATTAGAACCAAACGGTTTACTTCGAATTTTTTAATGCGTAGGTACAGCAAAGGTGTAGAATAATTTGCCGGCGTCTATAGATCTTTCCGTGCGAATAATCTGGACGTCTTCAAGGCAAGAGTGAATGGGTTATTGTTACGTTAAGACAGTGCGATTTACCATCTAAGGCACTGGCTTATAAAAAGTAAAAAAAATCCTCGTTTGGACCCGGTAGGCGGACCTGTTATCAAGATCTAGAAATCATCCGAGCGTAGCCGGGTCGGTTCGCTAGTGGAACTATATAAACAATATAATATGTATGTTTATTGCTACCCCCTCGCTTCGCCGAGCCTATATACCCAAATAGGTATCGATAAAATCCTTCACCGTCACTCCGAAATTCATAGCACTATTTTAAGTATCCCTTGTCGATATGCCAATTTACGTTCAACACCCGTGATACGGGGCGTTTTTGGTTCACGTCTCGTTTCACTTATTCCTTGAGTCACATCAGGCCCAACCCCCCTTAGGTTGAGGAGCGTTGAACACTCGAAAAGCAGGGGTCGGGGTGCCTCGGAACTGCAGTACTGGCATAATTGGCACACTCAATAGCTCGTAAGTCCTCCCTTACTAGTCTACTTTGATGAAGCTGTGAAGGCCACAGAGCAAACAGCAATTTTGTATAGAATTAGGATGACACCGTCCACCTCATAGTAAACGGATGCTGTGGCCCTTAGACATCTACACATATCCACGATTAAGAATTAAAATGCGGATGCGTTATCATCCCTGGGGAATAAGGTGGAATGCCTCGTTTCCAGTAAAAAAAAGTTTCCGGTTCTCTACACTCAACATACGAAACAGCAGTACAGCTGCTGTTTTACGTTGGTATTCTGTGAGAGCGTGGTTCTGCCCCGATCGAGCCGACCCATTAATGCTACAACCATATTAATATAACTGCAGCGTGGCTCTACGACGTACAAAAATGCCAATTTTATTAAAACAATAATTGTATGTTAGAAAAACATCTGAACAACCAATGAAATATCCAAACATTAAATGAGTAATAAAAAAACTTCAAAAAGGAGTAGTGTAAAGCAAAACTATGTTAAATAAATATAAAAATTAAATATAATATTTTTACCTAAAGTAGACGTGGTAGAGCCACTCTGCAGATACATTATGGTTGTAGCACGAATGGGTTGGCTCGAACAAGGAAGCACCACGCTCTCATGGAATACCAGCGTAAAATAGCAGCTTAATACTGCTGTGTTTCGTATGGTGAGTGTAGAGATCCGGAGACCCTTTTTACTGGAAAGGAGGCATTCCATCTTAGTCCTCAGGGGTGACAACGTATCTGCGTTTTGATTCTTAATCGAGGATAAATGCA
This sequence comes from Parnassius smintheus behrii, assembly GCA_036936625.1. Lineage (NCBI taxonomy): Eukaryota > Metazoa > Arthropoda > Insecta > Lepidoptera > Papilionidae > Parnassius > Parnassius smintheus. The sequence continues at coordinate 41,325,009 of JAUPFT010000015.1, forward strand.
GATGTCTATGGGCTATAGCATCCACTTACCACCAGATAGACTGTGTGCTCGTTTGTCACCCTTATTCTATAAAAAAATCATTAAACATATTTCATCTGGTTTCACATGAAAAGTGTTTCAGTAGTTATTAAACACAATATTTTGACGTTTTTACTGAATGTTTCGGGATTTGATTTTTTTTATAGAAGAAGGGTGACAAACGAGTACACAGTCTACCTGATGGTAAGTGGATGCTGTATAAACATCTACATTTATCCCCGATTAAGAATCAAAATGCAGATGCATTGTCACCCCTGAGGACTAAGATAAGTATCCCTTGTTTTTAGTAAAAAGAGTTTCTGGTACACTCATGATTCGAAACATAGCAGCATTAACCTGCTATTTTACGCTGGTATTCCGTGAGAGCGTGATCCTACCCTGATCGAGCCGACCCATTCGTGCTACAACCGTGATAGCTTTACCACGTAAAAAAGGCAGTAGTTTTTAGGTGATAACTAGATTACAATTAATTTCATACAGTTTTAAAAAATTAAATACCATTATATAATTTTAAGACCTATAAATTATAATAAAATTGGGTTTATAAATAAACAATCTCACAATGGTTCCAAAATCAGCTAATTAAAATTTTCTCTAAATAATAAATTACACCAACATTTTTCGTCAAAATCCGAGTTAGATGTTAGACGTAGTAATTTATATACTATTTTAAGTGTGAACCTTTTAAGTTATGTAAGCGTAGCATTTTATATCAAAAATATAAATAATGAAGAATTTAGAATGGTTAATTAATATTGATATCAGAGTACAGATAAAGTATACTTACCGGTCTAATTTTAGATGAGCTTATTTGACAAGTTATGTTACTTTGTAAGCCGCTTGAGTGCCTAAAAAAACAACATACACATACATTATGTTTAACTATACACTAGACTAGGGTATCCGGAATGGGAACAATTTTTAAGTAACAGGAATTTCTGTACCAGTGTTCAAATGTACCGGGATTTCTTTTCAGTACCTTCAGCACTAGTAGTGTTTGTAGTGATAGTGAAAGAAAGAACTGTATACATTAGTAGTGCAATCAGTTAATGAGTTTTCAGTAAGAAAGCACATATGTATCGTAATCCATTGAGTACTTCTAAGCTTTGGATAGAAATTTCAAATATTGAAGATACTACTTTCAATTAGAGATTCACACGCTCAACCGTAGGTTCTCCTTCTGGCTGGATTTGATCTCGACTGCAAGAGCACTCTGCAGTCTGCATTGATATGCAGTATAAATAAAGTTGTGGGGTGACCGGACCCTGAAACCTCCGGTTTTAGTCACCATATCCATTGTCTTAGTGATATTATAATTTTCGAGTAACGACCAAATTCATTTTATTTGCTTCTTATTTCTTCGATGAATTTTTTATAAGACTTACCCATATGATGAGCCCCAAATTTTTATATTCGTCACCTCTAAAAAAATCATGTTATATTTCTTTAGTTGCGGACTGTACTCATCGGAAGATATCGATAAAATACGATCTCTTTTTGTAAAAAAACATTATATGCAACAGTTAGTTATTTAAAGAACATGCAAAGTGTACTAAATAACTCTACAAACATCGGAACAAGTCATAAAAGAGAAAGAAAACATAATTGAAAAGAAAGGTGAAGAAACGGAATTAAAAATCGAACCCGGAGATGCTATTTATGCAAAGGCACTAATAGAAGGAGTAGTAAAGATAAGCAACGTTTTCAAAAGGCTGAGGGCTAGGCTTTTGTATGATGAATTTTGTTTTGGATGAGTACTTTAACAATTATATATTTTGATTGCCTCGTTGATCCAGTACTCGTAAATGCGATTACAGATCATGAATGTCCTGGGTTCATCATCATCATCATCATTACAGCCCTACACAAGTCCACTGCTGAACATAGGCCTCCCCCAAGTAATGCCACAAAGCACGGTCCTGAGCCACCTGCATCCATCGACTTCCTGCATATCTTACCAGGTCGTCACTCCATCTAGTGGGGGGTCGCCCTACACTACGCCTACCGGTACGAGGCTGCCACTCGAGAACCTTTTTTCCCCATCGGTTATCGGTTCTTCGAGCTATATGGCCGGCCCATTGCCACTTCAGCTTACTAATCCGTTGGGCTATGTCGGTCACTCTGGTTTTACTGCGGATATCCTCATTTCTGAGTCTATCACGCAGAGAAACTCCGAGCATAGCCCTCTCCATAGCTCGCTGAGCGACCTTGAGCGTCCTCATACGGCCAGCAGTGAAGGACCACGTCTCAGATCCGTAAGTCATCACTGGCAACACGCACTGGTTGTACAATCTAGTTTTTAGAGATTGAGGTATACCTGACGAGAAGATATGTCGTAATTTCCCGAACGCTGCCCAGCCGAGTTGAATCCGTCGATTGACCTCTCGGTCGAAGTTAGACTTACCTAGTCGGACTATTTGTCCCAGGTAAACGTACTCGTCAACAACTTCGAGCATAGTGCTCCCAACAACTACCGGCATAGGTGTGACATGGACATTAAACATGATCTTTGTTTTGTCCATGTTCATCTTAAGACCTATCCGTTGGGAGGCACTATTGAGGTCATTGAGCATAGTGCTTAAGTCCTCCAGCGATTCTGCCATAAGGACTATATCGTCGGCAAATCGAAGGTGAGTGATGTACTTGCCATTGATGTTAATACCGTATCCTTTCCAGTCCAGTAGCTTGAAAACGTCTTCCAAAGCAGCGGTGAGGAGTTTCGGGGATATAACGTCACCCTGTCTTACACCTCTCTGCAGTTGGATAGGTTTCGAGCTCTGGTTCTGTACTCGGATAGCCATCGTAGCCCTACTGTACAAACACTTCAGCACTTCGATATACCGACAGTCAATTTGGCACCGCTGAAGGGACTGCAGCACCGCCCAAATTTCGACGGAATGAAAGGCTTTCTCATAGTCCACATACGCCAGGCAAAGTGGCAGATTGTACTCTTCAGTCTTCTGTACAATCTGCCGCAGGGTATGTATGTGGTCTATGGTACTGAAGCCTTTTCGGAAACCGGCTTGTTCGGGAGGCTGAAAGTCGTCGAGTCTGCGTGCGAGACGATTCGTAATGACTCTCGAAAACAGCACGTAGATGCGGCTCAGAAGGGAAATCGGTCTGCAGTTCTTCAAGAGAGCTTTGTCGCCTTTCTTAAAGAACAAGACCACCGCACTTCTGCTCCATGCCTCTGGAGTAGTGCCACCATGGAGGACGGAATTGAAGAGCTTCTGAAGGACTTCAAGTACCGGTGTTCCACCCGCTTTCAGAAGCTCCGCTGTAATTCCATCCTCGCCTGGGGCCCTGCCGTTTTTAAGGTGCTGGAGAGCCATTCTAATCTCGCTTAGACTGACGTCCGGGATATCATCGGAATAGTGTCGGATAAGAATTGCTCTTGGATCGTTACTCACACTTGCGTGTGGCTCCAACGATGATGTGTGCAGCTGCCCATAGAACCTCTCAATCTCACTCAAAATCTCAGGTGTCCCGGAAACGATGCTGCCACACTCAGTCTTCAGCTTTGACAGTTGGCTCTTACGGGCAGACAGATCTCTGGCAAAGACTTTGGAGCCCTGGTTCCGCTCGATCGCTTCTTTAATACGAGCAGTATTAAAGTTGCGTAAGTCTCGCCGCATGCATTTGGAGATCTGTCTGTTCAGTTGCCTGTACGCTGTCAAATCTGTTGACGATTGCAGCCTCATCTCCCGTCTAACAGCCATGAGATTAAGAGTGTGATCGAACGTTTAGGTTCAGTGTGCCTCTAACCTTCGGTGATCGCTGCCAGTTTTCACCCTTGCGATCACTGAGACATCACTGAACAGTTGGCGTCTGGTCGTCATAATGAAGTCAATCTCATTTTTTGTCGAACCGTCAGGGCTCTACCAGGTCCACTTCCTGTGGGGCCGCTTCTGGAAGAAAGAGTTCATCATAAAGAGTCCCTCTTTCTCCATAAAGTCGGCCAGCTGCTGGCCCCTTCGGTTCCGTTGCCCTACTCCAAATTTCCCTAACTTCAGCTCACCGCTTTCTCTTGTGCCTAGTTTTGCGTTGAAGTCTCCCATCAACACCGTGTAGTGGGTTTTGGACGAATGCATGGCTTTGGAAATATCCTCATACATTTCCTCCACCTCCTCATCGGAATGTGCCGAGGTTGGTGCGTAAACCTGTATGACCTTCAGCGAATACCGTTTGGTGATTCTGAGTATCAAGTACGCGACCCTCGTCGACACACTCCCAATCTTTACAACGTTGTTGACGAGAGACCTGTGGACGATAAATCCGACACCTCCTTGGGACAGATGGTCGCCCTCCCGGTGATAGAACAAGTTGCCGGATTCGAGAAGCACCGTGTCCTCCCCCTCTCTTCAGACCTCGGATAATCCTATAATACTCCAGCGCAACTTGTCTATCTCTTCTTCCAGCTCCAGGATCTTCTCGTCTGTCCTCAGTGTGCGTGCGTTAAATGTTGCCAGGTCGAGTCGTCGTAGGTGGCAACCGAACCTCCACCAGAGATTCTTAGCACCCCCTGCCCCGCCGTTACCATGGTCGCCACCGTAGCCAGGAATAGCGGGGCCGCCGGGAACTGGGGGCCGTCTATTTGTGTAACCCGGGTTCATATCCTGGGTCAACCAAAAGTCAGTTCTTGGGTTTTTTGTCAAGAAATTCACTGTAGCAGTCCGGAATCAGTAAGTTGGTGGTGTTTTACCTTTGTGCCTCAGAAAGCACTTAAAGGCGTAAATCCTGCGCCTGATCTCTGTCCGATTGTGTCGGTTTACTATCCCATCAGACTATGAGAGTGAGGGATTAGAGAGTGCACCTGTTTGAGCACAGGTGCATAATATGTGATGTGTGTGCATCCAGCGGTGGACTTTTGATAAAGAAAGAAAGAAAAAGGTTGATAAAGAAAGAAAGAAGATTATTTATGTTATTTATGTGATTATGTTATTCGGTGTTATGACATAATTTCACTTAAAATGCACGTTGTGTTCTGTCTTACTTCCTTTGTTGGTCTGAAGTTATCAATAAATATTTTCCGAGGCATTGTCCTTAAATCAACCCAAATCTGATTTCTGTTACTTGCTAAAAGAGTAAGCATACTATATTATGTAAAATTCAAACATGAACTAATATTTGATATGAGTTGGTATTTAAATATAATTTTCACATTACCTGCACCTATCTTCTTTTTTAGCGTCAGGACAATTCTGAAAAATTTAAAAATAAGTCCAATATAATACGTAAAAGGCGTAATTAATTTTATATTTAAATTAGAATGATTTTTAAAAAAGCACTTCCTTTTTTTCTCTTCTTTTATTCACTGGTAATCATGACTGTAATTACTAGTGGTAGCAGATTTTACAAAGAAGTCGAGTGAGGAAGAAAACTCCTGGTAAATCGCACAATCGTGAGGCTCTCTAAACAACCTGATAGTGTGGATGTTTTTTGATAATTAATAATAACTGCTAAAATTACCAATAACTTATATTTCAATGTCAAAAACATTGGGATAAGGGCAGAAAGAAGAGGAATTAAAATTACATTAGAATTCTTAAAAATAACAGCATAACTGCTGAAATTACTACTATCTTATGTACTTCAATGTCGAAAACACTGAAATACATAAATTTCAATTATACATATAGAGTAGCACTAACTAATGGTATGCGGCTACTGCAGTCAATGGGCATCTGCAGCTAACTTCAAACAAAGAAGCTACAGGTACGTTGTCAGCTCTGAGAACTAAGATGGAATCGTTACTAGAAGAAAGGGTCTTTGCATTCACCATACAATATAGAATCACGTCAGCATTATGCTACTATTTCACGTTGGGATCCTGTGCGAGCGTAGTACTTCCCCGACCTATTCGTGCTGTAACCATAATTTTGCTACAGCGTGGCTCTACCACATATACCACTCGTGACCACACTCTTACCGTTACCGTTACATTATTATCAAAAGTTCACTGCTAAAGATAGATCGCCATCATAGATTTCCTCATAGGGGGATAACTGTCATAGTTGCCACGTTAGGCAGGCAGATTGGCAACCGCATTTTTTATATTTTTGTTGTTATTATAAAGACGCTGCCCATTTCCTGGATTGTTTTCCCCCGTCGTGTCTATCGACACTTACTGGACGACAAAAAGTAGTGATGACTTATGGAACTGAGATGTGGTCTTTCACTGCTGGCCGTATGATGACGCTCAAGGTCGCTGAGCGAGCTATGGAGAAGGCTATACTCGGGGTTTCTCTGCATAATAAACTTAAAAATGGGGATATCCGCAGTAGAACCAGAGTAAGCGACATAGCCCAACGGATTAGTAAGCTGAAGTGGCAATGGACCGGCCATATAGTTTGAAGAACCGACAACCGATGGTGAAAAAAGGTTAGAGAGGCAGCCTTGTACCGATAGGCGAAGTGTAGGGCGACCCCCTACTAGATGAAGTGAAGACCTGGTAAAACATGCAGGAAGTCGGTGGATGCAGGTAGCTCAGGACCGTGCTTTATGGCATTCCTTGGTGGCGGTCTATATTCAGCAGTGGACTTGTGAAGGGCTGTAATGATGATGATGATGATGATAATGAATAAGGTAAACGACATTCTTACACCGTCTTCACACCGTCAACTACCAATTGTTAATTACTACATACCTCAGTAAGCACGTCAAGAGTGCAAGCTAGAACTTTGTTGATTTCACAGTCCGCCTCGTAGTCCATCACGGGCTTGGAGAGGCACTTGGTGTAGGCGCGGGCCTTCGCGCTCGCCCAGCGGGAGTCCGCCGCCGCCATCTTGTCCAGCAGGCGAGACAACGCCAACGTGTCCACTTCACCCGACTCCGACACGACACCTACTCGTCTGAATATGCATGTTTCTTGTTCGCACTGCAACGTTCACATTATTTAAAAAGTTTTAGTAACGAACGAGAAGACAGTCCACCTGAGAGTAAATGGATGCTGTGGCCCATAGACGTCTACATTTATCTTCAATTAAAAATCAAAATGCAGATGCGTTGTCACCCTTGAGGACTAAGATTGAAATCTAATCCAGTAAAAAGAGTCTCCGATTCTATACACTCATGTGCAACACAGCAGCATGTAGCTGCTACATTACCCTGGTTTTCTGTGAACTTCATAATAATATGTATATAATTATATTGATAATCCTATACCTTTAAACGAGCAATTCTTGTGTGTAAATATAATGGGAATCTCGGAAACGGCTCCAACGATTTTCATAAAATTTTGTGTCCAGGGAGTTTCGGGGGCAATAAATCGATGTAGCTAGGATTTATTTTTAGAAAATGTCTTTTTGTCCGTGTTTTCAGGCTATGAAAAACTGCTATAATATAAGAAGGTAAATTTTGACACTTTGTTTATGATCGTAATAACTCAAGTGGATATCGAGTATCGTGAAATCGTAATGCCTTGGTTCGCGTCCCGTCTTGGGTCCGACTTTTTTTTTTGTTTTCAAGTTCCCTTCTTTTGTGAGAAAATCTATTATATCGAGCCCTTTTTTTAGTATTTTGAAAATACGAAAATTTTAATTAAACTACTTGCACTCATGATTTTTTATTCAAATAACCAGTTCAGTTTTTTCTATTATGTCAATAAGATCAAAAAATATTATTCATGTAATTTGTATCTAAATGTAATTTAAAAAAACCGAGCAAAGCTCGGTCATCCGGGTACTCACTAATAAACGAATCCGGGTACTCACTAATAAACGAATCCGGGTACTCACTAATAAACGAATTTAACAAAGTGATATTAAGGTATAAGCTCAGTCCAATAAATTAATTGGAAAAAAATTGAAATTCGCTGTTATGGAATCAAATTGTGTAGAAAAATAGATTTTTTATTACTAGATATATCTTTTTAATAACAAGTAGATAGCTCATAAAAACCTCACAAATAACGACTGGCGCGGCATTTTGCTCAAACACGCACCTAAACGTGGTGGTACGTGCAAATTCACGCGCATGATTTCGATATCAGTTGAAATGTACGCAGCGCTCCAAAGACTTCTACGAGTACGTATATTACTAGACTGACAATTCAGAACATAAACTGTGAATCGCAAGGGTACCGATGACGCCAATTTTTAAAAGTAAAACCGTAACTTTTCCATTATGAAATCTCACCGAGAGTGGTACAATTTTCACGTCCGTCACTTTTTTGACCTTCGTCGTCTCTGTGGTCGTGGAATACTCTGTAGCGGGTTTCATGTCTTCACTTATCAAAAGGCGATCTTGTGTATTCCATGATAGCTGAAAGCCGCATTCCAATCGCCAATCCGGTGTGATGAACTCTCTTAAATCGCAGCAATCCAAGGGGTCGTTGATAGCCTAAAGGTAATCAATCATTATTAATATCATTACTATTGTTTGAAATGAAATTAGAGTTTATGAATATTATGTAAACTCACTTCATTTTCTTCGATCCCACTAAAATCTGCAAATTTCAATGTAGTTTCATCTTTTGGTTTAATATTTATTCTTATAGGTATGTAATGTCTCAAGCTGGATCTTAAGTGATTTGAGGAAATTTCGGGCTGTAAATAGAAATACATATAATAATTAATCCATACTATCTTAATCACGTTAAAACGTATGACATTGAAGAATAAAATTATAAATGCCGGTAAGTACTTATTAAAGTATGTACAGCATTAAAATATTTTATTTTACTTCTAATCACATTTACTATTAAAATTATTTTTAATGAATAAATTACATTTAATTAGTTATGATAAGCAATTAACTTATGCTTGTTTCAGTTTGGATGAATTAGGTTATGCAAGTAAATATAACTATAAAAAATTTATAAATTGCAGTCGCAATTGACGGTGAAAGGAAAACATTGTGAGGAAAACTACATATTATATGACAAATTATAAATATTTTAAGGATATTCAATGAGTTGTTTATACGCATTAAGGCAACACGACGCACTCGCTGACAACTTCAATATCTGAACTTCAATTTTCATGGAAAATATTATTACATTGTTATTAATCGTTAGCCCCACACTAGGTTTTTAGTGTATCATGGAGGCAGTTTACATATATAAATAAATTGCAGAAGGACAAACATACAGACCTGGAACACTTACTTGTAGGCCGTACAAATATTTGTTCCGTGCGGGAATCGAACCCGCGGCCCTCAGCGCTATAACTCATTGCTAAGCTACTGCACCACAGAGCCGTCAAAAAAATGTACAACGGATGCGCAAAACGAAGTTAATAACATTTTAATAGAAGCAAACATTTATTAAAGTGTCTTGTATATTAATTTAACACACCAGACATCCTATTTGTATATCAACTCACTTGAAGTTAGTGCCCAATTCGGAACCAATTGTCACTTTGACAGCCATATTTTGGAGTTTTGTTTTGGCGGTAACTTGACCTCCGGCGGATTGTTAGATAATGTCCACCCAGACGCCTTAAGAACTTGAGAAATTGAAAGACATCAACTGCGCTGGCTCAAGCTGCCGTCAAAATCTGCCAAGGGCTTCGCAATGTGATGCATCAGCATATTGTAAAGAAGTTTACGCTGGTATTACGGAATACCCGTAATACCAGCGTAAGCCGGGGAAAAACCACACGGGAGAGTGTGGTTCTTCCCCGGTCGAGCCGACCCATTAGTGCCACAACCATAATATAGCTGTGCAGGATGGCTCTATCGCAAAAGATAAATATTTATTGAGACGTACAGAGATAAATATTGATTACACTTACGAGTTTGTCTAACTTTAACTGCGAATCAGTTTGGGCGTCGTGCATGTGGTACAGCATGAAAGAATCGAACCCACACTCGCTTAATACGGTAGCATTGAAAAAATCGGGGATGTCACAACATTTTTCGCTGAAGTACTGAAAAATAAATTTGCATACAATAGATATGTATATTATTTTTTAAACAAAAAAATACTAGTAATTCGTTAACTTATTTATTTATTACAGCCTATTAGAAGCCATCCAGCTAAGCCAAGATAAAAATCCCCCTATAGATTGACCCGCAGGGAGGATATCTGCCATATTTGCCACACTTGGCAGGAGGATTGATAACCGCAGTCATTTTGCTAAAAGCATTTAAGAAAAATCGACCATTAATCACTTTAACTAAGCTGAAAATGCTTGTGCCAGGAATGATTCCCGACAGTCATGAGGCGGATTTGAATCCATGACTTAAATTTCAATGTCTGAATCCATAAGGAAAATAATTCACAAAAATAAATATCAGTTTAATGGATTACAGCTTTTCCCTATAAAAGGCCAATGACGGCCATTTTTAAAATCGTTCAACAATATTGTATAGATCGCTTCTTTCATGGAAAGATGAAAATAATTATGAAGTAGTAACCATAATATTTCATAACCAAGCCCATTCACAAAGCTCTCATTTCCGCAAGGGACGAACTACCTAAATACGTCCCAAAGCTCTTATTTCTGAAAAGACAAACTACCTAAATACGTCCCAAAGCTCTCATTTTTGAAAGGGACAAACTACCTAAATACGTCCCAAAGGTCTCATTTCCGAAAGGGACAAACTACCTAAATCCGTCAGCTCAGATATCTGAAAGGAACAAACTAGTTAAATAAGTCAGCTCACATTTTTGAAAGGGATAAACTACTTAAATACGTTCCCAAGCTCTCATTTCTGAAAGGGACAAACTACCTAAATCCGTCAGCTCAGATTTTTGAAAGGGACAAACTACCTAAATACATCCCAAAGCTCTCATTTCTGAAAGGAACAAAGTAGCTAAATACGTCAGCTCACATTTCTGAAAGCGATAAACTATCCAAATACGTTCCCAAGCTCTCATTTCTGAAAGGGACAAACTACCTAAATCCGTCAGCTCAGATATCTGAAAGGAACAAACTAGCTAAATAAGTCAGCTCAGATTTTTGAAAGGGACAAACTACCTAAATACGATCCCAAGCTTTCATTCTTGAAAGGGACAAACGATGAAAGAAGGAAGGATCTGGTATGGGACAGTCGTGTCGTTGGTACTGAGTGCTTGATTGCTGATCGGCGAACGAGATAAATCCATGCAAATGAACTCTGTTTTCTCACACTGATGGCAGGAAGCAGCACTACTAGTGTTGGCATTGGTTCTGCCTTCATCAACCCTCCTGCCTAGTGTGAGAAGGAAGCGATGTCCAGCGGAATTAAAAAAGTGGTGACATCGTATAAGAAGTTATATTAGTAAAGCGACAGTAAAGTAACTGACGAGGAAGGCGCGCCTAGTGTGCTTTACCAGAGAAGAAGTGGAAATAGTTGCACTCTCCCGAGGAGGAGCTACCACGGGACAGACGGCGCCGGTGAGGCACTCTCAATACACCACGAAGGTGGAACACTATTTTAGTCAGTGTGAGTCCGACATAACCCATCCTTGCCCGAGCGAGACAGGTATGCGTAGGCATTTTCTCTATTTAGAAAAAAGGATACAAATTGCAAACATAGAATATCGTGTGCTCGAATCCGCCATTCGCCTACTGCGACAACACAAGCGTTTTAGCTTTTTGGAGTGGTTAATTTTTTTATACAGGGTGACAAACGAGCACACAGTCCACCTGATGGTAAGTGGATGCTGTGGCCCACAGACATCTCCATTTAACCTCGATTAAGAATCAAAATGCAGATGCGTTGTCACCGCTGAGGACTAAGATGGAACGCCTCGATTACAGTAAAATGGGTCTCCGGTTCTCTACACTCACCTTACGAAACACAGCAGCATTAAGCTGCTATTTTATGCTGGTATTCTGTAAGAGCGTCTTCCCCGGTCGAGCAGACCTATTCATGTTACAACCATAATATAGCTGCAACTTGGCTCTACCACGTATAATAAAAGTATTAGTGATGTTAGTAGCGCTACCAATATTATTTCCAAAAAATTCTACTTCAACATACATGATATTTAAAAAAGCGTAGCCAAACGCTCTTCCGCAATCCATCTCGTGAGGCAGAATTATGTACGTGCATACATCACGCCTGTCACCCAGAGAGGTAAGCAGAGACTACGGACTTCCATACGGCATGATCCTAACACACCTCTCCTGCCTCCTTTGGAGCAGGGGTGCAATAATCTCCCAGAGTAACACCGCGCCAACCGTCAAATTCTGTCTCGCGAGATGGATTGCGGAAGTCCGTTTGGCTACACTTTTGTTAAATATTAGCCTGAAAAAGCGCGAGATGGATCTCTTGCGTTCGGAGAATTTGCCTTATTCGCCATGCTTGGTAAGCGGATTGGCAAGATGTCTCGCACCTTTAAAGCTGCTGCCGTCGCCGATCTCGACATTTTACAATTGTTTATTGTTAATATTTGAAATGATAACCATAATGATTTCTTATATTTACGCGAACACTACACATGATTAAAACTACTTTTACGGATTTTATCGCGTTTATTTTTACTTTTTATTTTTAATTCCCGACGTTTCGGGCGCTTTCCAGCACCCATGGTCACGGGGGACTGAGATGACTGACGTCCCGATGTCATTGTTAAACCCGGAGTACCTTCAGCTTTTTTATAACCAGCTTTTTTATATAATAATATATTTGCATAGATCGGACCATAAACAATAATTAAAAAAGCTGAAGGTACTCCGGGTTTAACAATGACATCGGGACGTCAGTCATCTCAGTCCCCCGTGACCATGGGTGCTGGAAAGCGCCCGAAACGTCGGGAATTAAAAATAAAAAGTAAAAATAAACGCGATAAAATCCGTAAAAGTAGTTTTAATCATGATAACCATAGCTATTGAGCCCGTCACACGTAGCGGAACACAGAGACTACCTCTCTCGCTCCTTTTAAACACCTTACATATATATGCATCTACGAGTAGGGTTAAGTGCTCGTAGCTATGCATACATCCTCGTCGGTTAAAAGATCTTCATTATATGACCAATTTGGTCAAAAAATTCTTTTACTCCTGCAACATCAATTTGCTATGTCATTCTTTCTTCATTCATTATTTCTATGCGTCTGATACACCGAAGCATCTAAACATCTTGCAAACCACACTTTTATCTCCTCGCGTATTTTTAATGACTTCATTTCTACAGCTTCTTTCTCTCTTCTTCTTCTTTAACTCGCATGTTTCTTTTCTATTTATACTTAAGATACGACAAATTTTAATTTATATTAATTTACCACGAACCTATTGTTACGAGCTGAGGGATCGTGACAACAAAAACTGCCCATTGAATTACCAAAATTGACACTTTAATTATCGAACACCAATTAAAAGTTAAAACAACACTTAACACTTTAGTTCACTTTATTTCGCCTCGTAGTCTACACTTGTATCGCCAATTCAATAATGCCCCGGTCGTGCCCCTACCGACTTTATATAGGACCTTTTCCACCGAAAACATTTAGAATGTTCGAGTAAGTGTCGAAAGTTCTAGCAAAGAATCTTCCAGAAATCCCTCGCCACTCGAGACTAGATGGCGCTAGTAGAAAAGTTCTACAAACATCTTAGCGTTCCTATTTCTGCTACTTGATACTAGATGAAGCTAATAATCACTCGCCATATACCGGGCATTAATTATGGCGCGCAACACTATGTTGATCAGGTAAATAAAGTTAAAATATTTTAAAATACTCAAATTGTGTACTTACGTGTTGCAAGAACCAAGCAGGGCGGCGCTCAATCTGTATGTTTTTCTGAAGGTTCGCATAACGGCTGAAAGAATTATTATTTTAAAGATTAATAATAAAACTAATATAACCATAATTAATGTATAATAAATTATAAGCAGCTGTTGATTAAAACTACTTTTACTCATTTTATCGCGTTTAATTTATAGTTCATCCCGCCGAAGATCACGGGGGAGTCCCCCGATAAAATCCGTAAAATTAGTTTTGATCACCGTATAGTGTTCAATTAAATATAAGAATTCATTTATTAAGAGCAGCTGAACATATTATAGTGTATCAAAAAATAATTTGTTACTTGGGGAAGGCATATGTTTAGCAGTGGACTTGTTACAGAGCTGTTATGATGATGAAGACGATGAGGTTAATTATATATGATCTACTATGTACGCTTATATGAAATATATATTTTATGGTACTCTACTAAAATAATTATAACTAGGTAGTTTAATACCGTTATTAATAAATTAATTTGGTACGTTTCGCATCATTTTGAAACTTAGTGGGTTTTTAATTTTAAGCAATTCTTCTTCATCATACATACATACATCACGCTCGTCACCCAGGGAGGTAAGCAGAGACTACGCACTTCCTACGGCTAAAAATAAAAAAAACTGCGGTTACCAATCCCCTTGCAAAGTGTGGCAATTGTGGCAAACATTCCTAGGATATTTGGATATAAGAATCTTCAGTTCTATGTTCAGCAGTGGACTTTAATAGGCTGTAACGGTAACGGCAATTAATTATGTGCGTGTTTCTTTATTGATTTAAATTTATAATTTATTATCGACCCTACTTTACCTGTTCAGGAACTACCTAATACATTTAGTTATAAGATAATCATCAAAGACCCTATATTTTATCACCATGCAAATAATAACCGCAGTTTAATAAAAGGCAGTTATTTTGATATTATAGAGTTTTTTTTATAGGGAGGGGGTAAACGAGCAGACAGCTCACCTGATACCCTATATTCGTATTCCCGAAATAGATGCAAAATTAATGATACAGGTAGTACTAGATCTTTTATCAGACCCCGTAATAACAACACTTTTATCAATATATATCACATGAACCATTTGAAGTAGTCAGCACCCATGCCTCTACATATAATCAATACAAATCTCTCTACCACCCACCCACCTTCAGGAGTTCATATTTTCATAAACTTTATCATATGCCGTTGACTCTCGTTACGATGGTCTCATAGGTAATGATCTATTGAAGCAAGTAGATACAACAATCTTATGTGATCTTAGAGCTGCGCTGTATTAAGTGATTACCGCCGCCCATGAACAGCTGCAACACCTGGAAAATTGCAGGTTCGTTGCCGGCCTTTTAAAAAGAGTAGGCCCTTTTCTTGAAGGTCCGTAAGTCATAGAGTATAGACAGACACTTCAATTTTATGATATATATATATATATATATATATATATATATATATATATATATATATATATATATATATATATATATATACCACCTCGCCGCACCATTGACACAGTTTCATAACCTCGGTAGCGTATATAGTAAAACTACTTCATTACTAGCTTGTTACATGTTTATTAACCTGTATTCTTTTTTTTTATAAATATCGCTAGCCGAGACGAACAGAGTTATCATTTCTACCTATGTATGCGTTAAAGTTAATGTTGGTTGGGTTGACCATTATAAAAGATTATTATTATAATATCTAATATTATAATATTACCTCTGCAAAAACATGTATTTATTAGCAGCAAGCGATGACACCGGAGCGCATCCGTCTTCCTTCCGCCATTTGTCGTTAGGACAATTCTGTAAATGAGCGATAATATTTACGACGTATTTAGTGTCCAGAGTACTGAGACGCTGGGTTCGGATCCCAGCCTCCAATCCAATGGTAAGTGGATGTTTATGTCTATGAGCCTAAGCTTCATAGACATCTATATCCGTCCCCATTATTTTATAGCCTATTGGGAAAAACACTTAAAAGTAGTTGTCTCCAATAGCTATGAACAGTCTTTTCCATCGACTACCTAAATTAGGTAAGCGTTATACTGCGCAGCATACACTAAGATAAATTTTCACTTGTTATTGTGTTACGATTACCGCCTACAAAAAGTTCCACACAAGAACACAGACCTCCCCATAGTTTGCTCGAATGGAGGGATATTTATTATATAGTACGTGAGGGTAATATAGTAATCCGGTTAGTATTGTGGCCGTGGAAGAAAAAGGGGAGATCTCCCGCCGGGCAAGGTGTTCTGCCCGGGGAGCGGCCACACTCCGTGTGATAGTTCGGAGATGTTCTATATATGCTGTTTATGATTCGGAATGTTGATAGCGTGATTTAAGCTTCGGTGTGTTTCGCTTGCGGTGCGACGACAGCGCCGCCACAGTATGTTCACTTTCTTGTAACTCAAAAACTACAGCCTTATATAGATGGCTTTGTGATTCGATAGCTCTTCATCGGTCAATCAATTAATAAAGGATCGAAAGAGCGATGCGTTATCGACGCCATTTTGACAGTTGACATTATAGTAAATATCTTGGTCGATTTTAGTATAACGTGGCGTAGTTAGTTTTTAAATAGATTTTTCGAAGTCTTCCTAATTATTTGTTTGCTAGTTTACTTTTTAATATATTAGTTAGGAAAAAAAAAACAGAGTATACGATTTGTTTTTTTTTTCGTCTCTGTAGGTACTTTTCCTAGAGCTACGCTGCAACCATATTATAGTTTTAAGACGCATGGAGCTTGACCGGGGTGGGACCACGCTCTCACAGAATACCAGCATAAAAGTTATTAAGCAGTGTAGATAACCGGAGACCCTTTTTACTGGAATCGAGGCATTTCTTAGTCTTCAGGGGTGACAACGCATCTGCATTTTGATTCTTGGTCGAGGATAGATGTAGATGTCTATGGGCCACAGCACTCACTTACCATCAGGTGGACTGTGTGCTCGTTTGTCACCCTTATTCTATAAAAGAATACGACAACCACCGGATGATGTGCACCACGCCGCCACTACACGGCACACTGTCACCACTACCTGTTTGAACACATTACTTGAATATTATTTTTACAAATGTACGTACCGCGATCATATTATCCATAACGCAGTGCATGAGCGCCTGCCCGGGACATGTGTTGGTGTACCGCCGGGTCCGCTTGTCATAGCACACGTCAATGGCAGTCTTTGCCACTTCGTGCCATTCGGCAGGTAGGAGCGATCTTAGAGCTGCAATGTATTGATCCCTAGGTGGAAGGGCATCGGGTAGACTTAGCTTCACGTTCAAACAGTTCCATTGGTGACACTGCAAACACGGGATAGTACGTATTAGTAAACGTATGTTTGGAAAAACGCTACATATAAATTATAATTTTTAAAGAAAATATTGGAAAAGTTTCTTATTAATTATTGAGATAAATTAAGTATAAGTATATGTAGTACCTGCCACCAACTGGTTGAAGACAGTCAATCCTTTTAACTTGAACTTCTTTCAGCTTTATGTACGTTCTATTCTATTCTAAATAACGATATTTTATATTCGTTTGTAATTTTAAAGTACCTACTTAGGTAATGGTTTTCATTCATTCACGACAAAACCTCCCTAGTACAATGGGAGAAATCCATGAGCATCAGCCTAATGCGAAAATAAATTTTCAAACACCTCGTCACAAGATGTTTAAACCTTTTGTGTCAATCTTCCAATAAAATATTTTAAAATTTTCCCTAATTATAATTAAGCTAGACTGTTAAAAAACCACATATACTCACCAGGCGCGAATTTCTTAAATACGAAGTGCCGAAACCAACTTGTGCCAATGCCTGTAAATATTATATTAGAGTATTAGAATCTGGACCAACAAATAAGGACAGACGGAACACTGCGTACGTTTTAAGAGATGCTGAAAACACGCTTAACATCTTGACATGCACTCACGCACATATATCTTTCTTCTTTCTATACTAGCACGTGCAAGTTTACAGGCGGACGCACGTATAATGTATACACCTAAATCCATGCTGATGGCATTGAAGTAATTTGTCCTAAGTACATTATACTTCAATGGTTGTTTGGTTGGAAATGATATTAGACACATAGTATGTGTGTTGTTTTAATAAGTTATGCATGATTTTAGTTTGGTTTTTTCATCACTTGTAACGCAGCTTTCTTTCTTTTTTGTTGGCCTAAAATAAGACAAAAAATTTTAAATTTTAAATTGTATATTATATATATATATATATATATATATATATATATATATATATATATATATATATATATACATATATATATATAAATATATATATATCCAAGGGAATCACATGTGTGTTGCCGGCCTTTTAGAAAGGAGTAAGCTCTTTTCTTGAAGGTCCATAAGTTGTATCAGTCCGGAAAAATCGCCGGTGACAAACGATTCCCCAGAGGGGTCGTACGAGGAAGAAAACTCCTAGTAAACCGTACAGTGGTGGACCGCCAAGCATCCAGATGATGTGATGAAAATTTGTTAACAAGCAAAGCCATCGGAAATAGAGGGGCAAGTATATATTAAGTCAATATTATTCCCTGTTGATAGGTATATAAGTCCGTTGAACATATAATATTTTTTTGACTAAATAAGCAACAAATTAGAATTATTATAATATAGTTAATTAGTATGTCGCTTAGATATTTTGTTATAATTAGACTACATTACGACTAATATACATATGTAGGCAATGCATACATTTTGTTTTTAAGTATGTTTTGTGCCTTTATACAGCCGAAACGGTTTTACTTGTTGTATAAATATTAACTTCAATCGTAATCTCTCACACTTATCCACCCAGTTGGGTATGCAGAGACTATGGGCTTTCATTTAGCATGATCTGATCACATATATCTACGCTACATGCACTTTGGTTAAGAGTACTCCTGACTTGGTCCATCTTCAATATATTGTTACTAATTCGATCGATAAAAATTCCTTTTAGGACGCCCCTTGCCGAATCATTTCTGCAGTATAAATTTGTTTTATTGCTCTTCATCTAATGTTAAATAAAATGATTTCAACTAGGGTTTAAATCCAGGACCCACGGCGTAGCAGAGTACTAACTCTACTAGTCATTGAGTACATTATTCCACATGTTTCGTGATGAATATACATTACATTGACTGCAACTTCGATTCAAATCCATGATCAGCGGCGTAGTAGCTAATTACTCTAATCATTAGTCTACGACAACATCATTCCACTTGCTCCGAGTAACTATATAGGCCACGTTGTCAAATATAATTATCGTTAATCTCATCGTGTATACGGCAGATGTAGCAAAGACCTCGAAATTCACGTGTGGCGCAATAACAAATATATTCCTTGTTTTATTACAATAAACTTCGTTTAAAAATCGTTACTGGTTATCGTACACGACCAACCAGTGTTTTGCAACAATGTACGATAACTTAATTAAGAAGTAGACATTATAAAGATCGTTGATTTCTGTGTTGGTTATCGCAAAATTATGCCGACACAAACGTAAGTAACCTTTGTTGCTGATAATATAAACAAAGAACAGTACATAAGCTGGTAATAATTATATTTAAAAAAAAACACGGAAATTTTATAAATTAATCTAACTATATCCTTCTACGCAACTAGAATATTTGTCATTCCGAATATGTAAAAATTGTACGTATATTATATATAATTTATAAACTAAAGTTAATAGAAAAAATTCTGCGAATGGGCCAATAGAATTACGATATATAAGAATAGAAAAATAAAAGGTATGCAATAAGATTTTTTGTATAATATAGAAGCGACAGTAAATTATTGGTTGTAAGGGTATAATAGTCATAATAATAATGTCCTCCAGACCGAATTTCAGTCACGGCGGCCTGCCTCAACGGAGACTAGCCATCGGCGCAGGACAGGATTATAGTGCCCAAGTGTATGCGCAAGCACAGGTGCACTCTCTATTCTCTCACTCTCATAATCCGTTGGGACGGTAAACCGACACGACCGGGAGAGAGATCAGACGCAGGACCAACGGCTTTACGTGCTTTCCGAAGCACGGGGGTGAGACACCGCCAACTTTCTGACTCCGGGCAACTACTGAGAATTTCTTGACGGAAACTCAATAATTAATTTTTGGCCCGACCCGGGATTCGAACCCAGGACCTCATGATCAGTACACTACTACAACTACTAGACCAACGGAACAGTCAATATAATAAAAAATGATTATTATAATATATGGTGTAATGGGCGTAGGACGTAGTTAGTGTACGCACCGCATCACTAATAATTGGTGGATTTGAATGTGTCATTCGTTTACAGCCGTGAACCCTTTGAGTATTCAGCCAAACTCAAAGCGTGAACCAGTCCTAGCACTAGCATTTTAAACTGAGTTGGAGTAATTAGCAATATTTTAAAAAAATATTATCGATGAATAAATTAATCCTTTGGCAATTTAATTCGTAATAGTCAAAATAATAAAAAAATATATGGAACAAAAAAGGGGCTTGTAAAATAGAATTGCTGCGTTAGTGTGCATTAACAATAGTAATCATGTATCGTAAAACCGCACTTACATAGTGAAACAACGCACAAAGCCACAATATCCGCATGTTCACTGTTATAAGTTTCAAGAAGTACTGGCATGCTGATAAAAGCGCTCGCAAACCTCTGTAGGTCACATGATAACTTTTAAAATTCAACGCTCGGATAACAGCGTGGGTCAACAAATGAGCTTGTACCCAAGTAAACATACCAAGGATAATTAGATAAAGAACATTTGCTTATTTTTTAATTTAAAGAACGTTTAATCAAATTTAATGAGTTTATCAGGACCTAGTTTAGGACATGTTATTAGTAGTTCATCTTGTCTGGTTCAGCTTGACTTGGATGATGAAATTCACCACAGCGATTTCAACCATCCGCATATTTCGTAACTACTCGAAACTGTCCCTGTGTAGACACTGACAAGCGTGATAGATTGTGTTAGGTATTTTTGTATTACTACGTCGTAGTTAAAAACAAATTCGTGGGCATGTGAAGTTCACCAATACGCAGCGCGACGCCTGTGGGCTGCGGTAACCACTTACCATCAGGTGTTCTGAAATATTGTCTAGTTTTATAAAAAAATAACTGTGTAATTAACAATATTTTTCCACCATAAAACAGTAATTATCAATTTTCGCGGTATTGAATTGCGTTTGCTCATGCAGCTTAAAGTTAAAAGCAAGTGCCATATCCTTGAGCTACCATAATTCGAATCGACGGCGCGCTATGGTTACAAGTGCCATTTATTAAAGCGCCGAGCCTCAGAGTAATTACATTCATTACTTCAAGCGCTATATAAGTTTTAACTACCTCCTTGGTATAATCACTAGACTCAAGTAGCTATAACCGCGAATGCTGATCATGTGGGATTCGAATCCGGGGCCGAGTCAAAATACGTGGTAGAGGTAGAGCTATGATGCAGCTATATTATACCGGGGTGAGACCACGCTCCTACAGAATACCAGCGCAAAATAGCAGCTTACGCCGCTGCTTCGTATGGTGATTGTAGAGAACCGGGTCCTTTTTACAGGAAACGAGGCATTCCATACTAATATTCAGGGGTGACAACGCATCTGTATTTTGATTCTTCATCATTACAGCCCTTCACAAGTCCACTGCTGAACATAGGCCTCCCCCAAGGTATGCCACAAAGATTTTATTTTATTCTTAATTAATGATAAATGTAGATGTCTATGGGCCACAGCATCCACTATCAGGTGAGCTGTGTGATCATTTATCACTTTATTCTATAAAATAAATCAATTATTGGGTTTAATGCTTAGACTATTCACAAAATTTTGGGTTGAATGGTCAATGGCCAATGGAATGGAAATTGTTTATCTTGCACATAAGTTACCGTTGCAAAATCACGTCATTTTAGAGTACTTACACACAAGCACATCACTTTTTAAGTGAAACTTTACATATCAAAATCTACTTAACACCATTATTTAAGTGATAATGCATGAATCCGCCGCCAGTTCAGTGATTCACATCATTTAAGTTGGTTCTACCAAACCCAAAATAGTCTAATTTTTTATATAATCTTATTAAATTTATTATTGTAGCATGAATGAGTCAGCTTGGCTGTGGAAGAACCATGCTCTCACAGAATACCAGCATAAAATAGCAGCTTAATGTTGATGTGTTTTGTGAGTGTAGAGAACCGGAGACTCTCTTTACTGGTAATGAGGTATTTCATCTTAGTCCACAGCAGTGACAATATATTTTGCATACTGCGGATAGATGTAGATGTCCTTGGGCTACAGGATCTACTAGCACCAGGTGGACTGCGGCAGTGTGCTCATTTGTCATCCTTATTTAACTTAAAACACTGCATGTAAATTTGCACACATAAGCAAGAAATATAATTTTTTGTTACACTATAATATACATACCACTAGACCTCTAAAGCAGAACAATAAATAAAACTCAGACTTAAACCTATCATAATTTATTGGAAAATCCATAAATTAATCCCTAGATTTATGTGATCAGCTACTTAAATTCAAAGCAATTAACATACACTTTCGTGGCGAATTTTTTATCACTGCAAAGATATTTCTCATAGAAATAAAATAGTGCAAAAATATTTGTTTACAAACATCACAGTTTCCACTAAAAACAAATGAATTGCATTCCAGTACAATAGAGCTGAAGCAGATAGATAGCACTTCAATGGGATATTTCATATTATTTCCTCAGCTTCAATTGGATCTGAAAATAGAAAACAAACTATGCAATAATTTTATTATTTACTCTTATGCAGATGACATTACAACTGTGGAGAGATACCAGCCGAATGCTTGAGCAAAAGAAGCTATGGTTGAACATGCGAATGTCAAATTCCTGTGAGATTAAGCGCCTCAAAAACACAAGTGTGTCTCGTAATCGCTAACAAGAGCCTTCTGCCCCCCCCCTCAATATGTGGCATACCAGTTGTGACTAGTTTCTTTCCTTACTCACTATTTGGGCATCTGTTTTATGTTAGCTTTAGTATACATTTTTCATAGATATGCTTGGAAACAAACCTAATTTGTCTATATGCGGTGGTGCAGTGATCACAGGAATGCTCCGAAGCCGAAGGCACGTTTAATACTATCAAAGTAGTAACGCTTCCAATTCTCACTGGTTTGTTCTACTTCGGAAGTAGGGACCAAGTCCTGTTTCAATTTCACTAGAGTGTGGTCATCCTGAAAAGTGAAAAGACCATTATTAAATAAACAAAACAATTTAAAACTTGATATTATAAATAGTAATAAACTAAATATCTAAAAAAATAAAGTTAAGGCAACTTTGGAATACATCTAAACATTTTTTATTTATGTTACAAAAAATCTATAGTATTATTAAAAAAGTGTACTTTAATGGTAGTTGCACATAAATTTTAACCAGATATCACAATATTTCATATTGATTTATACTTATATGTTTAAAAAAAACATGCAATAGGGTATTTGATACTATAGTGGGCATGAAAAATATTGGCACTTTAATTCAACAACAATATGGTGTTATTTTTTGACATAGTTATATCATATGTGATAAATATACACCAGTTGTTCTTTATATGATGTGATTCAGAGCTCAATTCTTCAATCACTGGCTTTGTATTTTACCAATAATTACTGTTACCGATACTGCCTATTAAAGTACACTACCGAACATAGGCGTTTCCCATACATTGCCTCATAGGGGGATATTTGCCATAGTTGCCACGCTTGGCAAGCAGGTTGGCAATCACAGTCTGTATTTTTTTTATAAGATAGGGTGAGAAACGAGCACACAGTCCACCTGATGGTAAATGGTTGCTGCGGCCCATAGATATCTATCCTCGATTGCAAATCAAAATGCAGATGCAATGTCAGCCGTAAGGGCTAACATGGAGTGCCTAGTTTCCAGTAAAAAGGGTCTCCGGTTCTCTACACTCACCATACGAAACACAGCAGCATTAAGCTACTTTTTACACTGGTATTCGGTGAGAGCGAGGTCCTTCCCTGGTCTAGCTGACCCATTCATGCTACAACTATGCTACTAACATGACTGGAGCATGGCTCTACCACGTATAAAAAATTTATTGTGTGAAAAACACTGCTGCCAACCTTATTTGTTTCCCTCTGCCACCTCTTACGACACCCACAGGATGATATTCTTATACCTCCACTACATGGTAATTAATGGTGATGTTAAGTGATTGCTGCGGCCCATAGACATAGATCAATCTTCAATCACAAATCAAAATGAACAAGATAAAATGCCTCTTTTCCAGTAAAAAGGGTCACCGTTAGGCTGCTGTTCTATGCCGGTAATCTGTGAGTGTGGTCCTTCCCCGGTCGAGCGAACCTGTACTACAACTTAAGGGGCTACTAATATAGCTGCAGCTTGGCTGTACCACATACAAGTTTATTCTTAGTAATTCTTCTTTACAACAATTATTCTTCGTGATGTCTTGATTAGCTAGTAACACTAATAAAAGTAACACACTATTTTTATTTATACTTTTAAGAACAAAAATATCTTATATACACACAATAACAAGACCAATCAGTTAAAATCAGTCATAAGTAGTGTGGTATGAATATGGCAAGGAATTGTGTTTGTAAGGCCTACATATGATTGTTCTAGGTCTGGATGATTGTTTCTGCGCAATTTATGTTTATATAACACTAGGCAACTTTATAATATATGTAAATAATAAAAATAATTTTACCTTCTCCTCAATGGTGAAAGTGACCTCAGAAAAATGTTGTTCAGGCCACTGCTTATATCTCCAGTACTGAACAATTTTCTTCCCTGGCACTAGCTCTTTAAACTCTCCAGTCACATTGCCCCCAAATAATGCAAACTTTCCTCCCTTCTCCACCTCCATTTTTACATGTCCCTGAGTGAAAGCAGTCACCATTTCTATCTTTGTCATGGCATTATAGAACTCATCAGCTCTGCATTGGAAAGTCTCTGACAGTTCAATAGTTTTTGTATCAAGCTTACAACCTATTTGCTTATTTTGTGTTGATATCACAGGTTCCATATTTATTTTTTTATTAAAACCACTTGTTATTGTGGAGATACTATCTGGTTTCACAGTTGTTTCTCCTTTCTTCGGTAGTATTAAACCTTTAGAGAATTCTTCCTTCAGACTTCTGACATACTCTTTGAGTTGTTTTCTAATTTCATCCCTTCCTACATTATGCATAAATGCCTTCAACCTCTGAGCTTCTTCTCCACTCCCCTTGATTGTTACCGTCATCTACAATGTGAAGCAAACAATAAATAGTAATTACTTCTGAAGCTTGAGAGTATAAAACTGACATGCTACTCTTTATTCTATATTGCAGCCTTTGTGCTAAATAAAAATATAAAAAGAAAATATCCTTTTTGACAACTATCATACACATTACATCATCAGTCTTTCCAGCTGACTTCAAAAAAAGGAGAAAGTTCTCAAATCGACTGTATTTTTTTAATGTGTGTTACCTCAGAACTTATTTCTAGGTGAACAGATTTTGATGATTCTTTATTTTATTTGGTTCTTCTCATAAATTTAAGCAAGATCTGACTTTGAATACATTGATAATGTTCTCAATAAATTTATATTGTCAGTGGTACAATTTTTTCAATTTCACCACTTGTTCAGTCTACTGCTATACAGATTGCTGGTACAAAATTCTTAGTAAAATCTTAAGACGGGATAGTTTGGTTGGGATAAATCGGCTTACATAAGAAACTCATAACCTCAGCTGTTTGTGATATATTTAAAGTATCAACGTAAACAATAGTTTTCACTCTTGCAAAGTACATAGGTATATGTGTTCTTATTGGAATTCCAACCAATAGGGAAAAAAGCTAGGGCTTAGTTACTGTTGAAAAATAGCAATGAGCATGCAAAGCTTTATATGGATGGTATGGCAAGATTGTGTCAAAGAGTAAAGCCGTAGCAGAGTTAAGAGCAACTAGACTTTATAGATAAAATTGGTTGAATCGGTTCTAAAACCAAATTAGCACACCCCAACTCCACGTAGGTTTGTCTGCCCTACCCCTAGAGTGTTTTTGTAAAGCCATAGGCACGGAGGGAGAGCAGCCCCTGCCCTCTGTAGCATATCACAGGCACCTAAGCGAGCCGTAGTGGCTGAGGCTAGTCGCCGAAGCTGCGGAGGCGAGCATGGGTGCCTGTGATTTGCTACAGCGGGCGGGGGCTGCTCTTCACGCAGTGCCAAAGCGGTTGCAGAAGTAACTGCATCAATATTCCTGTATAAAAAAGTGAGGTTATGATTTTACAAAAAAAAGGGGGCTTTCTGGCACTTCCCACTTTTAGGGGGAGGTTCCTACCCCAGCCTCCCCCACTCGGCGACCATATATTCATGCGGCAGATTACTAAAAAAGTTCATAAAAAAGGGGGGGGGGGTTCCGGCACTTAACTCTTTTAGGGGGAGGTTCCTACCCCTCCCCCCATCTACCCGCCTACTCGGCGACCATAAATTCGTGCGGCAAGTTACTAAAGAAATACCAATAAGTAACATGTGTTTATGTTATGTTTTGAAAATCACAAGATTCTAGTTTACTGTTTTTTATTATTTTGTTATATTTTAAATATATTGATTTGGGATCATTCCAAATATGAAATAAATGTGCAGGCTTAAGGCAGAAAAATACCGTGATTAGGATTAAGCATTATTACTATAATATAAAAACATTATTTTAGCGTGTATTGTGAAGCTCAAATTTTAAATGTATAGCTAGAATCATTGCATACCATAAATTTGTAAAGAATAACTATTCTATTCAGTGTCTCAATACTTACGTCTACCTCACTGACGTCATTTTCCTCCGATAGATTCGGGATGTGCACTTCGCCTTTTACGACATCCTTGGAGCCTGCAAGATGTCCTTCCCATTTCAGCTTAATATCCCATTCATAGAAAAATATTAATTTTCCTTTCCTATTATTCGCTGAAGCTTCTCCTTCGACCTTTTCTACCTCTGTTACCTTACAGTCCACACCATTCTGAGTTATTTTTAAATTATTTAGCAATTCTTTTAGACGGTCCTTTGACCAAGGTCCAGCATTTTTTTCAGTCCAGTGCCAATTATTTACATTAGTAGCATCAGGTCGTTCTTCTACAATCCATCGAGGATCTCCTTCGCCCCATTTGGCCATTTTTCTTAGCACGAGGCCAGTGATATGCAATTTTTAAGACTAAGATTTTAAGGTAACGTTGCTTACTGAAGCAAAAATAACCACTACATGTAAATATTCACCGTTTCACACAGAATATTACCACAATAGACAGTAAAATTAAGAATAATTTAATTTTAGGTTTGGTCTAAGTGTGGTAGAACGTAATTCGTAATTTTCGAGAAACGTCGCGCGCACCATTACAATCGACTACCCGAGCATTAGTGACAGTGACAGGAGACGCATTAATGTTACCATTTATTAACTTTATACTACCTTACGAGGATCTAATTTCAAATTTTACATAAGATTTCTTTTGTGATTCATTTTCTTAACACTCTTATCTTAGAAATTTCTATGGAAATCATTTTATCTTTTTTTTAGTTTTCTCTAGTTTTCACATTTAAGAGCCACGCTGAAAAGCGTAAACTGTAATAGGTGTCAGGAATCAGAGGCATTCAATTTTAAGTAATTGTCATGATAATTTGTAATAAGTAATTATCATAATAAGTTGTAATGTCAGTAATAATTTTAAGTAAATGTCAGGAATCAGAGGCATTCAATTTTATTCCATGGATTCATAATTGGATACGTCTTAGTCATATCATCCACTTAATGTCAGGTAAAAAATTTGCTCGTTTGTCACTTATTAATTTAAAAATGCAATCATATGAAAAAAAACAATGCATTGTTACCACAAGTATTTCCTTATAAATATGTACACATTGTTAAGTGGGCAACATTAAAATTTTCTTTACGTTTCTAGAATTTTAGTACCAAATGAACCAGTAGATGGAGCTTAAATCTCTGCCATAGAGGTTAGAGAACTAACCTCCATAGTCTATGCACAGAGTGAATCTACGCAATGACCAAGGTTTTTTACGGTTTTTTAGGTTATTGAATCTGTGGTTTCATTCCGGATGTCATGTTTAAGTGTCCCGTTTTACGCAAGTATAGTGCCTCTCTTGAACGCCACCAGCTTTACTGTTCAGTTGACAGAGTCGCTAGTGGCTTATTTTCGTCACTTAAGAAATTTACCTATGAAATAGGTGACTACAAATATTTACACTGTTATTTGCACTTTTCACAATGAAATCAAACAAAACACACTTTTCACAATGAAATCAAACAAAGCTCTCTCATCACAGCACAATAAATTACATAGTATATTATATATGCGGCGAAATGTCCAAGCTTAGTTTTTCCGCCTAAACAGATAAGTTGATGGCACTGTTTACGATCCTTTAATATAACATTTTGTCATTGGCGTATTCGTTAAAAAATTTCCATCAACAAAAAAAACAATAACATTACTATATTGTTATTATTTGAATTATCAGGTACGTACTACATGATAATTAGTCACCCTTAATTCTATTAAAATATATTAACATACACACCGAAAATAAACTAGTATATTTAAAGGGCACGTAAAAAAAGATAACATTTTATGTTTCAATCCGCCAATATTTTAAAGTTAGCACTTTAATTTACCAAACAAAATTTACGATACGAAAAATATATTGTAAAAGTGCAAATATATATACGATATTTTGTTGTGAAAAATTAATGACGAACTATTTCTATCGTTTACAAATAAGGCATGGTACTGTGTAGCGTTATAGGGTGTTACAGTAAAAAGAATATGCCAGAATTATTCTTTTTTCTT
The DNA here is from genome assembly GCA_036936625.1 of Parnassius smintheus behrii. NCBI lineage: Eukaryota > Metazoa > Arthropoda > Insecta > Lepidoptera > Papilionidae > Parnassius > Parnassius smintheus. The sequence goes on from JAUPFT010000015.1 coordinate 41,353,582, forward strand.
TCATGGAATATTAATTATAATATTTTATCATTGTTATCATTACAGCCCATCACATTTCCACCGCTAAACATAGGCCTCCCCCAATGAATGTCACAAAACATTGTCCTGAGCCACCTCCATCGCATCCATCAACTTCCTGGCTTCCTGCGTTATTTACTGCTAATCGAAAAACTTTCTTCCTCACGGCTGTTAATTCACCTTCACCGCGCTATATAACTGGTCCATTTCAGAGACTACGGTTTAGTATTAGTGTTAGCTGTTGTCTGCTGTGTACACGTGCCTAGAGGCGCACGATTAAAAAGAGGCGCGAGCGTACGTGTTTAAGCAAAACAAAATCATCTCTTTGATCATCCTACTTGATACATCGCCCTCACTCTTTTATCACATTTTTCATAAACACCCACCTGTTGAGAGCACTCCTGTCCTAATTATTATGTTATTTTTTATAGAATAAGAGTGACAAACGAGCACACAGTCCACCTGATTGTAAGTGGATGCTGTGGCCCATAGACATCTAGATACATTTATCCTCGATTAAGAATCAAAATGCGTTGTCACCTTTGAGGACTAAGATGGAATGCCTCGTTTCCACGATTAAAGGGTCACCGGATCTCTACACTCACCATACGAAATACAGTACTATTAAGCTGCTATTTTGCGCTGGTATTCTGTGAGAACGTGGTCCTTCACCGGTCGAGCCGACCCACTTTTTTTTTTTGCGCCCGCAGCAATTAAAGGGCTACCCTATGCGTAGGGAGGCGGAAAATGCATTACGCATACCACGATAGCCGGTCTATCGTGGTTATGAGGGGCTCACTGTCCTACCGGGGACCTAAGTGATACCCTCTAAAAACCGCCTTTGGGGACAGGCAGCCGGCTGATTAAGCTCTATTGTGCCTTATCATGAGCGACCCTCTTTTGGGAAAAGAGGGCGCAGGCGGCTAAGAGCCGCTGAGGGAGTGCCTACGAAGGCAGAATAATATTAGTTAATATAATAATAATTAATTTAATTAGAACTGGCCTGAGCCGCCAGGAGTCAGTTCAGGTCGTTTGATAGTTTATTAGGCGGGTCCGAGAGAGAGTTTCTCGGCCTGCGGACACGATAGCGAGAGGGGGGTGGGGCTGCATAAGAAGCCGCCTCACGAATTAAACTGTTTGGGTGCGACTCTAAGGCTTTGAAGAAGTTCTCAGAGAGTTTTTTAAGGAATTGTTGAATTGTTGGGAGCTCTAAGTCCCGATGAAGGTCGGCATTACGGACGTACCAAGGTGCGTTCGCAGCTCGACGACAGAAGAGGTTCTGAACTATTTGGAGTTCATTTAAAATATTAGGGTTTGCGTGGGCAAAGACGGGGCCCGCGTAGGAAGCAGACCCACTCGAGCTACAATTATAATATAGCCGGAGCGTGGCTCTATCACTTTCAGACTATATTATAAAATATAATAGACACTCATGAACACATTTAGACGAACGCAAAAAAGTGTATATAAAACAAAATACCGTAAATATTTGTGGCAAAAGTTTATGAATTTGGATTTTGCTTATTATTCATTAATTTTAATATTACAAATGTAGAAAAAATAAATGATCAAATGACAAATGAAGAAAAAAATTTACAGGAAAGAAATCTTTTTGTACTTAACATTTTATCTGTTAAGCCAAGCTCCGTCAAGTCGAGCAAAAAAGCGGCACGGCTGTACCATACTTTTCTCGAAGCAATTCGGGCCATTTTCGAACCCCTATAACTTCGTTGTGGATAAAAGAAGAAGAAGAAGCCTGAAATTTCAGTAACCGAGTATAAATTGTATAAACATGATATATTTCAAATTTCATTTAATTTGAACCAGTAGTTTAAGTAGTATAACTAGTTAAAGTTTTTTAATTTTGTCACTCACTGATTCACTGATCATCAAAACTCTAAGGCACTTCTAGCAGACATAGAAGCTTCAAATTTAGAAGACAATTAGTGTTTAATGTATAAATCAAGAAAAAACTAAAATATTTTTTAATTTCGGTCCAGTTTTCTTGATACAATAACTGCATAAAAAACTTTGTAATCCCATATAAATATATAGAATTACAAAGTTACATTTGCAGTGAATGAATCAGTATATTTGTATATATAGGTGTAGATAGGTACGTTGATGGTTTTCAAGAAGTAGAAGGTACCTGAAAGGAAAAAAGTAGGACTATCTTATCTACAAAAAGAAATGAGATGCCATCAAAACATAACTTGTAAAAAAAACAAGTCTCGCAATTCAATTCTTCTACCGTAAGAAGTCGTGAGATCCATGTAATACCAAGTCGGTTAACTTACTCAGTCCCTACTTAAGGGTCCTTCTGTTTTAAGTTATTACGTAATCATATTAGTACCCAACAACATTTTATAGTGACCATATCAATGTTAAAAATCTTATATGTTTTAAATATGTAGATTGACTTGGCAATCGCACTAAGCAATCTAATTCAATATAATATGTATTACTGGTGAGATACATTAAGTTTTCTTGCGATGGACAAGTCAATCCATTCATTTGAAAAATAGAAGATTTTTAACATTGATATGGTTAACATTGATTAAGTTATGTTTTGATGGCATCCATATTTTTCATAAATTCTTGGAAAAGGCTATAATCAGTATTAAGTTGCGCCCTGGCATAGGTACTCCTAATCAAGTTTTCAATAAAATCTTGAGAGATTGCGTTTTATTCTTCCTGTAATGCGTTTTTAAGATCTCAAAGTTGCGCGGGCAGGATTTATTTTCTTAATTTGTATTCCACTATATGGGGTTTAAGTAAGGCGAGCGCGCTGGCCACCCTATAGTATTGATTTCAAAGTGCTAAAGGTATTCTACAACTACGATGTATTGTGTATTTATGGGGATTTCACCACTAAAACACAATTTGCATTCATACCTTTTTTATTTATTGACAACTGTCAGATGTTAGCTTTTCTCATAAAACTACAATATGGCTTTCATACTCTACATTCTCTCTACCACTAAATATAAAAAAACATAAGTAATGATAAAAATGTATAACTAATCATGTAATTTTTTAAAATATATATTTTGGATTCGGATTTCTAGTTGAGCGGGAAGGCAGCCCTTGCATTGGTACCTCTAAATGTTGATTGGATTTACTGCCAGAACTTCCGCCCTCTTCTCCTCTTAATAACAAAGAGTCGGAAGTTATGGTATCAACTTCTGTAGCCTTCACGTTACAATTAGCTTGATCTGTACTCAACATATTAGAAAAATTTTCAAAATTACTCAAATCTAAATCATATTCTTCATTTTTATTTCCTTTGTATTTTTTTTTTGCATATTTGCTTTGCAACAATATGATTGACATGTTTCTTATAATATTTATTTAACTCCGGAACAAAAACAGTAAATAATCTATTTCCTAATTTATTTTTAACTACGCCGAACTTCCACGTGTAATCGTTCCCGTTGTTGTAAAAAAACTTAACTAAAACTTTATCCTCTTTGTTAAAATTGCTCTTTCTTCGTCCATCATAGTTTTCACTCTGTAAGATCTGTTTATTTGCAACATTATTGGTTGTGGATGATAAAGATGTATCATTTGTGTTCTGCTCAAATTTGTGGTCCCTAAGTAAGTCGAGTCGACAGCGGAGCGGACGGCCTAACAATAGCTGGGCAGGTGAGAAACCGGTTGTGCAATGGACCGAATTTCTATAGCTAAAAAGGAACTCATTTAATTTATTAATTATTGATTTTTGATCCGTATGTGTGTTTAAAATAATCCTTAATCCCCTTTTAACTGTCTTAACGGTATTTTCTGCTTGCCCATTTGATGCTGGGTGATATGAAGAAGTTAAATGTTGTATACCATTTGACAAACAAAAATTTTCTAATTGTTTTGAACAAAAATTACTCGCATTGTTGGTTACCAGAGTGCGACATAACCCAAATCTACTAAAAATCTCTGAAAGTTTGCTGATAATTGCTTCACTATCTGTATTATTCATTTGGAAACATTCAATCCACTTTGAATGTCCGTCTACAATAATTAAAAATTGATTGTTGGATAAAGAAAACATATCTAAATGAACTCGTTCCCAAGGACGTTTCGGAAATGGCCACGATGCCAGTGGAGAACGGGGTGGATCATAGCGGAGCGAGTTGCAAATACTACACGATCTTATTATTTCTTCAATCTGCTTATCAATATTGGGCCACCACATGCGCGATCTCGCTTCATTTTTAGTCTTTATAATGCCAAAATGGGCCTTATGCAATTCTTTAAGTAGACTTTCCCTAAAAACTGTTGGTATAACCACTTTATGTCCCCTTAATAGGCACCCATTTTCGACACTTAAATCATTTTGACATTTAAAATACGGTTTAAGTTCCGCATTGTGCATTTTCAAAGGCCAGCCATATATAACAAAATTTATAATTTTACAGAGTATTTGATCTTGCATAGTTTCTTTCCTAATGTCATTTACCGTAATAGGTTTTAACATATTATCGTTAATCTACGAGCACTTAACCCTATAGAGACGTAATACAAGGCGACCCGAACCTGTCAACTGGTCAGTGACTGGTCACTGATATATTTCGGAACACTTTTGTTTCCCGCCAGTTGCGACCAAAAACTAGAACCGAAGAGACGGCTTACATTTAAAATATAAATTAAAATCAATTTACGGCATTATGTCTTGTTGTGCCCTTAAATGGTGCGGAAACAACAGTAAAACATGTAGTGTAATAACAAACAATATTACTTTTCATCGGTAAGTATATTTCTTTATTTTACCAAAATGTTTTCAACATTTTTATTACGCAACGAGGGTCAAGTTAAACTGGACAGTTCCGCCATGCGTCACTCTCCGTCCTTTTTGCATTTACTGCAAACATGTATGTCTGTCTCTCCTTATCATAATTAACCTCGTGACGCTAATGACTAGTGCAGTGCGGTATATTCATTTCGTATTGTCGATAATTATCCACAAAATGATTATTGTATATAATCGTTGTTTTGGATATATTAGATATAGACGGATACATAATTATATATATATATATATATATAATTTAATAATAAAGTATTACTAAGAGTAATACATTATTATTTACTACTCTTAGTAATACTTTATAATATTAATTATAATTATTCTTTTCGTGTATGAGCTTTGGATAAGTACGATAACAATGTTATTTTATTTAAACTGTATGATTTTTTCCCTATAGGTTTCCAAAAGATGGTAATATGAAAAACAAATGGATAAACGTTACAAAAAGAGAAAATTGGTTTCCATCAATATAAAGCGTCATGTGCTCAAAACATTTTATCGAGGATTGTTTTTTGACGACGAACAAGAAGCGGCAACTAATGAGAAGTGCAGTACCTACGCTGTTTTTGCCTCAGATGCAATACCTGTATAAAGGCTTTAGTGTCATTAAAATAAAATAAAAAGAGTCTCATATTCTACAAAGATAGTGGAGGGTAAATTTATCCCTCACAAATGGTCGTTAAAATATTATATCGGCGTTGCGAGTCCGTAATCAAGAAAGATTTTATTTATAGCGACTCTAAAGGAAAAATCACCGCTGAACTGTTGATCCATAAAGCTCTTAGCAGCTTTACAGAAGAACAATTATTCCTGGAGTATATACATCATCAATTTTACGCCTAAGAAACCAATCGTATTATGATTTAACGAAAAGTGTTATAAAGAAATATATTGACAAGAATGACATTTATACTTAAAAATCAAAATTGGAAGGAAAATGTGTAGTTAGGAGAATATATACAAAGTTAATTCATTTTAAAAGTCAATAATAGCACTTAATAAAATAAATATAATAAATAAACATGAAAATCTTTTTTATTCTCTTTTCAATCTCACCGTACTACCTCGTAGTGCCTCGACCTTGAGCCAAACTATCTTGCGTATCTCCTACGGGGCCTTTTTTATAGGATAGGGTAACAAACGAGCACACAGTACACATGGTGGTAAGTGGTTGCTGTGGCCCATAGACATCTACATCTATCTTCGATTACGAATCTAAATGCAGATATGTTGTCACCCACGGGGAATGGAATGCCTCGTTTCCATTAAAAAGGGTCGCCGGTTCTCTACACTCACCATACGAAACACAGCATAAAGCTACTATTTTATGCTGGTATTCTGTGAGAGCGTGGTCCTTCCCCGGTCGAGCCGACTCATTCATGGTACAACTATACTACTAATATAACTGCAGCGTGGCTCTACCACGTATTAAATATTAAAATGTTTTATGTTAAAGTAATTTAACATAAAACATTTTAATTTTTATGTTAAATTGCACAGGAAAATTGAAGTCACAGTCAAAAGCTAGTTACTGATACTGAAATTACGTATTAAAAAAGTGAAAAAATTTATCAATATCGATAGAAAGCATAAATTCATTACAATGCGCGCCCTAGTGATCGTGTTCGGAATGTCTTCGTAATAGTTCGGAGTACTTCGCAGCGATCACAACTCCCCCCGCGCCGCAACTAGTTGACAAAATTGTTTTCTTTTAAAATCGCATGTATTACTTCTCTATAGGGTTAAGTGCTCGTAGTCGTTAATAAAATTAATAATTAAATTAGTTTGATCTGGACTACATTCAATATTATACAAATCATATGAAATACCTTTTACTAAGTCATTGTCATCCACCTCCAAATAATTGTTGCTCTTATATGTACTCTTACAAACACGTTTTAAATGCCCTTTTTTATTACACTTTTGACAAAAATAATTCGCATATCGACATTTATGTTTAGTATGGTTCTTATATCCACAAACCGAACAAGATGTGTTTGTTGCTGTAGTTTGACGAACAGCATTTTCTTGGGCTCGTAAAGCGAACACCGATTGTGCTGTCGCTGATGATGTGACTAGTCCCTCATCTTGCAATGACCTTTGAACTGCAACTCGAGCACATTGTACACTTTGCGCTAACTCCAACGCTTTGTTGAATGTTAAACTATCGATATTTTCACTAAAAATCTTTTCTTTTTCCTCGACATTTGCCAATCCCAGCACAAACTTGTCCCTTAATGCCGTCTCCAGTTCTATTTTAAAACCACAAAACTGAGCAAGATGACGAACCCGAGCCGCCCATTCAGTTAAATCTTCGCCTGGTTTTTGTTCTGCTTTATAAAAAACATATCTTTCCGCAAATGTACATTTCTTTGGGGAAAACTGGTTGCCAATCTTTTCAATGAGAGTTTTATAAGCTAAATCTTCTAGTTTTAACGGAAAAACCAAGTCACGTACGAGGCGATATGTATCTTCTGCTAATAAGGTAAGCAAAAAAGCTCTTCTCATAACTCCTGTTTTATCAGTGTCATCATGATAATTATTTGCCAAACAAAACTGGACAAATCGACTCTTAAAAATATCCCACTCTTGCATATGGTGATCAAATGTGAGGCTGTTGCCGAACAACACATTTCCTTTATTCGACATTATTTCTTGGTATCTATTTCACTTTAAATATTGCACTCAATAATACGTGAATAAGATCCTCGTCGCCAAATATTTGTATTTATGGGGATTTCACCACTAAAACACAATTTGCATTCATACCTTTTTTATTTATTGACAACTGTCAGATGTTAGCTTTTCTCATAAAACTACAATATGGCTTTCAAACTCTACACGATTATATTAATTAATGTTAAAAAATTAAAAACTAATAAAATAATTTTTACTTATAAATAATGCATCATCATGCATAAAAACAAATCGACCTCTATAAAAGGGGCAAATGGGGCTAAAATTTCTTCCAAAATCTCAGCTACATATTGTGCCACTGTTAGTGTCCCATTCTGCATGACTTGACGTAGAGTTCCGGACGTGCCCCCACGCATAAACTGACCCTCCACCATATGCCTCTTTTCCAATGATGTTACTCTGAGCGTACCTCTCTCCCGGGCGTCTCTCGATTTAATCCTTTCATTTTCTGACTTCAAACAAAATCTGGACTCTGTGAATAGAACTTAACTCGAAGCTTCGTCAATCCAATTTTCAGTGATTGCAAGCAAAATTAACTAGAACTACTCGATGGCATGTGGCAAGAAAGGAACATCTGGCAGGCAAATGTGAATTAATTTCAATCTATTTCGGTCTTTTTCTCACAGTTTTTGTGCTTACTGTAACCCATAGAACTTCTTGCAGCTTCGTTCTTACCTCAGAAAAAGTTCAGGTTCTGTCTCTAAGCACACTGATAAAGATAAACCGGTCATCTCTGGCCACAGGATTCCGTTTACGTCCCCGTCCTTCGAGTTTAGTTGCTGTCCGATCAGCCTTTTACGAGATTTTGATACTCGTATTATTTGGGCCACATGTTTGTAGATGTGCCCAGTTAATTAAAAGTACCCGATTGACCGAGCTTTGCTCGGTATTTTTCGCTCGGTTTTTTTAAATTCGTGTGTTTTGGAAATTATATTTAGATACAAATTACATACTGATGAAATACGAATAATATTTTTTGATCTTAGCGACATAATAGAAAAAACTGAACTGGTTATTTGAATAAAAAAATCATGAGTGCAATTACTTTAATTTAAATTTTCGTGTTTTTAAAAAAATACTAAAAAAAGGGCTCGAAAAAATAGATTTTCTCAAAAAAGAAAACAACTTGAAAAAAAATTAAAAAAAAGATGATCGGTCGGGGCTCGAACCATGGTATTACGAGTTTGTGACCGCCGCATATACCAATTGAGCTATCTGTAATCATTAACGAACTGTCAAAATTTACTTTCTAATTCTAACGATATTGGTAGTCATAGTCATAATCATAGTCATTTATTCCAAAAACAATATTCATTGTGTGAGAAAACATAATTGTAACAAAAAATCTTAAATTTAATTAATTAACATTATACGTGTTTACTAAAATGTTTACAACTTAATTATTAATTAAATAATTCATGCAATATTAATTTTTACCAAACTCAATATAATCATTCACTGAATAGAAACATTTTTTCCAATAAAAAAGATTTTAAACTTTGTTTAAAAAAATTTACATTATTTATGGTTTTTAGGGCATTAGGTAGTCTATTAAAAAGTTTTACAGCTTGATTTCTAAGTAGCAGTTTTTCATTGCCTAAAACACGGACAAAAAGACATTTTCTAAAAATAAATCCTAGCTAGATCGATTTATTGCCCCGCAACTCCCTGCACACAAAATTTTATGAAAATCGTTAGAGCCGTTTCCGAGATTACGATGAATCTAGATAAACTCAAGTTTAAGAGTTGGCAAAATGTTTCGCAGTATGAACGAACGCAACGTTGTATTACTAGTATTCTTACCAAGTAGTCTTAGTGTCCCTTTAGTCTTACTGGTAAGACTACCGCGAAATTTTCTTCCCGATAGTCTTACTAGTATCCCTGTAATCTTATTGGTAAGACTACTGCGAAATTTTCTTCCAGGTGGTCTTAAATTTTGTTCCCGATAATCTTACTAATATCCCTGTAGTCTTATTGGTAAAACTACTGCGAAATTTTCTTATCGATAGTCTTACTAGTATCCCTGTAGCCTTATTAACTAAGTTTAGATAAGTTCAATAATCTACTAAATGAGAATATAGATTAGAGAACGATGTATATCCGAGTATAGATTCGGATATAAATCGTAAGCCTACAGTACAAACTCTTTCGTACTTCGATATTTTAATCGCAACTTGGAATTTGGAACCGCTCTAGGGACAGTAACGCAACGTAACGCAATGGAATCAAAGGCTTTCTCATAACCCACATACGCAAGTTAAAGTAGCTGATTAGCTGAAGGGTATGTAAGTTGTCAATGGTACTAAAACCTTAACATTTCTGTTAAACAAAACTGTTATTTTACGCGAAGGACACTAAAGTTCGACGGGCTTATAAAACTGATATTGTTACATTAGATTTTAAAAAGAATATAGCATAAACTTGTACAACTTGTACAACCAGTGCGTGTTGCCAGTGATGACTTACGGATCTGAGACGTGGTCCTTCACTGCTAGCCGTATGAGGACGCTCAAGGTTGCTCAGCGAGCTATGGAGAGGGCTATGCTCGGAGTTTCACTGCGTGATAGACTCAGCGAGCTATGGAGAATGCTATGCTCGGGGTTTATCTGCGTGATAAACATAGAAATGAGGATATCTGCAGTAGAACCAGAGTGACCGACATAGCCCAACGGATTAGGAAGTTGAAGCGGCAATGGGCCGGCCATATAGCTTGAAGAACCGACAATCGATGGGGGAAGAAGGTTCTCGAGTGGCAGCCTCGTACCTCACAAATTTCCGTACCTTCATCGCATCCATCAACTTCCTGGCTTCCTGCATTATTTACTGCTAATCGAAAAACTTTCTTCCCCAAACTTTCTTCTCCAAATAAAACATATATCATCATTGTTTAATATATCGTTGTGGACTGGCAGCTTAACAGAAGTCTCTATCCTATGTCATACCGTGAGTATCGTAAGAAGCGACAGATGGAACTGAAACTGAAATAGGAAAGGGCTGAAGTATCTTCCTAATATCAACTTAAATTCAGCAGAGTACTTTACCTGACGGCTTAACCGAAGAAGGACCACAGAATACCAGAGTTAATTAGTAGTTTCATGCTGCTAGGTTTCGTATGGTCAATGTAAAGAACAAAGATGTTTTATAGGTACAGATACCGTGTTGCTAACACATCGCACCGTTCACAGTGACGCCAGTCTTAGATTCATGTGTGCGTGAGTACCACGTGACGCGCATATCTTACGTACCATGCCTGCATCAGTGTGCGTGAATTAGTAATAATAGTGCGAATCGATTGCCCAAAAATTTGGGAGATTTTATATTTCATTCATATTGACATACCTGAGTATAAAATATGTGTGCGAGGCGTGTGCATTTGTGTGCGTATGTGAATGGGGATGCACACACACAATGGATATGGTTGGTTATGTGTTTTTATGTAGGTACGAAAATCGCACTAAAATAGTGAAGATAAGTAATAAAACTAGATATAATTAATATAACAGTTAAAAATAAATCAAAAATCACGTTAGATATTTATGTATCTAACATATATTGAACTAATATATTATTATTGAATATATATAGAGTACTACACTTTCGTACCTTAAAACCCAAAATATTGCCGCGAAGACATTAATTATTTTTAATCTTAAGTAAAATGACGTACAAAAGTAAGTTTCGTTAAGTGTAAACTTCGGCCAATTTTTAAATACATATATCGATACAGTTTCATGACTAGATAAAATCATTGCGTGAAATCAATTAAATCCTGCCAGTGGAAGACGATAAAAGATTTTGTGTTTAAAGGCTACATTTTGTACTGTAAAACCTGTAAGTAAATAAATAAAAATAGAATATAAAATCAATGTTGATTGCGTATAAGTGTCCTTGACATGAAAGTGGATTGAACATTGTATTATAATTATATAACAAACAATAATATAACATAATTATATAACAAATAATAATATAACAAATAACAATATAACATAATTATTATAGTAATATAATTTAATCA